>JBBBDQ010001926.1:3747500-3945000 GCA_037127315.1 Ascarosepion bandense
TTCTTTAGAGTTCTATTAGAGTTCAGTAGAACTACTATACAGTTGATATTAGTCGGCAGTTAGCCGAATACTAAGGAGTCAGCTTACAGTGGAAGATTACCAAGTTTCTAACATTTTGGGTGCGTTAAGTCGATTATCAACCGACATAACACGATTATTAACGTCAGTGCGAAAACGACTCAACAGCAAAACCTCAAAGAGTGATGAAGATTATTAAGGGAGGAGAGAAATTGGTCAGCCTCAGCTTCGTTATTGGATAAGCAAAGTGTCATCAAAATAATAACGATGCATTGAGGGTCATAATGGATCATTAAATAATTTCATCTTAAAAAACTCAACAAAGATATTAGCCAATACAGGACCTAAAGGGGAGCCCATGTCTACACCGTCAATCTGACGTTACATCATGTTGTTGAAACTAAATTCAACAGATGTAGTAGAAAACTTCATTAATTCCACGAAAATTACTTCAGGAACATTTGGAGGAGACAAAGAACTGCTGTGAAGAAAATCACTGCACATATTAATTGTTTCTATGTGGGGAACACAAGCAGATAAAGAACATACACTACCGACCATATATAGTCTTGTCAGAGTTCCTCTCCGCCCATAGACAGAGAGTCCGACATGATAGAGTTCGATCAAAACTCTGGGTATTAACCTAGTTCTTCCCACAGTGGAAAGATGTCACATAAAGCCGTATTTACTGTGCGGTTTCCGAGCACATACACTCGAGCAAAATTTTCCCAAAACCTGCATAAGCGGGATCAGACTTTTTCTCAGTCAATTCTTTACCTGGAGACATAGCCTGACTGTGTCGTATCTTTCCGAAGGCAGAGAGCTTGACAAGAGCGAGTTCGAGCGGAATTCTATCGTATTTACCCAAATCCTTCCCACTGAGGCGGAATGTATCTATCTATCTATCTATCTATCTATCTATCTATCTATCTATCTATCTATCTATCTATCTATCTATCTATCTATTACGACCTTGAATAAGTTCTAACAGCGTAGGTGTAGTTTCAGATGGTAACACATCTATAAGGAAGTACTATAAGCACGCTTTAAAGTCAATGTATGTCATTTTAATTCGTTTTTCATAGCGTTCTTCATAGCGTGCTAACGAAAGTGTATTTTGCGGGGAATTTTACTGCTCTACTTTATTCAAAAGAAACCTTTAGCTGAAGAACATAGTCGCCATAAGTCTCAACAAGAATTCTGTCTGTCAGAAACAACATGCACAGGTTAGTTTAGAAAGTTTTTTATGTTGAAGACAAAGAACAGCATCTTGTCACGTGTTAACAACTGCTTCAATGGCAGAAAAAGAAAGTGTTTGAGCCGATCATTGAAGAAAAAACAGCCGACAGAGACACGACAAATTGATTTTGCAAACTGACAATGCTAGGCCACATGTTGCAGAATGTGTAAAATCCTACCTGGAGACACTTAAATGGGAAGTGCTACTCCGTGTTGACCAGACATTGCTCCGTCCGATTATCACTTGTTCCAATCAATGGCACATGGCCTGGCTAGGCAGTACTTTTACTTTTATGAAGATACCTAGAAATAGGTCGACTCGTGTTTAGTCTCAAAAGACGTGTCGTTTTTCCGTCGTGGAATTCAAATGCTGCCAGAAGGATGAGAAAAACTAACGGCTAACAATAAACATTACATTCAGTGACATGTTTATGTAAATAAACATTGCCTTTCATAAGAAAAACTTATTCAAGGTCCTAATATATATATATATATATATATATACTCAAACTTCAGATACTCAGAGAAACCCAAACGTAAAACAACGAATTTGTTCGCCTGAAGAGAGTCAATTTTAGACTCGAAACACGTGTAGCGCAAATCATGACCAATTAATACTCCATAACTTGTATGAATACCAAACAATAAATATATATTTTAAAGAAAACGTTCACGGCTTCTCACACTTTTTATTTTATATATATATAAGAATATATAAAAGAAATTACAAATTTTATGTCTTAGAAGATTAAATATCGACATATATATTTCATTGTTGCTCACAATAGTACAATAATTAAAACCAAAATAAACATAGGGTAATTTCAAATTTAATTAAAGTTAATTCATATTTTCTTTTCATCAAAGAAACCACCACGAGCCTTTATTACTGCAGAGCAAATCCTTGGCATTCACTCTAATAACTTAGAAAAATAACTCATTGAAAGTGATTTCCAATCATCCTGCAAGCATTTAAACAAAATTTGTTCATTTTTAGGAAGTTCATTTCGAACTCTACGATCAATTTCATCCCTTATTCTCCTTCTTTAATAGTCGTTTCTTAACTGCTACACAGCCTTTAGCCCAGCAGAATGAAGTTGTCTCTTAAGAGTAGTAACAGATACTGGATGTTGCTGAGTAGAATTCATTTCAATTGTTAATTCCGGAGCGGTTTTTCTTCTATTCCTCTTGCTAGATATTATCAAGTGCCTATCCTTTACAATATATGTTACTCTGGGCCTACCAGATCTTTTTCTGTCAATATTTAACTCAGTTTCACGAAGTCGTTGAAAGCAAAAATGCACGCCATTTTATGATAGGCTTAATTTTTCAGGGATAACACGTACGGAATATCCTTCTTTCGAAATAATTTCAACCTGAGCTCTTTTTTCCATGCTAATCTGTTTCTTCCTTGCCATTTATACTGTAGTAATATGGTTTACAAAAATAAATTATACCGTAATTATAATATCTGAATCAATCTGAATTTTCGGCAAAAACTTGATCACAATAAGAGGAGTCAAGTAGCAAACTCAGTAAATGTTTACTTTAAAGATGAAAAAAAAAATTTTTACTTGACATCTGCATAAAAATAACAAAATATACAAACTCGGTGAATTTGATTTTGCCAAAATTTGGGTGGCCCCAAACTTATGATCGGTAGTGTACATCGTATGAACACATAAACTTGCTAGAAAAAGAACAACATTTAATAAGTTTAACAAAGGAAAATGAATCCTTTATGGTGAATGAGCTGTAGTGCTGCAAAATAGGTTGTAGCAATTTCTTCTTCTTTTATGTACCCTATTCTTTCAGGACGTAGGCGATCATGGCTTTCCACGTCTCCCTATCTCTGGTGGATCTTAGCACGCTTGCTCCTGTTGCACCACGCAAAACTCGCTCCGTCATCCACCTGATCAGGTCCTTCAAATATCTTATTCACTGCTTTCCCCTGTTTCTTTTTCTCTCTATCTGGCCTGTTAGTATCAGGTTCTCCAAGTCCTCCTTCATCATTGCATGTCCCAGGAACTTTAGTTGTCTCTTCCTGATGTTCAATATTAATTAATATTTGAGTAATACGTCTCGTTTTTAAGCAGTGTTTATTGTCTACAGCTCAGCACATTCGAGAAAGCACAATGAAGAAAACTAGTTTCCCGGCAGAATTCGAACCCGTGTTCCCGTTTCTAGGAAGACCTAATCTTTGTTTCAGTGAGCGCGAAACCACTAGCCTACGGATTTTACCAGAGAAAAGAATGGTTCTATTTGCCTTAAAGCAGAATCTCCTAATATAGAAAGTTGGAAGTAATAAAAATATTCGAGATACAAAAAAAAAAAAAATCACAAACAAATCATTAACTCATTAAATGGCTTTCTTTAAGTTTCGAATTAAGCAGATATGGCTTTCAGGAAAACAATCAGAATAAAGTGGTTCTGTTTTAAATTCAAATAGAACCTTGCTTGACTGTGAAGCACTCTGTACCCTAGTGGTTGAGATCACGACGGATATAACGATCGAATGTTTATCAGTTAGTCAGTTAAGTGTCAGGCATGATACACGTTTGGGTGATCATGTCTCGAAAGAGATATGACTGACTGAGCAGATAGCTTTCCCGCAGTAGGTTGCCATTACGTTCTGCGGTAAACGCGTTGCCAGCCAAGGCTATAGAACCCAATCTGTCCTGCTATTTAATGGAGACGCCAAGGATTAATACCTTTACTAATAATTCTCGGCTCAAAACGAGATATTGAAGAGACGAGTTTGAATTCTAGTTAAATTCGTTGCATTCACTTACGTACAAATACTCTTGAGAAAGTTCTTAAGCCCATGTTTCTCCCCGCAGCTATGGGTTAAATAGCAGGACAGATTGGTTTCAGATTTCTGCCTGATTGCAATATCTCAACTAAAAATAGGTGTCAAGAAAAGAGACAATGTAAGCGAAACAGAAATAAAATCCAAAGAAAGAAAGAACAATGTGAAGAACACAATGAAAATCGCAAAGAAAAGGAGAGAGTAAAATTGAAAGAAAAGAAGAATGAATGAATGAAAGAAAGAACGAAAGAATGAAAGAAAGAAGAGATGGAAACTATAAACAATGTAAAAAGAATGCAAAACACATCGAAAAAATAAAGAATAAAGACGGAACAGAAACGATAAGCTCTGTAGAAGAAAAATGCAAAAATACGCAAAGATAGAATGAAAGAAAGAAAAGAAAAAAGAACGAAAGAATGAAAGAAAGAAAAGTGAATGAAAGAATGAAAGAAAGAGAGAAGAAAAACAAAAAATGAAAGAAAAAAGAAAAAACAAAGAAAAAACGAGGAAAGAAAGTAAGAAAGAAAGAATGAAAGAAAGGGAGAAAAAGAAAGAATGAGTGAAAGAAAAAAGAACAAAGGAAAGAAAGAAAGAAAGAAAAGAAAGAAAGAGAAAAAGAACAAAAGAAAGGAAGAAATAAGAACAAAATAAAGAAAGAAACAAGAAAAAAGAAAGAAAGAAAAATGAAAGAAAGAATGAAAGCAAGCAAGAAAAAAGAACGAAAGAAAGAAAAAAAGAAAGCAAAAAGAACGAAAGAATGAAAGGCAGAAAGAAAAAAGAAAGAATGAAAGAACAAAGAACAGAATAAAAGAAACAAAAAGAAGGCAGTATGAAAGAAAGAAAGAAAGAAAGAATGTACACTTAAAATGTTGACCTAATAACTCAAAAATCTTATTTTTAAATAGCCCCGTCAGATCAAGGCTTGTGGCGTCCAACCTATGTTTGCCTTGTCAGCTGTATTCAACCATTTTCTTGGATCAATTATTAAAACTAGCAGAACCCGTGGAATTTCCACGGAAGGATAATTATGATTTCCTGGAAAAATTTTACTTTGTCACACTACAAATGATAGTAACGTCTTCAAACATAAAGTATTGGATAATAAAATAACGATAAAACAGAGTGTAATTTTATTAAAATATCTATAAAAGTAATGTCCATAGAAGCTACTTTACAGTAATCTTAATATTATATTAAGCGGCGTATGCACAGACCGTAACCAAAATACTGTACGTTATTTTGTAAGAGATTTTGAAAGAGAAAATGATTTTTTTTTACTACTGAAAAATCATGGCTCCTGTGTCCATTGTAAACAGAAAACCAGGAAAAAAAAAAACAAAAAAAACAACTGAGTCATGACCAAGGGTGTACAGGCCAGAAACTTCGTTATTAGGTCACGGGAAACGACAACAAACCTACCCATTTTTACTATGTGGTAAAGTACACACACATATCATCTCGCCCTTTTACACCCGATGGTGATTAGGGTAGGAACAATGTTTTTTATGGGACAGGATTGTTAGCCCTGTGCTCAACCCTCAAACATGAAGGACTGGTGGACCATTCTTGGTCCTTATGTTTACAGTATCTGGTATTCCCAAACGATCACCCATTTAAGTTCTGATCAGGCTCGATGTTGCTTAACTTCAGTGATCGAGCGAGAACCGGTGTATTCAACACGATATAGCCGTAGACACGCACACAATTACTGCTAAAACCACCAGGTTAAGTTGCTACCGATACGGTAATGCTATAGGCTCTCTCCTACTACTCTCTCACTCTTTACTACCCTTCCGTTTGGCAAAGGTGATAGAAAGGCTAGGAGAGTAAAAAGATAGAGTGGAAGGAAAAGCTCGTGTAGAGAGTGTGGTGTAACGGACGGAGGAACTAAGTAACTCGATACGGAAGGAAAAAGCAAAATTATTATATGATAGTTTTGATCGAGTGGAATCGATAGATATTTTGCCATGAAATTTCGTGACCTAGCTTTGCAAAATCACGAAGAATTTTACTTGAAGATATCCAGAGACAGCATCATCATCTAAATTGGTTAAAATTATTAAAATTTTGCTCAAAAATTGATTTTTTTTTCTCTTGCCTCAACAGGTGGGGCCAAAGATGAGTATAGGAAATCTTAATGTCTTTATGTTAAAAACATATCGTTTTGCAAATTCTTGCAAAATCTTTTCACTCTTTTTTTATTTTATTTTATTTTATCAATTGGAGTAGATAGACTAAACTATCGCCCGGTTCACACTCCACCCACGTCTATTTAACAGGTGAAGAGGCTCATCCCTTGTTTCCTGTTTAGGTTGTGGTTTCCGGTTTTTCTCTTTTCCAATCTTTTCACTCTTACATAGCCCCCTGCGCATCAGTGGCGTTTTCGCCTTGCTTGGGGTGATATGATTAAAAAAAAAATATCACCTGAAACTCATAGAAAAATCAATTACATAATGAATATATTTATTTTCCTCACTAACTTACGCAAAAAGTTAGCAAGGAAATTCGCAACTATACTAAAAAAGGGCTATAGCAGGTGGTTGACCTGAGGCACATATTTTCTTGAAAAACTGTTTTTTGCTTTCCTGACGGCTACAACCTCCAGAAATTTAAATGAAAAGTCAATACTCATCTACTAACCACTGGACTCTAGCTCTCTCCCCACCCCTGAATAACCTTCTCTTTCTTTCCACCTATGTATCTCTAATCGCACCTGCTTTCTCAGCTTTCTATTGTTCCTTTCTAACTAGTTTGTACTCCTCACTCTTTTCTAATTAATCTTTTTACATTTATGTAGCCCCCTGCACATCAGTGGCATTTCCGCCTTGCTCTGGGTGAAATGATTAAAAAAAAAAAGAAGAAATGTATAGAAACGTTTATTTATTTTCAAGGCAAGAAATGTATAGAAACATTTAACCATTGAGGTATACTGTTACTTTTGTAAGTAGCATAAGTTCGAATTTTCATCCATACTGTTATAACGTTTGCATGAACGTTATTTTCATCGCCCACTTTGTTTATCTGAAGGAAACTTTAGTAACTCACTATTTTCAAGTTATAATATTTCGGTATCAACCTACTAATAAATCCTTCGAATTATTGCTGCCCCATCCGCTCGGGCGCTCCTGCTACTCGCCTCGGGGTTCTTGACAAAATCCAACAAAGAATCTGTAATTTGATCGATACCGACTCGGCTGCAGGCACTTTCTCACCGGCGTAATGTGGCTTCTTGATGTCTCTTCTAAAAATATTT
Organism: Ascarosepion bandense; assembly: GCA_037127315.1. Classification (NCBI taxonomy): domain Eukaryota; kingdom Metazoa; phylum Mollusca; class Cephalopoda; order Sepiida; family Sepiidae; genus Ascarosepion; species Ascarosepion bandense. The sequence continues at coordinate 3,754,820 of JBBBDQ010001926.1, forward strand.
TCACGGTTTCTGCTCCAATGAACTTAGCTCGCTGATGCCCGCTATGTATGAGTTTACACGAAATACTAGACTAGCAATTAGGTCCTTTTACTGTGAAACCGAATTAAATGTAACCGCAATTTCTACTCTAAAAGTTTCTTTTCTCGCACTTCCCGTCTGTGGAAATATTGTAGAGCACCAGAACACTGAATACACAGAATACGGAATACACAGAATACGGAATACACGATAACGTAAAACTGGAACACACAAAATACTGAATACTGAAATACACAGAATACACCTGAAAACACATACCGGAATACTCTGAACACACCCAGACTTCTGGCTGAATGCTTTATATATTAATATATTTGGTCATGTGATCCCAGTAGTACAATCCATTCAACAGACATATTTGTTGTCTGAGATCATCTATCGACATTTTTTCCTACATAACAGATCACTATTGAAACTAATTTCGATCTTTCCACACGAAAGCTGCCCTGTCAAAAACACACTTTTATTAACAAATAAATCGAAAAATGCCAATTAGTTCTAAGGGGTTATTATCTATAGTTCGATTAATACATGAAATGAATACAAGTAATATTCGAGAAAAATAAAATTTTGGGCGATGGGTATATCAGATGAAAATAAATCAGCTACCTAATCATAGTAAGAAAAAAATATTTTTTGGTCGAAATCTTTCATAAAATGAACATTAAAAACAAATCTGTTATCCTGTTGTAAATATGTTTTTGTTTTGGTTGGAAATTTGCTTTTTGTTTATTTTCTGTAATGAAACCTTTCGACTACTTCAGTACAAGAGACTCTTTAGAATCTTATGTTTCGGAAAATATTCTCTGATATATTTCGAAAGTTATAGTAATAAACTAAAACCGATAAAGTTAAACTCAGAAGCATCGTTATAGATTGATATCAATATATTAAAATTATCCTTGTATTCAGTTCTCTGTTTCAGCAAAAAGTAAGGAATGAAGCCTCCTAGACCCAACAGCGTCGCAGATGATATATGCAGATACTTCACCGCCTGTTTGTTAAAGCAGCATTCACTCGTATTTTTTTTAATCATGATGTGCGGGGGTCTACATAACTGTAAAAAGATTAATTAGAAGAGAGTGAGGAGTACAAACCAGTTAGAAAGGAGCAAAAGAAAGATGAGAATGCAGGTGTGATGACAGATACATAGGTGGAGGGAAAGGGAAGGATATACGGGGTGGAGAGAGAGTATTGACATTGCATTTAAATTTCTGGAGGTTGTAGCCACCAGGAAAGCAAGAATATGGGAGCGAGTTCCACAGGCGAGAAGTGCGAGAGAAGCTGCAGGAGTAGAACTGTCGTCTGCATTTGGCTAACCTAACTGTGAATGGGTGAGACTCAGTTGCCAGTCTGTTTGCACGAGTAAACACCTGTTGAGGAGGCACCAGTGGCTTAAGTTCGTCCGAGCCAAAGCCATGAAAGTATTTATAGAACAGACAAAGGGAGGCCACATTTCGTCGATGTGGAAGTGGCTGCACTCGAGCCGCCAAGTCAGTACCTATCACATTACAGACTCTCCTTTGGAGCCTGTCGAGAGCACTGAGGTGAACGGCAGGAGCGCCTGACCATAAATGGCAGCAATATGCACGGACGGATGGTTGACTTGTATATATGCAGGATGGATTCAGGCGGCAAAAACATCCCGGATTGACATAATGACCCAACTTTCTTAGCAGTGGATTTAGCTATGGATTCGATATGTGGTTCCATTTGAAGTCTGAAGAGAGGGTAAGGTCGAGAAGGCGCAGTGTATTGCTCTCAGGGAGAATCGCTTGGTCCATGCTTATGGGAGGCAGGAGAGGTTGCCTGTGATGGTTGACAGACAAGAGCTTGGTCTTAGACACATTGAAGTTGCCCCAATTCACCACAGAGTGTAGATCCCGTTCAAGGTCAGTAGCGAGATTATGTCTATCCGCCACGATAGGTTTTAAAACATATTTCTTAATTCCATATTACTATGGCGTTCTATTTGACTGACAAAGGCCTAAAGCTATTTCTACAATCTGAGAAAAGGTGAGGATAATGGTTATAATATCTTTCTAACCCATCATCCTGCGTTCAAACCTACCTAGATCTTGTATCTGCCACAACTTCATTACATTTTACCTGTTACGTCATACAAGAACCATTCTACAAGTAGACGGAGATTGAAACCATTTTGTTGGCCTTCATTATTTTGAAACTTTTATTTTAATCCTTTTGAATATTAATATTTTCTAAAAAAAAATCGTTGAAAAGTTTATGACTATGAAGGAAGGGCCCCAGCACTGTGAAATCCTGCGCGCATTATTTTCAAATCTTCTTATTAATAAATGCATTGTTTCTTTCAGGTTCAAGAGTGAGCTGAAAAGTTCATAAGCCGACCATGTAGTGATGGTAGATCGGTGAAAGCTTATATCTATTAATTTCAACGGTTCTTATTAATAACTGCATTGTTTCTTTCAGGTAAATTGAAATCAAAGAATGCTTCAAAAGTAACTCGTAGCGACTTCCCTTGAAAATGGACAACTGGCATCGTAATGTGATCAAGTATCTACATAAAAATGGATTTATCCACAAAAGGCCTTAATGCCCACATGGTTGCTACATACTTTTTCTTCTGTATGCCGTGTTGCTTCAAAACGTTGGCAATCATGGCCCTCCACTTCTTCCAATCACTTGTTACTCTTAAAATCTCTTCTGTTATTTCACTCAATCCCCACTGTACAAGCCATCTTCTAAAGTTCATCAAATTAGACGTAGGCTGCTTTCCCTTGTCCTTCTTTCCCTCGATACGTTCTGTGAGGCTCAAATTCTCCAAGCCCTTCTTCCTCATTAAATGTCTTAAAAACCTAAGCTGTCTTTTTCTGATGTTAAGTATCAGTTTCCTTCCTATGTTCATTCTTGTCATTGCTCCGTCTATTGTATTCACAGCATCCTTCTATAGAATCACCTTTCGGTTGCTTAATTTATTCTCTTCATATTTAATGATATTGTTCAGCATAGGCTGTCATATTATAGGACTGATATAACATTAGGGGATAATTATACAGCATTATCATCAGTGCAAAATTTGGCAGTTGAATTTAGGGGAAGAAAGGAAGCCTTGAAGGTGACTCAAGTTCTAGGTTCTGCAACTGTCACCACTGAAGAAAACATTGATCGTGATCACCGCATGTTTATGTGTGAAAGGCGATCGACTACAAATTAAACAAGCTATGCTCTTAGCATATCCTGCGAGAAAGTTTAGAATATTACACTCAGTGGCCTTATAATGGTGAAGATTTCTGCTCGGATGACCTGACAAAAAACTCAACCATGAGAAAATCGGATTGTTTGATGTAGAGTTAGCTGGTTTCCTTGAACATTTCTTAAACAAAGATACGTGCTCATCACTTTAAACCAAAAGCAGAGACACAATCTATGTTGTCGAAACACCTGCTCCAAAGAAGTCCAAGATCGTTTCATCTGCAAGCAAGGTGATGGCTTCAATTATTTAAGATACAAACAGTATTGTCATTGACTATCTTCGAAAGAGCCATATCAATGGATAGCACAATACGAACTTGCGAGGGCAGGAAAAAAGTCTATCACGATCAAACGCCTAGGAAAACTAGCAAAAAGTGTTTTAATTCAGCAGAACAAAGCCCTTGATTTCAATGACTTCTGTGCATGTCTATGGCTTCCACCTGGTTGATCACCCTCCGCATTCTCTTGATTCAACTTTTCATGCAACCCGAAAAATCACTTGACTGGGAACCAGTATCGCAGTGAGGATGATGTCAGATATGCTGTTGATCAGATCATGGGATTCTGACATTTTTTGAGGCAGATCCAGCCGGTTTTCTAAATCATTTCTTTATGCAGGATAAGTGTTGAGTTTATCACTTTGAGTCAGAGACAAAAACAAATCTACCCCATATGTACAATTTTGTCTGTGGGAGAGGGAAATAGCGGTAAACTCTACCTCGGACGAGAACACACTTCTCAAGGATGGGAAGTTCTTGCGAGCGTTTTCCTTCCAGAATTCACCCCCGACCTCCCCATCCGTCTGCTAACGCATTCAATCCAGGAACGCAATCCGAAACGTATGTTGACGAATCTCAACGCTAGGCATACCCAGACTGTCCTCAGAAGGGTGGAGGTAACAGATATTCCGACATACCTTGAAGGACTTGCCTTCCCACAAGGAGGAGGACAACATCCTGCCTAGTTCAACTAGTATGGCGAACAGAAGAGGCAGCACAGAGAGTCGGTAATAGAGAATCGGGTAGATGTGCGAGACACATACTTCCGCCCTCCCCTTTAAGGAAAGATTCCTCCGGGATCAAAAAGAAATCAGGATCAAACCAAACGCCGAGTAGTTGATCGTCCCGTTCGTTCTGAGGAAAGATCCGGGAAGAGAAACTCCCTTCCACGTACCTAACCGCAAGCCAACAGATTTATCGCTGTTGATCTTGGCCCCCGTCACCGTCTCATACCCTCTGATTTCTTTGCTGACTTCGCTAATCTCGGACTTTCTCAACACCAGAACCGAAACATCGTCAGCATAGGCGAATTATCTGGCCGAGGTGGTAGCACCAGGTAGTGAAATTCCTCGCAGGACCGGATTCACCTTTAACTTACGAAGGAAAGGTTCCAACACAAGAACGTACAGCAAAGGCGATAACGGACAACCTTGACGAATGGAGCGAGACAATACAAAATGTTTCGATCGAACCCCATTCACCTCCACCAGCGCACCATGAGTGGCATACAGAAGACGGATACAGGAGCGAAAGTACGGCCAGATACCTGTGGCTGAAAGGACAGCCTCCAGAAATCGATGGTCAACCGTATCGAATGCCTTGGACTGATCTAAATTGATCAGCGCGGCTTCACTGTTGACTTGTTCTATGATCAAGCGTACCATATGAAGGTTGTACTGGATAGTCCTGCACTTCACAGCACAAGTCTGTTCGGAACCAATCAGACTAGGCAGGACAGTACGCAAACTGCCGGCTAAGACCTTGGCTAAAACCTTTAACTTTGTATTTAACATCGTAAAAGGCCGAAAATTACCCAACTCATCCCCATCGTTCTTATCCTTGTTTAGTAATTTGATCACGCACCTGGTGAGGCGTTGAGGTATAGATCCCTGCCTCATTCAGTTGTTAAAGATCAGCTCTATCAGAGGGACGAGAACGGGCGACTGCCTCAAGTACAGTTCGTAAGGAAGACCATCTAAACCCGGAGATTTGTCCTGGCCAACCCGCTTCAGCACTTCCCAGATTTCCGACTCTGTAATGGGACCCTCACACCCAGCTGCTTCAGCTGCTTCAGCCGCCTCAAGGCGGAGGAAGTTGGCCAAATAGTTGTTAAACTGAGCAGAGCTCAGACCGGGCTCTTTGGTGAAAAGCTCCTGGAAGTAATCACAAAATGCCTTACATATGCCCGCTTTTGTTGTCACGGTCTGATTATCTGGCAATGTGACGCACACAATATGTCGTTGGTAAGCTTTCCTGACTTTCTCCGCACGCAAATCAGCGGCCATATTCGTCGCCTCGCAAGACATTTTTAACCTAGCCCTAACTACCGTTGTATTGTTAGTAGCAGCTGTTTCTGGAAATCTCGGTCATTAAATAATGATCCATTCAATTTCCAGTATCCAGCCATTCTAGCCCTAGGTTTATCTAAGTTTACCTGAACCCGGACTAGCCTATGATCCGAATAAACTATCGAATGAAAACTTAGACACTCTAAGAGCCATACATCGACTCTCTTAACTAAAATTCGGTTGAGGTAACTAGAACGTATCGCCGTAACTGAGCCGCCCCTATTCATCCAAGTCCATCCTGGGGATGCTCGTTACGATACTAATCGACAAGATCAAACTTGTCGACAAAGTCCCGAAACGGCTTCGCGTCAGGATTGTTAGTACCCGAATGACAGCCTATACGATCTAAATCGGGGTCAAGGACGGCGTTCCAATACCCCGCTAAAATTACCGAACGTGATGTCAAAAACGGCTCGATCTGTCGAAATAAAGCAGGCCGCTCAGAATTGTTATTAAGTGCATAAACCCCAATGATCCGAAGAGCATTATCCTTTATAGTAACATCCATCACGCAAAGCCTGCTCGCTGGATCTGCGAAAACAAGAGCACACGTCGCATCCAAGGACTTGCTTACTAGCCAGGAAACACCTCTCGAACGTCCATAAAAACATACTGAATAAAGAGTAAACTCCCTACATAGAATGCTCTCATGATCGTGAGTTGAAAACCGGGTCTCCTGCACACAACATATATTCACTCTGAGACCCTGAAGATCTTGAATGAGGCTCGCCCTGCGAGAATCCGACCTCAGGCCCTGGGGATTCACACTAGCCAACCAAAGCGCCAATATCGAACCTATTAGGGTTGCACCCCTGCATTGAACATGGCCGGGGAGAGGACACCCAAGGCATGTCCCATTGAGTCTAGACCCATTTCACTTTTAATGGTGCCACCATAGGTCAGGCCGCCAATGTCCAGAGAAAACGTTAATTTTAAAGCTCTATAAAGGGAGGGCTGAACATAAATCGGGATCCTCCCAGAACAAATCTGTAGTAATTTTAGTTCGTCTTCATTATGGAAGAATGAAAGAGGAGGACTCTTTGGAACCGAATCATTTACCTCTCCTAGCATACTCCAAATTTGTCGTGCTCCGGCTCCGGATCGCACCACCGTTACAATTAGAGTTCTTCGGATTTTTCACATTTTTATTATTTATTTTCTTAAATTTAAGCAATTATTTCAATCGCTTTAAGTGGCTTATAGTCTTTTGTTCAGTTTTGTCAGAAACGTCTTCACCAAGATCGTATGGAGGTTTTATTTTTTTTATTTTTTCCTCCCCAGATGCCGGTTCAGGGATTCTTTGCCTCTTACATTGGTGAGGGCAGTGAGAAGGTATAGGTGTTGGAGTGGGAGTAGGTGAGACATCAGGAGATAAAGTAGTAGAAGGGAATGGATGAGTGACGCGAGAAGGGACTGGAGAATTGTTTTTTTTAAAATGGTCATCTTTGACGAGGTAGAGATCAGAGATTTTTTCATGAGAGAATGGCAATGGGTATTTTTTTTCTGGGAAGGGCAAGTCAGGGCAGAGACTGAAGAGTGGGATGTTGATATCTTTTCTGAAGTTTTTTTTTTATATAAAGATCATTTTTAAGTTTTCGTAGCTGGAGAATCTTCTCCCAATTTGGTCCTGCCTGTTTCTGGTTCTCACTTAATGATGGACCGCCGGGACGTCGCCCTTAGAGATGACAGAGGGAGTGGATCTTTTGGTGATATCCCTAGAAGTTTCAGGGGACGGCAGCACCGCTGCTCGGCTCTTCCCTTTGCCTCTAGCAACGACATGCCATATTCCCTCATCCTTGTCCACAGCCACACCTGCGGCAGGCTTCGGATTTGAGGGGATTGGGGACGAGACCCATCCGATGTTTGTGAGACAGTGGCCCGTGACACTAATAGGCCCATTACAGAAGTTGCGAAACTACGAATGTCAGGTTTAGAGGTATTTTGGTTGACAGCGGCCGGAGCACCAGAGACCTTCTTCTCTGGGCAGGAAGAGGAGAGGTGACCAGTCTGCCTGCACTTCCAGCAAGTTGGTTTTGGGCCCGTCACTATGACCGGCATTTTCCGGTCGCAATAGTCCAAGCAAATGGGGATGGACACGAAAGCCTCCCGATCGATCATTATGTCGAATGTCCGTCCCCCTTTCGGGTAGTAGGAAAAGGCCTAAATATTTTTTTAAAATATGACACATGATGTTCGCCGGCAACCTCATGTTCGACGCGCCTCATATATTGCTACGCGGTCCTTTTTCGGCCCTCACACACTGTTTTGATTATGAAGTTTTTTGCAATTAATACTTTACTTGCTATATCCATACAATCTTCAGGTGTGGGCAACAGTACGTCCCACATGAAAAAGCCCGGTCCTTTTATATCTCTTTAAGGGCTTGACCTCTAGGGATACCAGTGATCAGAACACTGTGTTTTCATAGAGCGACAAGTTTTGCGCAAACGCTTGTCCACCACGATGACCGACACCATTCTCTTTTCGAACTTTCATAATTCCTGGGGTTTTTCCAAAAGTCCGTCATTTTTCAAAAGATAGTCAAAACTTTTAGACCTCTCCAGAAACTCCGCGTTGTTTATTATACAGCTAGGCGGGGGCTTCCAGCAAGAGGGCAAATCCCCGGCGGTCTTGTTTTTGTTTGTTACAGATTCCTTGTTCTTTGATCCTTCAAAATTTGTCTGACTTTTGCTTTTACTATTATTCACAGGCAGAGCAGGGAAACTATAGTCGTCCTCCTTCTGTGATCATTCTTTATCTGGAGGATCTTTTTGCGAAGAACCAAACAACTCCTTCACAGATCCAGCTTTGTCGGCCATACTAATATTCTTTTCTTCGGCACCAGTTAAAAAATATTATTCTGGGCCAGATTAACTAAAAAGCTCTGGTGGGAAGGGGAAATGAAAAATAAATAGATTTAAACAAAAATAACAAAAATCAGTGAAACAGTTACAAAATTATACGAATCACACAAGGACAAAAAGTAACAAAGAAATGACTCAAGAACAAAAAAAGTTTAACTAATAATAAAGAAAGATTTTCCCGGTGATAAAGAAAACTTATAAAAAGAAAATTAACAGTGTGAGAATTTAAAAAAACTTGTCTAAAAACGAACCAAAAGAACGTTCAAAGACGTACTTCGAAAAAACAAAGAAAATAAACTTCGTCCAAAGGCGAATTTAAAAAAAAAACTTGTCTAAAGACGAACCGAAAGAACGTTCAAATACGTACTTCTAAAACTTAAACGCACACAGCTAAAAAATAAGATACGCCTAAAGATTAAAAATTCACAAAAGCAAAAATCTTTATAGAAAGTAAGCACACAGACAAAAATAAATATCAAATGACAACAAACTTTACACACAGACGACAAATGAAAAAATTAAGTTTGTCCAAAGACTAAAAAATAAAGTTCACCTGGGAAAGTGAGGGGGCAAAATATGATTTAAAAGAAAAAAAATGAAGCTCGCCCAAATCAATTAAATGCAAATAAGAACCCGAAATTACAAAGACAAGCAAAAAGAAAAAAGCCGAGAAAGGCTGAACTTTAAAAATAAAAAAATTGCAAGAAAAATTATAAAATAAATGTCTTAAATTTTTGCTTCTCTCTCTCTCTCTCTCTCTCTGTTGTCAAAAAATAAAAGGATAATAAAAAAAATAAAATTAACAAAAACAAAGAAAACGTTAAGGCTTACGTGAAAATATAAAAAAGAAAATAAGTCGTGGATCTCTAGTCGAAGACCTGACCTCTAGTGGTTGATCTGTTGACGTTCTCGCCTTAGTCTATATTTATGGCTGACACCAGCCAATCACATTCCAGTGAGGGGGAACCAAGGTGTATACATATTCATTATCTATATATTACATCAGAAACCATGCAGTTATTAATAAGACGAATTGAAATGAATGTACGGAAGATTTTACAGCTATAGCATTCATTCATTCATTCATAGACAGCTTATGACCTTTTCATCTCACCCTCGTATGATTCTCAAAATGATGTTGGTAATATCCCATGTATTAGATAATATAGAGGCTTCCATGTAGCGGATAGTTGCTTCGAAATGAGAGATTAACTTGTTCATATTTCATTGATAGCAGATTGTATTTTTCTTCAGATTACATGGAATGGAACTATGCAAGCTATTCATGACACCTGTAAACTGTGGGATAGGAAATTAAGAATTAAAAGCAACCTTCTTCTTCACTTTAACAAAAATTCATAATGACGTGTGGAATCATGGTTTTGCCGAATAGAAAAAGGATTAAACATGTGCTTAAAGGAAAAGTCGAAACTGGATTTCGTAAGTAGATGTTAGATTAATTTTCTGATCAATGGAAGCATTTTGCAAGACCAAAAAGGACAGCGATCCAGGTGAAAAATCTAGATGACTATAAATGACTTCGATCAGCGTCAGTCAGTCAGATGTGGGAGAGAGAGAGAGAGAGAGAGAGAGAGAGAGGGAGAGAGAGCGCTAAAATTTAACGGGAGAAACTTCAACCATGACTCGGACATAAAGTCGTGTCGCATAAATGACTTCGATCAGCGTCAGTCAGTCATATGTGGGAGCAACGAGAGAGAGAGAGAGAGAGAGAGAGAGAGAGAGAGAGAGAGAGAGAGAGAGAGAGAACTAAAATTTTACGGGAGAAACTTCAACCATGACCCGGACATAAAGTCGTGTCGCATATTGTCATCTTTCTCCTTTTTTCTCGTGTGCTGATTCCTTTTACTTCTTCTCCATTCAAAGACACTCCTATCGAACAAACGCTGATGCAAACATACATACAAGGACTACTACGAACTATACCATTAACTTTTTATAATGTCTCTAATGGCACATTAACTGAACCAATTCTTGTTATTCTTTTCCTTTATTAAATTTCTATTTTAACATGAAAAATGTATTTTTTATTCTTTCACTATTCCACACGTTCCAACATGCCGACAACGAACCTTCTGATGAAAACCTTCTCATAATTCTGATGATGATAACGAAAATATCCTTCTAAATAACTCTTGATTAAACTCGTAAGATGTAGGGAGTTCAGTTATGTAACACACCGAGGCCGAAACAAATAAACATTACCCATCTCCCTATAGCTACAAAAGAAATGTGCCTACCAGACCGATTGCAAACGTTTTAAGCACGTCTAGGAGTTTAAGTTGTTTACTATTACTGTACAGTAGATATAATGTTGTCAGCATTTGCAACATATGGTTTTTAATTACAAGGGCAGTTTCATTCTTTCTACCCAAGTTAATCAGTCAGTTAAGTGCCATACGTGATAGAGGCTTTGGGCGACCATGTCTCGAAAGACACATGACTGACTGGGCAGAAGATTATCTTGCAGTATATTGCCATTGCTTTCTGCGGTAGACTGGTTCACAGCCAAGGCTATAGAACCAAATCTGTCCTATTATTTAATCCATGACTGGAGGGAAGAGACGGATTAATGCCTCTTCTAAGGGTATTTGTGCGTAAGTGAATGCAAGAATTTCAACTGGAATTCGAACTCGGCTCCAAAGTTAATACTTCACTGTTAATAAAACTAATTAAATAAATAATAAATAAATATGGAGGGAGGGAGAAACGGCCTCCTATAGGGTAAAATTGAAATAATTGATAGAGAACACCACTGGAAACTACGTAAACTTAAGGAATCAGCACATATGATAGGCCACAAAAATCTCCTAAGCCGGCCAAGCATAGAAATTAAAACAATATGAGAGCAACTAATACGGTGTGCTATAGGGAATAATTAGCATAAAAGATTGCAATATGATCTCTGGTAAAAAAAAACAAAAAAATCTGATAGGTAAAGTCATCAGCATCAAAGACTGCAATATAAGCTCAGGTAAAAAATGTTTACTGAGATATTAGTTTTATAAGTCCCAGAAATTCAAACACTGATGTCTTCGAGGACACATAGCCCAGTGGAAATAGACGTTGGTTAGTTCCATTGATTTGTAAGTTCACTACTAAGCTACAGCAGTATCCTAAGACGTAAGCGTGGTCAATAGCCGTAGATCAATAGTCGTAGATCTCTAGTCGAAGACCTGACGTTTAGTGGTTGATCTGTGCACGTGGTTGATCTGTGCACTGTGCCTTAGTCTATATTTATGGCTGACACAAGCCAATTATATTCCAGTGAGGGGGAACCAAGGTGTATACATATTCATTACCTATATGAATGTATGGAGGATTTAGCAGTAGTGAACGAAAAACTTAGCTAATTTAAAGGAAGATAAAAGAAATATGGCTACCAGAAGTGGCATCACACATAGAATGAGAATAATATATCCCAGTGATCGAAATAAAGTATTCGGTTTGAAATTCCCAGTACCTGAGGAAGGAGATTGCAACGGCCAAAACGTCGTAAGCATGGCAATAAAGATGCAGCCAACAGTCCGAACAATGTAAATAAATTAAAAAAAAAACAATAAATTTCACGATATATCTTTCTTAATATCTTATATAAACCCATTTTGATAGCAAGCACTGGTCTTGAGCAGGGCAAATAAGGTAACTAATGTCGTACGTAACTTGCCATTTTTTTGTTTCGTGCGAAGGCAAGAGCGTTCGGTTAGATACGTTTACGCACAAGCGTTGGTAATTTACAGAGATTAAAATGATATTCGGATAAATTAATTGCTTTTCTCTTAATTGATGGAATTAATGTTGGGCCGGAAAATAATTACATCGACCTAATATGTGAACCCCGTGAAAAGAAAGTGTACAGATGCTGAGAAGATTCACATGTACTCATGTACATATGCATGCACAACATACACAGAAGCGGTAATATAACGAGAGAGAGAGACACACAGACACACATATATAGTGCGATGAATAAAGTGTCGTCTGAATTACTCAAAAATCAAAATAACACTGACATTTCATTTTAACAGATACACATACCAAAATTCCACAAAAATACCTTTAAATACTTAAGAATAAATATATTCACTAAAAATGGCCTTGACTTCAACCACGGCCTCCAGTGAATTCTTTCATAATCGTATATATATAAATATATATATCTATATTTCATTTTTAAACGAGTTATTTCACTAACTTGGTTTCTGCCATGAGTGGTTTTCTTCAGGTGAAGAAATTTTTTTTTATTAAAAATTAAGTTTGAACTTGCATATAACTTACTCAATTCCAAATCCTAAATTTTAAACAAATGTAAACATAGCAAAAATTAGCTGTTAATTGGCTATTGTTTAGCATTATTACTATTATTATTATTATTATTAAGTTTTGTAAGCCCCCCCCCCGCCAATTTTGTGAATAAAATGTCCCCCCCCCCCGTCTAGAGTGTTTGGTGTTTTCTATTTTTAGTCACGTGGTTGCGGAGTGTCTTATATAATACCGCCTTACTTCAGCCTAATTAGCCAACTTGCACTGACGATCCATTTAGTGAAACCTTGGTTAGATCCGTTGTCTCTAGGTAAGCTACTTAATTATCTATCTATCTATCTATCTATCTATCTATCTATATATATATATATATATATAGAGAGAGAGAGAGAGAGATAGATACATACATAGATAGATATATGTGTGTGTGTGTGTGTGTGTGTGTGTGTGTGTGTGTGTGTGTGTGTGTGTGTGCGTGCTTGCTTGCCGATTAAACTCTTTAGGGAGTGGCAGTTATAAAAAAGAAGTGGCTGCTACTGCTATTTACGCATCGTTCCTCAATCAGGAATTGAACACTCTTGGCGACTTTCGTTTCTATACATCATCTATGTAACGTGTTAAAAAATCAGCCTTTCTCTGCCGTGCGCCGATAGGCATAGTTACTTTGTTGGATGGTTCATATAAAGTTGTTGGAAAGTAGTATTAGGAAATTTGATTTGGGATGGTATTTGTTTTTTTTTGTTTTTTTTTATTTTGTGTATTTTCGTATTGAGGATGAAATTGAAGAATTTTAAATGTTTGTTCAATATATTTCTCTTCAGATAAATAATTATGCCTGCATATTCTGAGGGCTTTAAGGTAGAAACCTATAATTAAACAAGATTTTATTCTTTGGTTGTGGTGAGAATAGAAATTAATAAGATCGTTTTTGCTGGTAGGTTTACGGTAAAATTTAAATTCTAATTTATTGTTGTCACGTATTAATAACATATCAAGAAACGGTAAAGAATTGTTAGTTTCATGTTCATGTGTGAATTCGATGGTAGGTTCTACCTTATTGAGTTTTATGACTAAGTTTGATAGATTGGTGTCATAGGGTAAAATAATAGAACGTCTTGGTCACGTCGTAGTTACGTCGTGGTCACCAGTGTAGCGTAGGGGAGCGTGATTTCTGTACGTCGGGAGTCATCAGTGTGGCGTAGAGAGCTGATTAATGTTTCTTGGATCGACCTTGTGTCAGACTTAACTGAACTCCCTACATGTTTACAAGTTTTATGCAGGTTTATAATCATCAGAATTATCAGAAAGTTTTTATCAGAAGGTTGGTTGTCCGTTGGAATGTGTGGATTACTGTAGAATAGTGGAAAAATAAAATATACTTTTTTTTATGTAAAAATAGAAATTTATTAAAAGTAGGAAGAACATAAGTTGTGGAAGTTAATGTTCAATTAGAAACATTATTAAGAGGTTAAGGATAAAGTTCGTACAAAATATTCTAGCAGTAATTGTTGAAATAGATAAGGAGAAAGAGAACAAGGTGCGACCTGACTTTATCTCCTTATCGATTTGAAGTGGGTTACATTTTAGTTCTTTTGTCTCCCGGCTCCCATATCTCTCTTGACTGACGCCGTGGTCATTTATATAGTCCTTTTGAATTTCACACGAGATCGCCATGTCCTTCCAAGTCTCCCGAGTCGCTCCCATTAGTCAAAATCATTTTAACATCTATTTGCGAAATCCAGTTTCGACTTTTTTGTTAAGTAGATGGTTAATCCTTTTTCTAATTAGGAAAACCAGGATTTCACACGTCACTGTGAATTTTTGTAAAAGTGGAGAAGAGAGTTCATTTTAATTAATATCTTATCCGCTAAAATCTATATATCTTAAATAAGTAGAAATGTTAGGTATATTTAAAAGAACTGAATTATATGAACTCTAGAAATAGGCAAGCAAGAACACCAGTAATTAGAGACCCCACTGGTAAACCAAATTTTTATTTTAAAACCTGTTGTTAAAGAAAAAATATTGGTTAGCGATTAATGTGCATATATTTATGATTTTTTGGATAGGTAGGAGTAGATTTAATTGGATTTTTTTAGATGATTTCTAACAATGTTTCGACATTTTTAATGAGTATGTTAGTATAGAGTGATCTTATACAGGCCTAAAGAAATACGATACAATCACCACCTTAACTAAAAACCATAACTTCAACTACACGGATTATGAAAAAATGTTTCATCCATGGCATAAATGCAGCAAACCCTCACCAACAACAATGAAACGACACTACCCAGGAGATACAAATGGGCATTAAATATTTTATCCAAAAGCAAAAATATCATAGCCAAATCTTAACAATTTTTTGTCAAGAGTTCAAAGGTTAAAATTTGACCGTGTCGCAGGGATAGAATTGAAGTCAGTCGTTTTCCTTGGTTTCTAAGGGAATTTTTATAGCTTACGTCTCGGTTAAACTTCCCCTGTCCACTCCTTTATCCTTTCTTTTCTTTCCGTTCTCTCTACTACTTCTACACCTTTTGAACTATTGGCTCTTACAGATGAGGTGTAAAATATTCTAATATCGAGCAAGGGATCTCTGCCTGCTTCCCCCTTTTTACATTAAAAAGATTCTTAATCCCAATTTTAACTTCCGGTATAGTAATCTTGTAACACATTTGAATTAATAAAGGTTTTGTTTTTCACCGTTGCTGACGAAGCGAGCATTTACTCGTTGAAATGACCATCCAACGGAATTTAATTTGGGAATTTTGTTTTATATATATATAGTCATCCGAAGACAGATCTGTTTCGCTGTATCACAGCACATCAGTAAGGTTAGACATCCGATTGCTTTTTTAACCCAGGATTGAAATCCGACCGAACTGGCGTCAGTCGGCGATTCTACCTCTGGGCCATGGGCGCTCGGCAGAAGAAGACAGACTTTTATCGTATGATGTATCATACGCCAATAGCCAGAATGCTCTAATTCATTACTGAATGAGCGATGCGTAGATGCTAGAGTAGCTACTGTTTTTTCAAAGTCTACCATTCTTCCTATGTACTCAATATATATATATATATATATATATATATATATATATATATATATATATATATCCAGGTTTCATTAAAAATGACAGGCAGGTTAAGTTTCTTATATAATTCTTCATGTGATCTTATAATTGTTTCTTTTCAGAATATAAATTATCTAAAAATTGTCCAAATTTCTTATTTTTCTTAGAGCTTTCGGTGATATTTTAGCCATTATCAAGGATGAATTTTATTTTACATGTAACTGAATATACAGAGTGTTTATGTATGTGAGTAGAGTCTAGCCGAAAATACTTGGAAAAATATATCAATTAGACAATATTTATATAATTTGTGTTCTGAAAAAAAATATGTATAAAATTTCTTAAAAACTTATATCAAAATTTTACCATAATATCTTTCCTGTCGTTATTACCAAAACCTGCATAAAAGAGAGATTACTTCCCAAATACACGATATATATATATATATATATATATATATATATTCAGAGAGACAGAGGAGGAGAGAAATAGATTGAATGAAACAAAGAGTGAATTTGGTAGCTTTGTGTGTGTCTGTGCATGTGTGTGCGTGTTTCTGAGAGTGAATCAGTGAAAGATAGGGAAACAAAGTAAGAGAGAGAAACAAAGAGAGAGAAAGTGATGTTCATTGTATAACGCCTGGAAAAATGTAAAAGCTCCAATTTAATTTTCAAATGAAAATTCAATTTTGACTTGACAATTTAATTAAAACGAATTCTTATTGCAAACACAAAGTAGTCTGTTAATAAATATCCATTGGAGTCATTAATTAATTTTTTTTTCAGAAGACAATATAGACAAACATTTTTCATACTATTTTCCAGTGCATTGCCTTCAGCCTTTTGTTATCTGTTCGTATATCAGTTATAAAAGTGGTTGACTTTGCCATCTTCGTATTTTGTATTTTGTATCTTTTTGTTTTTTTTTAATCATATCACCCCGAGCAAGGCGATAACGCCACTGATGCGCAGGGGGCTACGTAAGAGTGAAAAGATTGGAAAAGAGAAAGCCGGAAACCACATCCTAAACAGGGAACAAGGGATGAGCCTCTTCACCTGTTCAATAGACGTGGGTGGAGTGTGAACAGGGCGATCCATTGAAATAATTTGTAACCCTTTGCATTCACTCTTTGTCCCTGTCAATTTCCTCAACGTAACTAAATTGGTTACTTGCTCTTCTTCCTATTTCGATTGTCTTCGAGATAACTCTTGAGTTTTAAATTCGCTAGGTCTTCTTTCCTCATAACGCGTCCCAGTAATTTCAAATTTCCTTATGATTGTAAGCATAGGCTTTTGTTGTTCGAGAAGGCTTCTTTTTCTTCTATGTGCCCTGTCTTTTCAGAACATAGGCAATCATGGCCTTCCACGGCTCCCTATCCCTGGTGGCTGTTAGCACGCTTTCTCCTGTTACAACATTCAAACCTCGTTTCATCACCCACCTACTGAGGCCCTTCAAATATGTTATCCGTTTCTGTCCTCTGTCTCCTTTTCCATCTATCTGGCCGGTCAGTATCGAATTCTCCAAGCCCTCCTTCCTCATTGCATGTCCCAGGAACTTAAGTTGTCTCTTATTGGTGCTCAATATTAATTTCCTTTTCTAAATTACTCTGTCTTTTCCAAAAATGTCGAGGCTGCTAAGCATCTCCATCAATTCTTTGTAGCGTATTTTGTCGAATGCCTTCGCATAACCAATAAAACATCGGTACAAACATCCTTCTTCATTTGTATTGCACTTTCGGGGAGCATCCTAATCATAAATATGATTCCAGTGTCTTTGACGAACCCGCACTGTTCTTGCCCTATCTCTGGCCTGATTCTCCTTCTCGCTCTATTCATCAGGATTTGGACGGAAAGGATACCTCGTTTATTCATATGATCCGTTCGTGCCATTCTGAGTATTCGCCGATAGAACATGTTTCTCGTTTGAAGTCTCTTAAACTGTGAGGGGATTGTCCAGTATTCAGCGGCATATAGAAAAAAAATACACAAAATCAAAACATAACCTTACTGATGGAGATATCTACTAAGACTAACCCAAACTATTATCATAGATTATATGCAATAATCATATGCACAGAAACCCTATACCGGCATGAAAAGACCACCAAGATTGAAATGCCATTAAACCTAACAATCTAACAATCTAACATATCCATATAGTTAGTTAAGTGCCAAACGTGATACACGCTTAGGCGATCATGTCTCAAAAGAGACATGACTGACTGGGCAGATGATTATTCTTCAGTAGGTTGCCATTACTTTCTGCGGTAGACTGGTTGCCAGCCAAGGCTATAGAACCCAATCTATCCTGTTATTTAACCCATAACTGGAAGGAAGAAATGGATTAATACCATTCCCAAGAGCATTTGCGTGTAAGTGAATGCAAGGATAGAAGATTATATCTAAACTTATTTATAAATGGAACTTTGTCTGTGTGTGTATCTGTGTGTGTCCGTTACCTACAGACTCCGAAACGGCTGAACCGATTTTCTTGAAAATTTACACAGTTGTATTATAAGCGTCTGCGAGTGTTCTTAGCTAGGTTTTGTGTCGAGGTAACCCCGATAAATATCGAAAATCGATAATCGAATAAATCGGGTTCTAGAAGGATTAGTCCGATTTTAATCAAATTTGATACACTCATAGACAAAGACATAAGAAACGATATTCAGAAGTTTCAAGGTTGCAGTTCTTACAATAGTGCAGAAGATCGATAATATATATATATATATATATATATATATATATATATATATATATATATAAAAGGCATGATGTTTGTGTGTGTGTCTGTTTATCTGCCTGTATGTCTGTATTTTTCAGCCCTTTTATTTTAGTTTTTGCTTCGGGTTTGGCTCTAAGTAGGTATAATTGTAGTTCTTACTCTCAGCCATGATACCATTTACTCAGAGGACTTATTTAGCCTTCAAAATTCAGTATACGACGAAAAGAACTTATTTGATATCGATACCAGGAAATCAAAATTTTACTTCCATGCATTCATTTTTCTTTCAGTCTACGGTTTCGCTTTAAATGGAAACAATTATTGCTTTTTAGTCTTTCGTGCCAACGTCCAAAGAGTCTGAGCCCCAGGACCATGGATTAGTTTTAAAGCTTTCATTACACCCGAGCAACGCCGGGCTATACTGCTAGAGTATTTTGAACGTTTCACTTTCTCTAATGATATTTTCTTGTGTCTCAATAGTTTAAAACGAAATCTCCGATATGCAGTGGATAGTTTGATCTGCCTATTTTGCTAACCATACAGTCTATCTTCTTAGCATTACTGACAAATTATAATTTATTTGTGTTATTAAGACGTATGATTAATCTTTATTAACTGACGCCGTGGAAATTTCACGAATATGACGACTGTACAGAGAAATAAAACTGCAGTATCTTCTAGACAAAGTAGTAAAGGAAAACGAGAAGAAAGGACTACCTATCAACTATTAGATGACACAATGTATCGTTGTCAGCAAGAGAGAAAGCACAAGGTGGAAACTACGAATTGGAAATGTCAACATCAGGCAGGTCAATCAGTTAAATACCATAAACGCTTGGGTAGAAGATATTCCTGCAGTAGTTTGCAATAAATTTCTGCGGTAGACTGGTTGCCAACCAAGGCTATAGAACACAATCTGTCGTATTATTTAACCGATATCTAGATGGAAGAAATAGATTAGTACTTTTCCCTGGGGTATATGCGAGTAAATGAATGCAATGAATTCAACTGGAATTCGAACTCGGCTCTCCGATTTCTCGCTCCGAGCTGATATCCAGTGTACTAAGGGACTCATCAAGCGAATACGGAAATATCCGAGAAGTGCTTCAACAGAGGACGGAAAATGTGGCAACTAAATCCAAACGCCCATTAGCATTATGGAGGATATCATCCAAAAAAAAAAAGTATTAATAAATGTGCGTTGTGGCGTAGAGGATATCGGCTCGGAACGAGAAATCGAGAATCGGAGTTCGAATTCCAGTTGAATACCTTGCATTCACTTACGCGCAAATACCCTTGGGAAAATTCTCTTCCCTCCAGTTATGGGTTAAATAACACGATAGATTGGGTTCTATAGCCTTGCCTGGCAACCAGTATACTGCAGAAAGTAATGGCAACCTACTGCGGGATAATCTTCTGCCCAGTCAGTCATGTCACTTTCAAGACATGATCACCCAAGCGTGTATCACGTATAGCACTTAATTGACTGACTGAATATAATAGTTAAGAAAATTGATTAAAGCTTCTACTGGGCATAAAATGGGAGATCAGTTTTATATTTTTATGAAGTAATGAACTGATCCCCCATTGATTACTACTTAATAATATAATATATCACTTCCCCTTCTAGCTATGAGTCAAATAACAGGACAGATTGGGTTCTATAGCCTTGGCTGGCAATCAGTCTACCGCAGAAAGTAATGGCAATCTACTCCGGGATAATATTCTGCCCAGTCAGTCATGTCTCTTTTGAGACATGATCACCTAAACAGGTATCACGTATGGCACTTAACCCACTGATTGGTTAAGAAACAGGGAAAATTTATTTGAAACTAAGAAAAAAGTGCTGAAATTTTATGATGAAGTGAAAGTAGGGGAAGCAGAGAATAATTTTTTTCTGAAGTTTGTTGTGAATAACACAGACGCAGCATTCTTGGAATGAGGAAATTTAAAGGAGAATTGGAATCAAAATAGCGCTTAAGATCCGTAAAAAAAAACTGTAGCATCGGGTATAGTATAATGCCGCTGAATCTGGAAAAAAATTAAGAATATACAAAAATAAAAAAATATAAACGTTTGTTTTATTCTTCGTCGGTGACTCTTGTATGGAGTAGAAAGCCAGCCAGAAAGATCGCTCATACGAAGAAGCCGTCAGTAGTCGCTAGCAATTCTCTGTCTCTTTAGCCCTAAAATTCTAAACTTTATATAATCTTAAACCTCTCACGCATTTTCGCTGATTGTTGTAACCCTAAAAGGTTCCTGCATGAGTAATCACCAAAAACGGAAGTTGGGAATAATAGTATATCAACAAGTACAACACTCGCTCGCTGCGTGAAGTAGATACACTGCTAGTGAACTGCTAATCAGTATAATCTCTCCACTTTTCCCTCTAATAGTGTTCACGTATTTAAGAGGATAGGAACATACTATTACTGTATATAGGTAGGTATAAACACTTTTTTGGGTTGTCGCTTTGTTGACTATCTACTGCCGGATGTATCTGTCAACCACAACATAGCCGGGCCATCACCTTTCAAGCCGGTTGTCACTTTTTGTTGACTTTACTTACGGCTGGATGTACCTGTCAATTACTTCAGCTGTTCAGGGTAATTTTTTGCACGAGGAAACGTAAAGCGGAAAATGTTTGGAAAATTTGACTCTCACAAGACATCTTAAAGGTAAATTTATGAAAAATCGGTCACGATAAATCTAGAGAAATTTGTTAATCGCTCTCTCCCTCCATATATATATATATATATATATATATATATATATATATATATATATATATCCGAGAGCATATTCACACATATAATTGATTTTTCGAAAAATTCATATTTGCTTTGTTTTCGTATCCTAATGCAAAAAAAAGACATTTTTTTTTAAATTTATTTTTTTAAACATGGTTTTAATTTATTATTTTATTTATAGAAAAGCATTATGGATGCATCGCGAGGGATCAATCGATGAACCTATTTAAAATTATTATGTCAATAGATAGAACGGAACATAGACTCGAGAGAATAGTAATGAGGCATCTATACTTAGAGCTATGAGAAATCGAAAACGATGAAAAGTTCTTATCTCCTGCGCTTAGAAAGGACGTCGTATGCGAATTTACTAGAATTTGGTGGAAATAAAAGTTAATTAACAAACATATACACAAGTGTTAGTGTAAACACTGATTTACCTGTTGACAGTAGGCAAACATGATTATATTTAAGGGATTTTATTCCAACAATACCTTTGTAATTTCAGTGGATGTTTTGATAAGCGTGAACGAGGAAATATATTACTACTACTACTACTACTACTACTACTACTACTACTACTACTACTAATAATAATAATAATAATAATAATAATAATAATAACAGTAACAATTACAAGCTTCGTGCTAAAGAGATCTACGTGTGTTTTTTGGAACGTTGTTTGCAGCGTCAAAATATTTGTCGTCAAACAGCAAAACGTTCAAACATTGGCGTAGGTTTCATTTCCCCTTGTGTTTGAGCAAAGAAAAACATGCCCCAAACCCGGCCGCTGAAAAAAATAAAAAAAAAAATAACTGAGAACAACCGCGTTTGTTTCGTTTGAAAACAAACGTTATTTAATCAGAACCCCAATGAATACAAAACTGTTTCGCTACGGAGATATGATTGGTGACGGGACTGCAGCTCCTGGGCCTTGTGTGTTTCGTCTTTATAATTCGTTGATTTTCATCCACATTCTGTCATTATTTGCCTGGGCCCTTCTACGAGGCTTTCCTTGTTTGTGTCTTTCTTTATATTTCAAAGTTGAATTCATTAATAATTCAAACTTTTTTGCTTTTCTTTTGTTTCTGTATTTTTGTCAGCTCCATCTGCCACGTTCACTTCTTTTATTTTTAATGAGGTCGACATCATTCGCGTTCTCTTTTGAGATAATCTCCGTAACAGTTTATTTTCTTTCTTTCTATTTTTCTTTCTTTCTTTTTTCTTTTGTCTTTCTTTCTTTCTCTTTTTCTTCTTTCTTTTTACTTTTTCTTTTTTCTTTCTTTTTTCCGTCTTTCTTTCTTTTTTCTTTCCTTCCTTTCTTCTTTCTTTCTTTCTTTTTCACTTCTTTCTTTCTTTCTTTCTTTCAACAATGTGACAGTTCTTTTTTCTTTTTTTTTCTTTTTCTTTAAAGATACCAAAATATATTTCTTTATAATTTTCAAATCTGTAAATATTTTCTTTTTCTATCTTTACTTTCTCTTTCTACTCGATATGAGTTGTGGTGTAGGGGATAACGGGTTAAAGCAAGAACGTAGAAAGTTCGAATTCTAGCTGAATTCGTTACATTTCACCTCAGGGAAAGGTATTAATCCGTCTCTCCAGCTATGTCTTAAATAGCAGGACACATTGGGCTTTATGGCCTCGGTTGGCAACCAGTCTACCGCAGAAAGTAATGGCCAATTTTTGCAAAAACATGTTCTGTCCAGTCAGTCGAGACATAATCCCCTAAGCGTTTATTACGTATGTCTCATAACTGACTAACTTGGGCGACCAAATAAGGCAGTTAAGGTACAAGGTGTTACTAGGCGTAGAAAACAGAAATATTATTAAGAAGAGACAACAAAAAAGAGTAATTAGTAGGGCGTAGATAGCGATTGACATTGCATTTAAATTTTTGAATATTAAAGTTGGAGCCGGAAGGGAATTCCATGTCCGAGAAAAGAAGCTGTTACCATAGAACTTGCGGTTACCTCTAGCCAACTCAGCTCAATATTAATGAGACTACGTAGGCAGTCTAGTCTTCTTCTTCTTCTTCTTCTATGTGCCTAGTCCCTTCAGGACGTAGGCGATCATGGCTTTCCACGTCTCCCTATCCCTGGTGGTTCTTAGTACACCTTCTCCTGTTACACAATGCAACCCTCGTTCCGACTTCCACCTGATTAGGTCCTTCAAATATGTTATCCGCTGTTTTCCCCTGTCTCTTTTCCCCTTTATCTGGCCTCTTAGTATCAGGTTGTCCAAGCCCTCCTTCCTCATTGCATGTCCAAGGAACTTCCACAGTCTCTTCCTGATGAACACTTTTAATTTCCTTTTCGTTTCCATCCTTTCCAAAACCTCATCATTGCTCACATGCTCGGTCCATGATATCCGCAACATCCTTCTGTAGAACCACATTTCAGTTGCTTCAAGTTTTTCATTCATCTATGATGATATTTTCCAGCATTCACTGCCATATTGAAGGACAGACATCACATAGCAATCCAAATAGTCTATGTACGGTAGCGAAGAGCTCATTCAAACTATTATCATGCAAGTATTTTTAGAGTAGGGGGCCAATTTTAGGGTCATCATCATTTATCCATCACACCCCGATGGTGCATAGGGCAGCAACTTATTGTTGCTGTTACTGTAACAAACTGTTTTTTACGGGGCAGGGTTGTTAGCCCTGCACCCAACCCCCCAGACCCCCCAGACCCAAACCTGGAGGACCGGTGGACCATTCTTGGTCCTTACGTTTACGGCACCTGGTATTCCCAAATGGTCACCCATTAAGTACTGACCAGGCTCGATGTTGCTTAACTTCGGTGATCGGACAGGACCCGGTGTATTCAGAACGATATAGCCGTAGACTATATTTTAGGGTCCTCTTTCTTTATTTCTTTTAAAAAATATGACCTTTCTGTTTTATTGTACTTTCATGAAATTGATATATTGTCTTTCTTTCAGCAATCGAGTCTTGGATGTGACGAGAAACTACATCCGGCAGCAAGGCCTGTAACTTGGAAGTTTCGAAGTCCATGGAATCACCATTTAATTGCTGTTCTTCCCAGATCCTCCCTATGTTAGGGTCCCAGCTATGGACAAATATTAAAGCCCTAAACTGGGGTTAAAACACAAGAAAATATAAAATAGATTTTTATCATGCAAATTCCAGCAAAACTTATTTTGGAGAAAAGAATATTACCAGCAATACATTTTTGAAGGAAAAAATATCACTAGCAATATATTTATTACGAAAAATTTACCCAAGAATAAATTTTTCAAGAATAAAATATTAACAGCAACATATTATTTTAGAAAAAAATATGTCCCAGTAATACATCTGACTTGTTTTTTAATCATTTCACCCAAGCAAGGCATTCCACTCCCACTATTGCACAGGGGGTTACATAGGGGAAGGCGAAGAGAAAGAGTGGTTAGAAAAAGGAAATATCAGAAGGAGGGTGATAGACGGGTAAGGATACCGAGGCTGAGAGTTGGGCAGATGGGAAGAGTGTATGAGAGAATGGATGTTTGACCTAATCCAGTCTTTCCTGTCTAACCGCACATTGAAGGTGGTATTAAACGGACATGCCTCCCAGAAATACCATACGAATGCGGTTGTCCCTCAAGGCTCTATCCTAGGTCCTACGCTCTTTCTGATCTACGTTAATGATCTCCCCGCTGCCATAAGATCCCAAGTATGTATGTACGCCGATGACACCACAGTTTACTCTCGCCTTGATCCTACAAATATACATCAATGAAATCTGATCTACAAACTGACTTCTTACAATGAACACGAATTCATACGAATCTGTTGTAAAAATTTGGTCGGCAATAAATATCCCGTTGAGGTTGACATTCTGTAAAACAAAAGGAACCGAGCCAAACCTTTCAACAAGAACATGCACTAGGCAACTAATCTCAAAGATAATCGCATTAGATATTTCAAAGGCATTTCCTGCGTAAGCACTTTAAGTAATCTTTGGAAGACTTTTGTCAATTATAAAGTTCTTCCAAGCACATTTATTTTGCTATAAATTGATATTGTAGGTGTTTGTACTGTCAAAAGGCAATATAACTTATTTTATTCTATGTTAAATAAGTATTTCATAATTTTCAACTATTTTAAGTTTACAACTTGATTTATAGATTCATTTGTCGTTTCTTTTAGTTTATTTTTTGAAATTAACAAAGGTTGTGTCTGTGGGAAAGAGATCGCACAGTGGAAAAATACGTTTTTTACAAGATGGTAAAAAATTTTGAACATTATCCGCGCAGGAAAAATAGGGAATTTACTTATCTTTTCATAAAAGAAGAATGCCGAAAGAACGTCCAGAAAAAGTTTGTAGGAATAGAAATTGCATTCTTTGTAAGAAAACATTTTTTTAGATCAGGTTTCTTTGACCTATTTTTGTAAAGAGGGTTCTGTCGAGAGTCAACAATATGCCGGTAACTTGTTTTTTAAAAAATGTGCAGTTGGTAATTTTTTAAAAAAATGTATTGCTTGTAATTTTTTTCATTTAAAAAATGTGTTGTTGGTAATTTTTAAAATGCATTGCTGGTAATTCTTTTTCAAAAATGAATTTCTGGTAATTTTATTTTTTTAAAAAATGTATTGCTTGTAATTTTTTTCTTTTCAGAAATGTGTTGTTGGTAATTTGAAAACTGTATTGCTGGTAATTGTTTTTTAAATGTATTTCTGGTAATTTTATTTATTATAAAATGTATTTCTGGTAATTTTTTCATTTCAAAAATGTGTTGTTGGTAAGTTTATAAAAATGTATTGCTGATTTGTGTTCTTGGTAAATTTTTTTATGTATTTCTGGAATTTTTTTTTTCCAAAAATATATTTCTGGTAATTTTATTTTTATAAGAATGTATTGCTGGTAATTTAAAACAGATAATTTCCTGGTAATTTTTTTATTCTAAAAATTGTATTGTTGGTAAGTATATTTTCAAAAATGTATTACTGATGATTTTTCAAAAGAGGTATTGCTATAAAAAATATTTTTTTATATTTTCATAGTGTTTTGTGAACAGTTTAGGGGTTAACTATATGCCCATAGCTGGTACCCTAACGAATGCATCCACATAGAGTCAATATCGACCTTGGATAAACAGCAATTAGGAGGAGATTCTATGCTCCTAAAAACCTCCCGATAAGAGGCTCTGCTGCCAGATGTAGTTTGTGGTGATACCGAGCAAAAGCGAGGGACCGGATGTTTGCTCTCTCACGAAAAAAAGGCAAATGACCAAAAGTCGTCTCTGCGCAGGTAGATCCGCGCAGATGTTCCGGTTGAAAAATAAAAATTAATC
This sequence comes from Ascarosepion bandense, assembly GCA_037127315.1. NCBI lineage: Eukaryota > Metazoa > Mollusca > Cephalopoda > Sepiida > Sepiidae > Ascarosepion > Ascarosepion bandense. The sequence goes on from JBBBDQ010001926.1 coordinate 3,781,434, forward strand.
AAATATTAAATTTCCATTTCGCGAGCCTACGCGAATTTTATTTATCAGCCAATGGGCAGCCCAGAATCAAATACAAAGGTGAAATCCCAAACGAGCTACTTTGATTCAAAAATTAGATATAAAAAGCTGAGACAGAAAGCACCCAGCAGACAGACCGAGACAGAAAGAAGGACGCAGACGAGCGTGATTAGTACCTCCCTTGACCAAGTGAAGCGGCTACTACGTTTGCCTCCCTTCACCTCTCCTTACCTTCTTCCCTTTCTCAAAACTACTTATTGACCTAAAGAGCGACTACAACAAATACATTCCTCACTCCCCACATTCCTAAGCCTTAAATCTCTTTCAGAGCATATTATATTGCCATGAACATTTTAACCTACGTTGGACTTCATGTCATATTCATGTTATTATTTTAATTGTAAAAACATTAATTCATATGTGTATATATATAAATGTTATTTTTATACTCAAATTGCTTTTCTTGATTTTAAAATCATTTTATGACTTATAGTGGGCTATCTACCACAAGGCTAAATTCCGTTAACCTGCAACTGTATATAATTACCCTTCACTAGAACGGAATCCCACTACAACTAGAAAAGAATAGATAAGCAACCCACTATAAATTTACCATCGCAATTCCACATGAAGACTGAGAATATTTCGAAGATATTTCAATACGCACATTCACTATTTTATAGGAGAAACAAGGCAGCAAAAATATAAAGAACAATTTTCTGTATGTTAATGTATTCTGTCTGCCTCCATACAATGTACCTCGTGAATCCCATATTCCTGACATAGACGTTTATTCATGGAAATTACTAAGATTAGGTTCCTCAAGAAAATCGCTGAAAAAACAGAATATTATGAAGAGAAAAGGCCCCGAATTAAATAAAAACAAAATAATATCTGCAAAATATTTATGCTATTTTTAAGAGGATAGATAAAAATATTTCTAATTATTATTTAAAACTTTTTAGTTCTTTCTGAGACGTTCGGAATTTTGATATAAATCTTGTTTGTCTTTTGTCCGTGAGTGACGCCATTTTTTGCAAGGGTATATTACGGCAAAATTAATATTACGCAAGTCACTTTTTGCCGTTAAAAAACACATTAATTTGGACATTCTTGCAAAAATTAAATCATAGTAAAATTTTGATGAAAATTTCAGGACTTATTCCTAAATGACTGAAATCTTTCGGAAATAATTATTTTTTAGAAAATCTTAGTGAAAATATTTTTTTACCTCCGTTATCCCCCCACGACTAATTAATTTTCTGAAATGCATATAAATTTGTGATCGTTTCCCCATGAACCTTATAGTGATTAAATTCAGGACTCATTTGGAAATGCTAATCAACTGTCTTTTTTCTTCTAAATTTGCCCATTTTTTTAAAAATCTGCTCTGAATTGCGGAAACAAAAATGCAATAAAACTATATCATTTTTTATTTAGATAAAATTTTAATTGATTTTACAAACAATATAAATTAAAGATATCATAGTCTGAAAAAAACATTCACTGAATAATGAATTTTTATAGTTATTGTTTTCATTTTTATTATTCTTTATTATAATAATTTATGAATTTAGTAAATTTAATCTCTTGCTTTTCAATTAAAGCTAAAATTAAAGTATCAAGAAAACTTTTTATTTTTAAAATTCAATTTAAATTTAGGTATCGAAAATGAGTGTAGGCACCTAAATAAGATATACAAAAATACCTGGTCATCTCATGAATAAATATTGACGCATTCAAAGATAAGGTTCTCGTATATTTGCTGAAAAAATCTAAGATCAACGGCTATATAACAGAAATCTTAGATTACAGATGGTTCTCAGATCTATAGATTAGCAATACATGGAGCAAAGATATAAAGGAAGTAGATTTCAATGAGATGGAATCAATCTGTATTAAAGAAGAGCGTTTGTCGTTCGACAGGCGGCGAAAATAGCCGAGTAGCATTCGGCGGCGTCTGGTGGGCATCTAAGATGAAACGCAAATTTGTTTTGAAGTGATCAGACGACAACGAAAAGGACAGACGTTGAGTTGGCTTGTAGGCACCCACAGTAGAAAATCCGGAAACAGTAAGATTTAAGTTTGTTAGAGGATTTGTTTGTTAGTTGTTGGTATGTTAACGACTGTCAGTTTGTTAAAGGGCCCGTTGATTACTGTGTTCAGTTTTGACACACACCTGATTATAAGAAAAATCGGTAAGAATTACCCAAAACAGAGACAAATGCTGCTATACGATCGACACACAACCCAAGGGCTGATCAGATGAAAGATTTCTGCCTCAGTATTGCTGCCGTCTGTCAGGTGGAGATGTTTATTCCCCATTTTTCTTGCAAGGAAAATATTCAAATTTTTTAACACTGTATTTTTGAGAGGAGATATTTTACTTATCTAATCTAAACTTGTTTATAAATAGAACTTTGTCTGTTTGTGTTTGTGTGTCCGTTACCTATAGACTCCGAAACGACTGAAGAGATTTTCTTGAAAATTTACACAGTTGTACTATAAGCGTCTGCGAGTGTTCTTAGCTAAGTTTTGTGTCGAGGTACACCCGATAAACATCGAAAACTGATCATCGAAAAAGTCGGGTTATAGAAGGAGTGGTCCGATTTTAATCAAATTTGATACACTTACAGACAAAGACATACGAAACGATATCCAGAGTTTCGAGGTTGCAGTTCTTACAATACTGCAGAAAATTCGATATTGATACGAGGAATTCAAAATTTGACTTACATCCATTCATTTTTCTTTCAGTTTACGGTTTCGCTTTGACTGGCAACAACTATTGCTTTTAGTCTTTCGTGCCAACGTCCAACGAGTCTGTGCTCCAGCACCATGGATTAGTTTTAAAGCTTTCATTACACCAGAGCAACGCCGGGCTATACTGCTAGTTTATATTATTTACATTGCCGGGACTCAACTTCATTGCTATATTATGACGTTTCGGATCTTTAACATTTTGAGCTTCTTCAGGTGGTTAGAATTTCGATCTAAACCTTTGAATAAACTAAGACAATTAGTAGTAGTAGGAATCATGGAACAAGAACAATCTACCCCAGTGATTTTGAAATTCGAATCACCTGAAGAAGGCCGGGGCATATACACCGAAAACAAAAAGAAGGATCTCAGTTTCTACGAGAAAATGTCGCGTTCTTTCTAATTATTTTGTCACAGGATAATAAACAAACGCCGCCTTATCCTAGTCCTTTTTTCTTTTTTTTGTGGGACATATGACCGTCAGTTGACCCAATAAAATATATTTTATTTTAGCAATACAACGACTGCAGCTGTTTGGTAATTAAGAGATTGAACTTTAATTGATTTTCCTCCATTTTTGCACAAAACAATCGAGGGTAAACTATATAACTTAGAGCACTGGCAACATACCGAAAACAGGAATACACGAAACAAGAATTGGAATAGCACCCAAAACAGTGGGAGTGGCACATAAGTACTGCTATTATCTGATAATATATTTTGATCGCCTTTTCCTTCCTGAAGTTTTCTTATGCATGTTTTGTGTGCGACTTTCCAGCTACAAATATTATTATAATTCCCAACGAGAAATTATTAAAAAAAAACTCGTCAAACCAAAGTAATAGATTATAGACTAAACTATCGCCCGGTTCGCACTCCACCCGCATCTATTGAACAGGTGAAAAGGCTCATCCCTTGTTTCCTGGTTAGGATGTGGTTTCCAGTTTTCTCTTTTCCAATCTTTTTACTCTTACCTAGCCCCCTGCGCATCAGTGGTGTTATCACCTTGCTTGGGGTGATGTGATTAAAAAAAAATATATTAATATCTGTATCGCCAAAGGTTTGCTAAAAATCTGTTATTTACGACTTATTTATTCTTAATTTAATCTCTAATTTCGAGGCATTCATTTTTTGTAGCTATTGCTGTTGATATAAATTATAATTAAATTAGATAATTAAATTTAACCTTGAAATTAACCCTGAAAGCTTTTTTTTAATTTTTACAAAAAATTATTTTAAACTTTATGTATCTCTTTTCTATGGCGGTACGAATAATAATAAGAATTTTTTTTCTTCTATGTGCCTTGTCCCTTCAGGACGTACGCGATCATGGCCTTCCACGTTTCCCTATCTCTGGTGGCATTGAGCACGCCTTTTTCTGTTACACTATGCAATCCTTGTTATCCGTTGCTTTCCCCTGTCTCTTTTCCCTTCTATCTGGCCTGTTAGTATCAGGTTCTCCAAGACCTCCTTCCTCATTGCGTGTCCCAGAAACTTTATCTATCTTTTCCTGATGCTCAGTATTAATTTCCTTTTTGTTTCCATCATTTCCAAGATCTCATCATTGCTCACATGTTCGGTCCATGATTTTCACAGCATCATTCTGTAGAACCACATTTCAGCTTCTTCAAGTTTTTCCTTTATCTTTGATGGTATTGTCCAGCATTCACTGCCATATTGAAGGACGTACACCACGTAGCAATCCAGTACTCTCTTCCTAGTTTCTAACGAAACTCTCCTGTTTCTTAATACCTAACTCAACTTCTGGAATGCTTTCTTCACCATGCCAATTTGCCTTCGGGTCTCTGTGACGCACTTTCCGTCTTCTGTTATAACGCTTCACAGGGAGATCACTGGTGCCGCCTAAGCACGAATTTACACGAGATACTAGATTAGCAACTAGGTCCCACCCTTTTACAGTTAAACAAATAAGATGTAACCGTAAATTCTACTCCAACAGCTTCTTTTCTCGCGCTTCCCGCCTGTGGAACTCCATTCCACAAGTCTGCTTTCCCGACAGTTACATCTCCAGGTGTTTAAATGTAGGGTCAATAGACACCTCCTATCACACTAACTCCCAACTATTCTCACAACACTCTCATCTACCCAACCCTCGTTCTCGGTATCCTCACTCGCCTATCACCCACCCTCTGTTATTTCCTATATTTAATCAGCCTTTCTCCACTCTACGTAGCCCCCTGCACAGTAGTGGCAGTGACATGCCTTGCTCGGGGTGAAACGCTTATAAAAAAAAAAAAAAAAATTTCAATCTTTGTACCTGCTTGATTCTAGTATCTCCTACCTGTATTTGGCATTTTGGGCATTTTGGACGGCCCTTTTTACTGATGTCTAGGTATTCGGTTTTCGTGCAGGTTATTTCTAGTCATTTCTTGTTACTTTCTTCTGCTACCTTCCGCAGGAGGTTTGTAATTTCCTTTCTGTATCTACTACTATTAAAAATGAGTTGAATAAATACAGCTTTAGCGTGCGCAGCCTATATCTTGCGAAGGGAATTCTTCATTTAATTTTTCTTTTCTTTTATAAAGTGAAAACTATATCACTGGTTATGACCCTGTAGATAATTATAAAACAAGTCAGTCAGTCAATTAAGTGCCATACGTGATACAAGTTTGGGCGACCACGTCTCGAAAGAGACATGACTGATTGGGCAGAAGATTATCCCGCAGTAGGCTGCCATTACTTTCTGCGGATGTGCGTTGTGTTTCAGTGGATATCGGCTCGGAACGACAAATCAGAATGCAGAGTTCGAATTCCAGTTGAATTCCTTGCTTTCACTTACGCACAAATACCCTTGGGAAAGGTATTAATCCGTCTCTTCTCTCCAGTTATGGGTTAAATAATAAGACAACTTGGGTTCTATAGACTCGGTTGGCAACCAGTCTACCGCAGAAAGCAATGGAAACCTACTGCGGAATAATCCTCTGCCCAGTCAGTCATGTCTTTTCGAGACATGATCGCCCGAAGAGGGTATCTCGTACGGCATTCAACTGACTGATAAAACAAGTACAGGTAAAAAAAAATGAATAATAATATTTGATTTATGTATTTTTACGGTCTATCAACATTTTTTCAGATAATTAAATCAAGAAGGGAGTAATAATGATTTCTTGTCGGACGTCCTACTAATTAACCCATTGCTTGTAGGGGAGAGTAGAAGTGGATTCATGCATTCCCTCAAATATAAATATAAATATAACGAACCCGACTGGAATTGGAACTCTGCTTCCCGATTAAAAATTCTGAGTTGTATTACATTACACCACCCGCATACTCAGGTTTATAGCTCCTGGTATTTCCCAAGAGGTTACCTATCCAAGTACTAACTATATTCAATATTGTTTAAGTTCAGTTATCGTACGCGAACTGGTGTTTCAGTCATTCAGCCCGTTCTGCTATACGTGATGAATGCTTGGGCGATCATGTCTTGAAAGTCTGACTGGGCAGAAGATTTCCCGGAATATGTTGCCAGTACTTTTTGCTGTAGACTGGTTGCCAACCAAAGCTACAGAACCCAATATATTCTGTTATTTATCCCAAAGCTGGTGGGAAATACGACGGGATTCGTATCTCCGTAAAGAATATTTGCGCGTATGTGAATGCAACGAATTTAACTAGAATTCGAAATCGGCTCCCCGATTTCTCGTTCCGAGTCGATATCCACTGCATCACAAAGGAGAATATGAGGACAACTTGGTGTTGGTTTAACTTCTACTAAATCTTTTGTTGTTTCAAGCAATAATAATAATAATAATAAGGAAAAAAATTGAAGCAAATAGGCCGGATATTATTGTTAAAAAATCAGAAAGAAAAAAACTTGCTTATTGATTGATATGGCTTGTCCAGCGAATTGTAACATAGCAACCAAGGAATTCGAAAAACTGTCAAAATATAAAACCTGGAAATTGAAATAGAAAAAATATGAAAATTGAAAACAAGAATTGTGCCAGTGATAGTAAGCGCACTTGGAATGATAAAATATGAAACAAAACAACACATTGAAAGAATCCCTGGAAACCGCAGTTTAAGCGATATACAAAAAATTGTCTTGTTAAACCCACACACTAAGGAGAACTTTGCCTATGTAACGCTAGGGATGTTAGGGGAGATAGAAAAAACATGAAATGGAGCCATAACAACACAACACGACCTGTCTTAGGTCTTCCCGCAGACTTGGTACGTAGTGCGACCATAGCAGAAATCGAAATATGATGGAAAATGACAACATAATAATAATGATAATAGTAATAAATGCCCTGACAGCTCACCAGGCATGGTCTGAAATGATTGAAGATATTAACAAATACGTGTTTTGTTTTGGTGAATTACTGTCACATATCTTAGGGTGACAGTAATTTTCCTCTTCAGTACCATCGGTTTGCTTGTCAGTTGTCTAACCTTAAGAAGTTGGGTTATGCGTCATGGAGGCTGATACAGGTCAACAAAAAAGAAAAAAAAACATTGAACTGGTGTCGGGACACCAAACATCTTTTTTTTTTGCGAATTTGAGGGCTCTAAATTTGAGGGCTCTAAATCTGAATCTGACCTTACTTTTTCCTAGCTAAAATCATTTAATATAATAAAAGCAGAAATAAAGCTTTTGTGAACATAAAAAATATTTAAGTCCTTTTTGATAAACCAGCATTAGTCAGCCTTCATTTGCCACACCTTCCCTGATAGCGCTCGTCCATTATTTGGATATCCTGATGAAATCATTCTCCTTACACATCACTTACATCGCCCTAATTGTTCGGTAATTTATCTAGGAAAATGAACCTTAATACCCAGATTAGCGTATTACTGATTATCAGTTTATCAGTTAATTTGAATTTTGGTGATGAATAGAATTTTGGTGATGAATAGAAAAAAAAAAAACGGCACTTCTATTTTAAAATCTTTGAATCAAAAAATTTGTTTTTTATAAAAAAATATTTTTTTAGATAGCTGACATAAATTGTTCGGCCTACCTAAAAATTGAAGGGTTTCTACGAACTTTATTAAATAAATGTTTCGATGAATCAAGAAAAACTGAGCAATTTCAGTACAGCACACACGGTAGCTATCTATGAAAATCTAAGGTGATTTTCGGAATCAGCATCATCAAATTATCTAAAAACGTATTTTGTTTTTTCTCACCAAGAATCATTTTATTGTGCATCACTGATTCATAAGCGGGAAAAGTGAAAGAGAATGATGGCCGAGTGTCCAGAAGCTGTTTTTATTTTAGCTATTTTCATGGACGTCATATCTGAATATTTTGAAACACCCTCAGTCAAAGATCGGACTGTGTTAGCCAACCCGTATTTCTATCTGGGGCCAACCTGCAAGATTTTGTACTAGTTTTATCACAACCTGTCACCCTATTATGCATTTTCATGATATACCCTTATTAGAATGAGCAACATGGGTTTCGTATATTTGTAACATATCCATGAAAAATGTTCGGACGAGCGACGTTCATTTGTCCGAAAGACCGCATAGTTATTGAATTTTTATAACCTAAAATGTAATATCTCACCCAGGTCAAGAGTTACTATTTCTTTACGAGCAACTGTGCTAAACGTTATGACGGTATGGGACGGACACAGATAAGCTGATGAAACAATGCTGATAGCAGGCACAGAAATGAAAATACAGGATCTCCTACAGAAGGCAGCAAGGGAAACCGGGCCGAAAGAACTACAAAGAAACTTGAAGAAAACTGAATGCACGTTCATCAGCAAAAAGGGGACCTTAAAATTTTAACTAAATGTCGAGTATATTAAAATCAAATAGGCGCATAGAATTTAAATACCTGGGAAGTGTTCTGACAGAGGATGTAATGCCCAACGCTGAGATCCGAAGACATATTGGCCGAAAGTTGCATTTCAAAAGCTAAGCGGAGAGTTATGAGATAGGAGGAAAAAAAGAAGTGAGTACTAGACCGTCATGTCATATCTGTATTGATATGACAGCAAATGCAGGATGATCTCTTCAAGGATGAAGGATGGACTCGAACCATTAGAAATTTTGGTTCTATTGAGGATACCATGGAATGAGTGTTAGGGCGCCGCTCCTTTTTGACTACAAATGGACTGTTCCCATTGCTATATATAGCAATGGTGGATTCTCTACAGAAGAGTCGCTTGACAGTCACTAGACTGACGACTCTACGACACTGTCAGCTCTCTGCCTTCGGGCGGGGGGGGGCGCTCTCTGCTTTCGAGCAGAGAGCAATAACCCAGTCGTGGTTCCGCCGAAGGGTAGAACCACGACTGGGCAAAAATAAACAGACATTTTTTGGCCCGGCTATATGGACAGGAATACCCACTATAAAATGACCATGTGTCACATCCAGCCTTGCGTGGGAAGGCTAGTAAATACAGTCGCTTGAGAGTCACTAGACTGACGACTCTACGACACTGTCAGCTCTCTGCCTTCGGGCGGGGAGGCGCTCTCTGCTTCCGAGCAGAGAGCAATAACCCAGTCGTGGTTCCGCCGAAGGGTAGAACCACGACTGGGCAAAAATAGACAGACATATTTTTGGTCCAGCTATATGGCCGGGAATACCCACAATAAAATGACCATGTGTCACATCCAGCCTACGTGGGAAGGCTAGTAAATACAGTCGCTTGAGAGTCACTAGACTGACGACTCTACGACACTGTCAGCTCTCTCCCTTTGCGTAGAGGGCGCTCTCTGCTTCCGAGCAGAGAGCATTAACCCAGTCGTGGTCCCGCCGAAGGGTAGAAGCACGACTTGGCAAAAATAGACAGACATTTTTTGGCCGGGTCATATAGCCCGGAAATCCCAGATATAAACTGACCATGTGCCATATGTTGCTCTTACTAGGAGGGACGACTAAATAATGAGTCGTACAGAGTCACTTGACTGACGACTCTACGACACTGTCAGCTCTCTGCCTTCGGGCGGGGGGGGGGCGCTCTCTGTTTCCGAGCGGAGAGCAATAACCCAGTCGTGGTTCCACCGAAGGGTAGAAGCACGACTGGGCAAAAATAGACAGACATTTTTTGGCCGGGCCATATAGCCCGGAAAGCCCAGATATATACTGACCATGTGTCATATGTTGCCCTTACTGGGAGGGACGACTAAATAATGAGTCGTAGAGAGTCACTTGAGAGTCTCTAATGAGTTACTGAAGAGTCAGTGCGAGTCAGTGAAGAGTTAGTCACACTTCCGGTGGCGGACCGGAAGTAATCACGTATACACACTGAAGCTCCTGGGACACGCAATGAGGGAGGAGAGCTTGGAGAATCTGATACTGACTGGCCATATAGAAGGAAAGAGAGACAGAGGAAGGCAGCGGATAACATATTTGCAGGGCGTGATCGGGTGGATGACGAAACGGGGGTTGCCAGGAGCAACAGGAGAAATCGTACTAAGAGCCACACGGGATAGGGGGACGCGGAGAACTATGATCGCCTACGTCCTGAAGGGACAGGGCACATAGAAGAAGAAGAAGAAGAAGAAGAAGAAGAAGAACTGTAGCGATAAAAGCAAATACCCACTTGACTGAGAAGAAGAAATTATTAACAAAGCAGAAGTACAAGACACGAATGGACAGAGAAAATCTCAATAGAAACAAAGAAAAGAGTGCTAGACTGCTACGTGATGTCAGTTTTTCAATACGTCAGTGTATGCAGGACAATATCATCGAAAATGGGGACAAACCTAGAAGCGGCCGTGGTTCTACAGAAGGATGCTGCGGATATCGTGGACTGAGCATGCAAGCAACGATGAGGCGTTGGAAAAAATGGCAACAAAAAGGAAATTAATACTGAGCATCGGGAAGAGACAACTGAAGATCCTGGGACACGAAATGAGGAAGGAGGACTTGGAGAACCTGAACTGACTGGCCAGATAGAAGGAAAGAGAGACAGAGGATAACATAATTGCATGGCCTGATCGGGTGGATGGCGGAACCAGGAGAAACAGGAGCAAATATACTAAGAGCCACAAGGGATAGGTAGGCGTGGAGAACCATGATCGCCTACGTCCTGAAGGGACAGGGCACATAGAAGAAGAAGATGTTTCAAAATTAATTATTAAGAGTGTTTTGAAGCATATTAAAATATGACTGTTAAGCTGTTACCACTGAATTACAATTTTTTTTTTTACTAAAGGAACAATTCTCTCTATTATAATAAGGAGCACTATTATTATGGACTCTCTCGTCGATTTCGACGTATGAGTGTCTGAGTTAGACTACCACACAAAGAATTGTTTAGAGTGGTGAAGGCCTGTGTAGCACCTTCCACACTTTTTGGAACTGCTGATAACAAACAATTGGTGCAGAAGTTTGCCACGGATCGCATGAACAGCAGACCTCAGTTATGTAACCCATAACTGAAGGGAAGGGAAGGAAAGATTTAATACCTTTCCCAAGGGTACCAGTACTTAAGTGAGTGTTCGACTGGAATTGGAACTTGACTCGCCGATTTCACTTTTCAAGCTGACGCCCAAAGCACCACAACGCACATCTGTCACTATACGCTGACAGCACCTGGTATTCCCAAGCAGTCACCCATCTAAGTACTGACCAGGCTCAACATTGCTTAACTTCGGTGATCGAGCGGGAACCGGTGCATATGACCGTAATAAGGAACACTATATATATTGTAATTTTGTTATTACAATGGTTTATAAAACATAATATCACTACACAAAAATTTTCATGTTTCAGACCAATACTGTTCTTCTTCAGATGATATGTTAAAATAAATGATGAAAATGAATTATTTTTAAAATATAAGATGAATTCATGGTTATTTAGAAAATTAGGGAGTGGTAGTTGGCGAAAAAGTTTTAGGTTTTAGGTTGTCAATATTGTTCAATCAAAAATGAGAATTATGTAGACATGAGGTTTTAAGATGAAGGTCGCAAAAGAAAGCAGGATGGCCTGGTGTCTAGACATGTTACTTTTTAATTTTGTTTGGATAAGATACATAATGGAACCATAGTTTTTTTAAATGGGTAGACAATATTTTTTTTTAACAGCAGGTTGGATTTTAGTTCTTTTTATTGAACAATAGATTTTTTTTACTACAATCTCATGAGTAAACGGGCTGGAATGTTTAGGTCAGAATTATAATTATGGTATCAGTCAGTAGGAAGTACCATACGTGAAACACGCTTGGGCGATCATGTCTCAAAAGAGACATGACTGACTGGGCACAAGATTATCCCGCAGTAGGTTGCCATTGCTTTCTGCGGTAGACTCATCAGTACGGTTAGACTCCGATTGATTTTAACCCAGGATTGAAACCCGACCGAATCGGCGATTCTACCTCTGTGCTATGGGCGCTCGGTAGAAGAAGGCAGAATTTTAGCATGCATATTCTCATTATACACGCTCAATAGCTGAGAGTGTTCTAATTCATTGCTGAATGAACGATGCGTATATGCTAAAGTAGCTAGTGTTTTTCAAAGTCTACCATTCTTCCAGAGTGCTCTATGTGAGAGCGTAAATAGTCATCCGCAGACAGGTCTGTTTCGCTGTATCACAACTCAACAGTACGGTTAGACTCCGATTGCTTTTAACCCAGGATTGAATTGGCGTCAGTCGGCGATTCTAACTCTGAGCTATGGGCGCTCGGTATAAGAAGGCAGACTTTTTAGTGTGCATATTATCATTATACACGCCCAATTGCTGAGAGTGTTCTAATTCATTGCTGAATGAACGATGCGTAGATGTTAGAGTAACCACTGTTTATATATATATATATATATATATATATATATATATATATATAAACAAAAAAAATGCATGTAGGTAAAATCACAAAAATCAGATCCTGTTAATATTAATTTTATTAATATTAAAATGATTCAGGTGGAGTGCTCGGTGTAAATAGTATTATCTATTTACAGAGCCAAATATGTATATTATATTAAATAAAATTCCGAATTCTACATCCGTTGAATAGCTATTTCAGCGAGAAAATGCTCGCTTCTTCAGCAACGATCAAAAACAAAAATTTTTATTTCAAATATTTTAAAAAAATATCACATACCGGAAGGAGCCCAAAAACATATCCATACACAGGAAGTTTGCATAAAAAAGAGGGGTGTTTAAGAAATAAAAAATAAAATTGTTGTCCAGACATAGATACAAACGGGCAGAGAAAGAGATTCAAGACTCGATATAAGCAGAAGACTTTTAAATTACGTCTGTATTAAAGAATCAAAAAATCAAAATTTAACCGTGTCACAGGAATATGGATTCAGTCGGAGACATCAAACAACATCTCTAAGTGCAAACCTTAACATTACACCAGTCTTCTTTAAAACAAAATTAATAGCCATTAATAGATAGAAAAAACTCATTGTCTGATATAGATAGTAACGCAACCAAATTTGGTCATGAGTTAAAAGTTGCAGATAGAATAGGTAAGATATCCAATAAAGATGCGTAAATTTTATTTAATTATCATAAACCCAATTTACAAAATATATTACAGACAAGGTTAATTAATCCGACTAAAAGTGATTTCGATTTAGTGTTTAGGGAAAATTTCAAAAGTATAAATGAAACTTTACTATTCACATTACAACTCAATAACTGGAAGAACTCTACTGATACCATTAATTGGTTCAATAATATTAAAGATAAGTGTAAAATCACCTACCTTAAATTTGACATTGTAGATCTTTATGTTTCAATATCAAAAAACCTTGTACAGCATTGTATTAAATTTGCTAAGAATTATGTAGAAATTAGCGATAGAGCTATTAAAATTATTTTATCTACGAGGAAATCTATTATTACTTTAGGACATTCTTTTTCTTTTATGTGCCATGCCCTTTCAACATGAAGGCGATCATGGCTTTCCACGTCTCCCTATCCCCGGTGGCTCTTAGCACGCTTTCTCCTGTTGCACCATGACCCACGTCCCGTCATCCTCCTGATCTGGTCTTTCAAATATGTTATCCGCTGCTTTCCTCTGTCTCTTTTCCCCTCTATCTGGTAATAAATTCTCCAAGCCCTCCATCCTCATTGCATGTCCCAGGAACTTCAGTTGTCTCCTCCTGATGCTCAGTATTAATTTCCTTTTCGTCTCCATCCTTTCCAAAACCTCGTCATTGCTCACATGCTCGATTCATGATATTCGCATCATCCTTCTGTAGAACCACATTTCAGCTGCTTCAAGTTTTTCTTTTCATCTTCGAAGATATTGTCCAACATTCGCTGCCATATTGAAGAACCGACATCACATACCAATCCAGTACTCTCCTCTTTGTTTCTAGCGTAATTGTCCTGTTTCTTAATACTTTACTCAGCTTCTGGAATGTTTCTTTTGCCATACCAATTCGCCTTAAAGACGGAAAAAAGGTTTGTCTTTGAGAAATTACAGCAAATCAAAGATAATTTTCCAACTTTCCGTCTACCGGGTACTAAATGGTTTCCTTTTAGTCTTGCAGACGTTATCTTTGGGTAGTTAGGACTAACTTTAAAAAAATCGTTTCAGTCGGTCATTCTACATGGACAAAAGGGCCCTGTGATAATTTTGATGTACCTATAGAGGCATTTGATTCGTCCCAGGTTGATGATCTTGTAGGGATCTATATATTCGATATCTTAAATAGATTTTTAGAACATAAACAAATTGGGTTATATCGTTATGATGGCCTTAGGTTTATCTCCAATAGTAATGGATCTTTAACGAATAAAATTAATAAAAAACAATAAGAGCCCTTAATTTTATTGGCTTTAAAGTTGAAATCGCCTCCAACCTTAAAATAGCTAACTACTTAGATATTGTCCTAAACCTAAATGATTGCGCCCATCTGTCTTATCTCAAGGAAAATAATGCCCCTCGTTATATTAATATCTATTCTGATCACCAAAACACGATTATAAAACATATTAGCAAGTGGAATGAATATATAGAATCCATAGCTAAATCCACTGCTAAGAAAGTCGGTTCTCCCTGGAGGGTCAGGAAGTTTTTTTCTGCCTGAAACAATCCTGCACATATATAAATCTTCCATCCGCCCGTGCATTGAATACTGCTGCCATATCTGGTCGGGTGCTCCTGCTATCCACTTGGATGTCCTTGACAAGATCCAACGGAGAATCTGTAATGTGAAAGATCCCGATATAGTCAATTTTTCACCGGCGCAATGTCGTTTCCCTATGTTTCTTCTACAAATACTTTCACGGCTTCTGCTCCGATGGACTTAGCTCAGTGATTCCCCCTAAATATAAATTTACTTGAGCCCCAAGATTAGCAGCTAGGTCCCACCCTTTTACTGTGAAACCAATAAATTGTAAACGCAAATTCTACTCTAGTAGCTTCTTTTCTCGCACATCCCATCTGTGGAATTCCCTTCCATTTGTTTGTTTTCCCGACAGCTACGATCTGCAAGAATTTAAATGTAAAGTCAATAGTCATCTCCTATCTCACTAACCTGCATCCTCTCTCTCATGTTCCTTTCTCCGTCCATTCTACTCTCATCAGTATTCTCATCCATCTCTTACCCACTTCCTGATACCGACTATAACCTGTCATTCTCTCACATAACTTTCCTTCTATGTAACCTCCGGCAAAACAGTGGCAGTAAAATGCCTTGCTTGGGGCGATATGATTATAAAAAATGTACCCAACATTATAAATACGAGAATTAGCCGTTTATAGTCCAGCATCAAAATTTTTAATGAAAATAAGGGAATTTATAAAAAGGCTCTTCCGAAGTGCAGTTACAAGAATATATTGATGTATGAAAAACAAACTATTAACCCTGAACCATCTAATATTAATCTACACTTATTTATAAATGGAACTTTGTCTGTGTGTGTGTGTCTGTGTGTGTGTGCGTCCGTTACATATAGACTCCGATAAGGTTGAACCGATTTTCTTGAAAATTTACACAGTTCTACTCTAAAAGTCTGCAAGTGTTCTTAGCTAGGTTTTGTGTTGAGGTACCCCGATAAATATCGATAATCGAATAATTCGGGTTATAGAAGGAGTGGTCCGATTTTAATCAAATTTGATACACTCATAGACATAGACATACGAAACGATATTCAGAAGTTTCAAGGTTGCAGTTCTTATAATAGTGCAGAAAATTGATTATATATATATATATATATATATATATATATATATATATATATATATAAGGCAAGATGTTAGTGTGTGTGTCTGTTTATCTGGCTGTATGTCTGTATTTTTTCAACCTTTTTATTTTAGTTTTTTGCTTCGGGTTTGGCTCTAAGTAGGTATAATTGTAGTACTTAGTCTCAGACATGATACCATTTACTCAGAGTCTGAGCTCCTGGACCATGGATTAGTTTTAAAGCTTTCATTACACCCGAGCAACGCCGGGCTATCCTGCTAGTGAATATATAAAAAATAAGAGTAATACGGTTTAATTTTCCCATTCTATAGAGTAACTAATATTAATATAGGAAAATATTTTCTCAAACTTGTAAATAAACATTTCGATAGCCACACTGCACTGAACAATATCTTTAATAATATACTCTAAAAATTAGCTATTCCTGCACTCCAAATATGGACAATATTATCAATTCACATAATCAAATTTTAAAGACTTTAGATAATACCAACGCAAAAACAGGAATTTTAAATTCTTATAATTGTAGATCCGTGAACAACTGTCCAGAAGAAGGCAAGTGTATATTTGCCCAGGTTATCTATCAAGCCTAAATCTTCCCAACTAACAACAAAAATTATTTACGAAAGTTATATCGGTATTTTCGATGGGGAATTTAAACAACATTGCTATACTCCTAAGCACTCTTTTTTAAACTCCAATCTATGATTTCAAACATCCCTTTCCCTAAGACTTTGGGAAAAGAAGGAAGAAGGGCTAAATCCATAGTTAGTTGGAAACTGATAGGCTCAGCCCGCACACCCAGAAGCAGTTAAATTAGATGTAATCTGTTTCTGTTGGAAGAAATTAAAATAATAAATTCTCCTAATCACTAGGTCCCACGCTCTTTCTGATCTACATTAATGGTCTCCCCGACACCATTAGATCCCAAGTTGGCATGTATTCCGATGACACAACAATATACTCTCGCATCGATCAGAAACCAGGTCTGGACAACAAAGTGAACCTCGCTGCCGTACTTGAAAGAGACCTCCAATCCGTAGTGGCCTGGGGTAGGAAATGGCTGGTAAATTTCAATGCCTCTAAAACGAAGCTGTTATCAACTAAACACCATAGACAATCACATCTACCTCCCATTAGCATGGGACAGGCTAGCCTCCCAGAGAGTAAAATACTACGCTTCCTTGGCCTTACACTTTCGGCGGACCTCAAATGGAATGACTATATTGAATCCATTGCCAAATCTGCTGCTATGAAAGTCGGCTCCCTGTGCAGGACCCGGAAGTTTTTGCCACCTGAATCTATTCTGCACATATACAAATCTACTATCCGCCCGTGTATTGAATATTGCTGCCATATCTGGTCGGGTGCCCCTGCTGCTCTCCTTGGGCTTCTTGACAAAATACAAAGAAGGATCTGTAACGTGGTTGATACTGACTTGGCAGACCGGCTGCAGCCGCTCTCTCACCGGCGTGATGTGGCTTCCCTGCGCCTCTTCTACAATTACTTTCATGGCTTCTGCTCCGATGAGCTTAGATCACTGGTGCCGCCTAAGCAGGATTTACACGAGATACTAGATTAGCAACTAGGTCCCACCCTTTTACAGTTAAACAAATAAGATGTAACCGTAAATTCTACTCCAACAGCTTCTTTTCTCGCGCTTCCCGCCTGTGGAACTCCTTTCCATAACTCTGCTTTCCCGACAGTTACAATCTCCAGGTGTTTAAATGTAGGGTCAATAGACACCTCCTATCACACTAACTCCCAATTATTCTCTCATCTACCCAACCCTCATTCTCGGTATCGTTACCCGCCTATCACCCACCCTCTGACATTTCCTATATTTAATCATCCTTTCTCCACTCTACGTAGCCCCCTGCGCAGTAGTGGCAGTGACATGCCTTTCTCGGGGTGAAACGCTTATAAAAAAACAAAAGACAAAAAAAAAACCTACTTTTAAATTTACGTAAATAATTCATAAGAAAATGCCGCCATAAATCTAAATGTTTGAATTATAAATTTAAAATTTTCAAATTTTGAGTTTGGGATTTTAGATTTTAGATTTGAAATTTGTAATTTTAAATTTACAATTTAAATTTCAGTAATTTTAATTTCAAGCCCTCCAATTAATAATACAATACTAATCTCAGTATTATAGATGCCTTCTTTTCTTCTTTCCAAAAATTACAGTATTACAAATAAGACCAATTCTTTAACCATTAAATTGTTCTAGCCCATTTATTTCTTTTAGATTTCGACGAATCTTAATTTCTAATTCTATTTTTCTTATCCTGGAATACTTTTCTGTCTAAATTATTTTAACCCTTTTTTCTATTACTTTATTGATAAAATGAGAGTTTTATAGCGATCTACTTTAAAATTTATTTTATATATGTTTAGAAACTCCAATAACAATGTTTTAAGTCAGATAATTTTCAGGTAATTTCCTTAATATACACATCGCTCATTCAGTAATGAATTAGGGCACTGGAGCTATTGGCGTACGATACATGATACGCTAAAAGTCTACCGCCTTCTACAGAGCGCACATAGCCCAGAGGTAGAATCGCCGACTGACGCCAATTCGGTCGGGTTTTAATCCTGGGTTAAAAGCAATCTGAGTCTAACCGTACTGATGAGCTGCAATACAGCAAAACAGATCTATCTGCGGATGATTATATATATATATTAGTGTGTCTGTGTATGCGTATGCAGTTTTGTACATATTTTTTTTTTTAATCATATCACCCCAAGCAAGGTGGTAACGCCACTGAAGTGCAGGGGGCTACATAAGAGTGAAAAGATTGGAAAAGAGAAAGCCGGAAACCACATCCTAAACTGGGAACAAGGGATGCGCCTCTTCACCTGTTCAATAGATGTGGGTGGAGTGAGAACCGGGCAATAGTTTAGTCTATCTACTCCAATTGTATATATATATATATGTGTGTGTGTGTGTCATGTATATATATACATATATATATATATGGATATATATGTGTGTATGGTGTATATATGTATATATATGTTGTGCAGTGTATATATATTTCTTGTTTCTCCATATATAAATGTGTATGTATTTGTATGTGTATAAACATGTATATATATATAGATTTAGTGCATCGAGGCAGCAAATAATTTTCTAACCATATACTGTTAAACACGAGAGACAATGAATGTCTATTATGTTTCATCATGAGCCGTTCTAAACGTCGTATTTTGGCTTTCATTTCAGTTGAAAATAAAGACAAAAATTCTCCAACATTTGGATAACTTTTTATTAATTTGGTTCTAAGCATTCGGCTCACATGAGTCATCATCAGAGAAGTTATTTAGACTGTAATACAATAACATCCACCATCACCGACGATTTTATTTTGTGTTGACATAAATCTCCGCTAGGCAACGGCAATAGTTACCAAAAATAACACAGTTCGCAAATTTGCAGTGCGGTTCTATGACGTCACACACATCATACATATTAACATACATATAGATGTATATGTATGTTAATATCTATGATGTATATTTATATGTACATATGTGGTAATGTGTGAAAGTATATATATATATATATGCATATATATGTGGGGTTGGATGTTTGTAGTATATGTCTGTGCATGTATTTAAATGTGTAAGTGTATATGTATGTATATATATATATATGTGTGTGTGTGTGTGCAGTGCATATGTATGTACACATGTATATATATTTATATATGTATGTATGTAGAAGGATATTTATATGTATCTATATGTATATATCCGTGTGGGTGTGTGTATGTATACTTATATATATTATTTGCCAAATTCTCATTTTAGACCTACCATAATATTTCCCCCTGTTTTTTTTATTGTATTCGTAGATTCTAAACCTATGAAAATAGTCCTGCCATATTATTATATAAAACAAAATATTTTTGATGAATTTTTAGCAGGGCTAAATATATAATATATTGTCTCGTTTCTCAGTTTCGTTTTTTTTTTCCTTTTTTATGTAACTTTCCCTTCCTTTCAACATTTGAAACCGGCTTTCATCAGCATAACTTCATTATTTTTTGTCTTATTTCCCGTTTAACCCTTCCTCTGTCTACCCGTTTTTCTTTTCCTTTTCTTTTTCTCGCACCACTTCTATTCCAGTGACACGATCAATTTTTTTTATTCTTTAATACAGACGTAATCTAAAAGTCTTCTAATATGGACGTTTGAATCTCTTTTTCTGCCCCTTTGTATCTGTGTCTGGACGACAAATTTAATTTTCTTTTCAAAAATTACCCCTCTTTTTTATGCAAACTTTCTGTGTATGGATATGTGATTGGGTTCCTTCCGGCATGTGAATTTTTGTACCTCATTTGAATAAAAAAATTTGCTTTTGATAGTCGCTGAAGAAGCGAGATTTTTCTCGCTGTTCCAGCTATACAACCTATGTAGAATTTGGAATTTTATTTAATATATCTATCTATCTATCTATCTATCTATCTATCTATATATATATATATATATATATATATATATATATATCTTCTGTTACGCCCATGGAGAAAGAGACAATGGCGAGGTATCGTCTGCTCAGTTCATTCTCTTTACTACCAGTTATTATTAAAATCTGATGACAGTTTTAAAAGTTCTTGCCGTGTGTTTGCTTTTTAGAAAGTGCTTTATTTAATTCGTTGCAATATATATGCCGTCGAGTAGTGAATATAGATAGATAGATAGATAGATAGATAGATAGATAGATAGATAGATAGATAGATAGATTATTAGGTATTTCAATAGTAGGTACACCAATATATATGTTGCCATTTTAGATGGTTTATGAATATAAATACTTTTCCGTCATTTTTGACCGTACGAGCTCACTAGTGATAATAATAATAATAACAATAATAATGATAATAATAATCCAGACATTATTGTTAAAAACCAGAAGGAGAAAACTTGTCTATTAATTGATATGGCTTGTCCAGCGGATTGTAACATAGCAATCAAGGAATGTGAAAAACTGTCAAAATATAAAGACCTGAAAATTGAAATAGAAAAAATGTGGAAATTGAAAACAAGAGTTGTGCCAGTGATAGTAGGTGCACTTGGAATGATAAAAAATGGAACAAAACAACACATTGAAAGAATCCCTGGAAACCCCAGCTTAAGAGATATACAAAAAATTGTCTTATTAAGTACAGCCCACACACTAAGGAAAACTTTATCTATGTAATGCTGTGGATGATAGGGAAGATAGAAAAACATGAAATGGAGCCATAACAACACGCCACTACCTGCCTTAGGTCTCCCCGCAGACTTGGTTGGTAGTGAGACCAAAGCAGAAATCGAAATATGATGAAAAATGACATAATAATAATAGTCTTGTTAAGTCCAGCCCACACACTAAAAAGAACGTTGTCTATGTCACGCTATGGATGCTAGGGGAGATAGAAAAAACATGAAATGGAGCCATAACTACACACCACGACCTGTCTTAGGTCTTCCTACAGACTTGGTAGCTAGTGCAACTATAGCAGAAATCGAAGTATGATGAAAAATGACATAATGATAATAATTAAATAAATAGAAACTTTGTTCAGTGATAATACAGCATAACAAGTTCAAAATGGATTTTCAAGTGAAGAAGTGGAAACAGACCACAATACAAAGATTAAAAACTTATAATTAATAACTTCACACATATTGTTCTTTAAAGTTAATCTTAAGAGATTACGTTAGACTAGATATGTAAGAGCCTAAAAACATAGTGAATTCAAATGCCATAGACCAAATGTAGAAATAATGCTAGGATAAGCCTCTTTGAGATCAATATTCTACACGTACCACACAAGCTGATGGAGATAACGCCGTGCTATTCAGTGTAGGTAGTGCAGATTTAAAAGCAGAAGCCGAAGGTTATATACTTGATGCACAGGGCCAATGCCTGCTGACTAGAAATTATGGAACACGCCTATCTTCAAGCTTTAAAATTAGCTTTAATTGTAAGACAATTTAATAATTCCATTTTCTGGTACAGTGGATATCGGCTCGGAACGAGAAATCGGGGAGCCGAGTTCGAATTCCAGTTGAATCCATTGTATTCACTTACGCGCAAATACCCTTGGGAAAGGTATTAATCCGTCTCTTCCTTACAGTTATGGCTTAAATAGCAGGACAGATTGGGTTTTATAGCCTTGGTCGGCCACCAGTCTACCGCAGAAAGCAATGGCAACCTACTGCGGGATAATCTTCTTTAGAGACATGATCGCCCAAGCGTGTATCACGTATGACACATAACTGACTGACTGACCCTGGTGTATGTCAAACCGAAATTATATTGATCGGAA
Organism: Ascarosepion bandense; assembly: GCA_037127315.1. Taxonomy (NCBI): domain Eukaryota; kingdom Metazoa; phylum Mollusca; class Cephalopoda; order Sepiida; family Sepiidae; genus Ascarosepion; species Ascarosepion bandense. Next base: position 3,803,636 of record JBBBDQ010001926.1, read on the forward strand.
TCAAAAAGGTTCTAAATTTTAAAAAAGTTTTTAAAATTTTAAATTTTTCGATTTTTGATTTTTTGCGAGAATTTCCAAATTAATGTGTTTTTCATCAAAAATGAGTTATGTAAAAAATTACGTGTTCGATCGTAAGCTGTCGTAACATTTTCTGTAACGCTAACTCAAGTCAAAATAAAATTTTCTGCCAAAATTTTGAACATGTTAAAAAGGATTAAAAAATTTTATAAAATAAATAAAAATTATTTTGATCTTTCCTCTTAAATAATATTATAAACATTTTGATGGAAAAAGTTTGTTTTATTAAGCTTTTGACCTTTTTAATTCATACTATGCTCGTTTTTTTGCGATTTAATGGAGTTACATATTGTATTGTATCATTTAAGATCTTCAAAATGCAAACAAAATACCACCACTTTGAACTGAAAATCTCAGAAATGTGGGACATGAGGCCATCAATAATTACACTTATAACTGGATTCCACGGATTGAATAGTAAAAATACCGTTAGACTCGTTGAAGGAATTCCTTTCACCCTGTGCCTTAAATCCAGAAATTTGTACTCACAAGTTCATCTCACATCTTATGAAGAGCTTTAGTTAATTAAAATATATGTGATCTCAGGCAGTATCTTATTTAGAAAAATGATCAGTACAAAATGTCATGAAGCTATTTCCGACCGTTCTTACTGCTGATTTTTTTACGCACAGTAAGACACTAACAATAATAATTAATAATTTTGGAGGTAGGCCTCATCAATCAGTCAGTTAAGTGCCATACGCGATACACGCTTGGGAGATCATGTCTCGAAAGAGACATGACTGACTGGGCAGAAGATTATCCCGCAGTAGGTTGCCATTGCTTTCTGCGGTAGACTGGTTGCCGACCAAGGCTATAGAACCCAGTCTGCCCTGCTATTTAACCCATATCTGGAAGGAAGAGACGGATTAATACCTTTCCCAAGGGTATTTGCGCGTAAGTGAATACAATGGATTCAACTGGAATTCGAACTCGGCTCCCCGATTTCTCGTTCCGAGCAGATATCCACTGCACCACAACGCACATCCTCATCAATATATATCCATAAATGATATTTTCCATAAAGAAGAGCTGGGATGAGTTTGGTTTTGATAAACACTTGTTTCATATCGATTGAAAACAATCGCCTTCGCTCTCAGAAAAGCCTTCTTCTGGGTAAGAACATCAATCCACCTGAATAATTAGTAATTTTACACTGTTATTCCAACTGTGACTCAACTTTCAACCCGGGTTGTGACCAACTATGAAATACCGACATCTTCTCAGCTTTCGCCCCTTTTCACTGAGAGACAGGAACATGAAATGTCCCGTTTCTCCCAACACAAAGGCAACATTAACAGAAAATTACCGTTTTCGATTTGAAGTAACATTTATCTCCTGCAAGGTATCAATTAATGTGTCAGCGTTGTGAGATGATACATTTAAATCTTAGATCTTATTTATTGCTAATCCTTTTCGCCAAGGGATATCGAAAGACCATTATGGAATCTTAACCGTCTAAATGATATTTCAATACTGGAGAAGATTCGGAATTTGAGAAAACTTCATTGTACACAAAAAGGCGCTCACCCTTATATCACACTAGCAGTATAGCCCGGGGTTTAATGAAAGCTTTAACACGAATCCATCGTCCTGGAGCTCAGACACTTTGAACGTTGGCACGATAGACTAAAAAGCAATAGTTGTTTCCAGTTAAAGCTAAACCGTAGACTGAAAGAAAAATGAATGGATGTAAGTCAAATTTTGGTTTCCTGGCATCGATATCAAATAAGTTTTTTTCGTCGTAAACTGAATTTTTAAGGCGAAATAAGTCCACTGAGTAAATGGTATCATGGCTGAGAGTAAGAACTACAATTATACTAAGTGTCAAACCCGAAGCAAAAACTAAAATAAAAAGGCTGAAAAAAATATACAGACATACAGGTAGATAAACAGACACACACACAAACATCTTGCCTTTTATATATATATATATATATATATATATATATATATATATATATATATATATTATCAATTTACTGCACTATTGTAAGAACTGCAACCTTGAAACTTCTGAATATCGTTTCTTATGTCTTTTTCTATGAGTGTATCAAATTTGATTAAAATCGGACTATTCCTTCTATAACCCGATTTTCGGGATTATCGATTTTCGAGATTTATCGGGGTTACCTCGAAACAAAACCTAGTTAAGAACACTTGCAGACGCTTATAGTACAACTGTGAAAATTCTTAAGAAAATAGGTTCAGCCGTTTCGGACCCTAAGGGTACGGACGCACTGACACACACACACACACAGATAAATTTCCATTTATAAATAAGTTTAGATAGATACGGAATTTTTAAGAAAATAGGTTCAACCGTTTCGGAGTCTATAGTTAACGGACACACAGACACACACACAGAGACAAATTTCCATTTATATATAAGTTCAGATAGATATGGAATTCATTCAGCTAATGCTGTTTTTTTAACCCGTTACCCATTAATGTCGTAGGGGTAGCAGTCGTAGAGTTAGCAGTGGTGATTTCTGGGCCAGATAGCGTGGCAGAGCTTCGTCCTGGGTATGACGATAAACAAAATTTTCCAGCAAAAAGACCTCTGATCGGATCTAAAATTGAAAAACTCTAAATTTAAACTAGCCCGACGATTGTTGGGTTCCGTTACATAATCTTGCCCAATACTGCTGCTACGACTGCAGTACATATGTTACTCTTAATGGGTTACAGGATTCGTGATCCTGCAAAGTAGTATCGTTAAATCTGTTTTCTAAAGGTTTGAAATTAAATATTTCCATTACTCTGTACCACATTCGAACTAGTATCTACAAATCTGCTCTCTTAATTTTGTAAACAAATTATTTCAGGTTGGTCAATATCATCAAATATGAAGGAAAACTTGAAACAACTGAAATGTGGTTCTACAGAATTATGCTGCGATTATCATGGATCGAGCATGTAAGCAATGATGAGGTCCTAGAAATGATGGAAACGAAAAGGAAATTAGAACTGAGCATCAAGAAGATACAGGGACATGCAATGAGGAAAGAGAGCTTGGAGAACCTGATACTAACAGGCCAGATAGAGGGAAAAGAGACAGGAGAAAGCAGTGGATAACATATTTGAAGGAACTAATCAGGTAGATGATGGAACAAGGGTTGCATGATGTAACAGGAGAAGGCATGCTAAGAGCCTCCAGGAATAGGGAAACGTGGAAAGCCATGATCGCCTACGTCTTGAAGGGACAGGGCACATAGAAGAAGAATATATAACAATATTACTGCTTTCCACATTTTTGAAATGAAGTATTTTCATTATTCTATAAACCATTTGGAATAATATCATTAGTGCTTATATCATCCTTGTTGTATTTTCAATGATGTCGGAAAATCTGAGATGAAGCAATTTCTTCAACCTACACCCCCATTATGACTAGATTCTTCCTGAATATGGTCCGAAGATCTGGTATCATATATTTCATCTTTCTATTTTTCTCTAACCCTTCAACACAAGTGCATATAGCCTTCAAACACAAGTCACTGTAACGGGCTAGGATGTTGTTTCCGCCTGAATTCATCCTGCATATGTACAAATCAACCATCCGTCAGCGCATGGAATACTGCTGTCATATATCGTCACGCGTACCCGTTGTTCATCTCAGTGTTCTTGATAGGCACCAAAAGAGAATCAGTAATGTGATAGGTACCGACCTGGCGGCTCGACTCTAGACACTTTCCCACCGACGGGATGTGGCTTCGCTCTGTCTGTTCTATAAATACTTTCATGGCTTCTGCTCCAACGAACTTAAGTCACTGGTGCCTCTGCAACAGGTGTTTACACGTGCAACCAAAATGGCAACTGCATCCCACACATTCACAGTTAGATCAACCAAATACAGCCGGAAATTCTACTCCATTAGCTTCTTTTCTCGCACTTCCCGCCTGTGGAACTCGCTTCCATATTCTTACTTTCCTGACGGCTACAACCTTTAGGAATTTAAATGCAATGTCAATACCCATCTCTTAACCACTTGATTCTAGTTCTTTCTACATTACACTGTATGTCTTTCCCTTTCTCTCCACCTTTGCAACTGTCATCACACCTGTATTCCCATCCTGTCATCACACCTGTATTCCTATCCTTAACTGGTTCGTCTTTTTCTTTTTAATCTCCTCTTATCTAATTTTTTTTTACTCTCATGTAGCCCCCTGCACATCAGTGGCGTTACGCCTTGCTCGGGGTGATACGATTAAAAACAAAATTAAAAATATTTTTTTCTTTAAATAACACATTCCTTTTCTTTTTTTTACTCTCATTCTCGTAATAATTATTTTACACACGTTGCTAACCAAACTCATTTTCCGACACAGTTCGCATTTAATCTTAAGTAGCAATATGAAGGCTGATCTACTGATATCTTCCAGTCTTTCACTGACGTCGTATATTTAATTAATCACGTCTGGAACCGTATCAAACCTCAAATTGTTTCAGCATCACTATTACAATCTCATTTTGTTCTCTTGCCCGCAAGCTAATTAAAGACAGAATAGAAAGGTGCTGGTAGCCATTGTTTACGGAATATATATTTTTAATTTTTTAGTAATTTCACCCCAAGCATGAGGATACGATTAAAACCAAAATTAAATATAATTTTTTCTTTAAATAAACTGCAAAGTGTTGATAAGTTTTAGAAAGCGAATCATTCAACCAAAAAATTCAATAACTTCTTTGTCCGCATGCAAGTTCCTTGTTCCAAATTTATTTACCGATATTTGAAGAAACTTCTCAAAATGACAATCTAAGCAACGTATAATACGACTCAATTTTAATACGGAGCTAAAAACAGGACATAAGTTACACGTCTGTGCATTAGACGACCCCATACATATGACATTCTTTTTAAAAGATATAGCATTAAAATCTCAACATTCTACATATATTACACATTAATGTTTCCTTAATATTAAACAATAGAAATGAATCGTATTTAATCGCAAGTAGTTTCTTAAGTAGCAATATGAAGGCTGAGCTACTGACGTCTTCCAGTATTTCATTGATGTCGTATATTTAATTAATCCCGTCTGGGACTGTATCAAACATCAAATTGTTTCAGCATCACTGTTACAATCTCATTTGACTCTACTACCCTTAAGCTAATTAAACACAAAATTCAAAAAGGTGCAATAGTCATTGTTTACGGAATATATATTTTTAATTTTTTAATAATTTCACCCCAAGCAAGGCGGAACTGCTACTGGTGCTTAGAGGGTTACATAAGAAGAGAGTGATGAAAAAGAGGAATAAGTTACAGGGAGTGTCAGAGAAGGGATAAAATAAGGATGAAAACACTGGTGTGAAGAGGGATTCATGAGAGTAGAGTGGAAAGGGAGAAGGACATGATACAAGCATTGTCAGGGAAAGGATGCAAGTCAAAGAGATAAGAGATGGCAATTGCAATTGCATTTAAAATCTTTGAGATTGCAGATGTCAAGGAAGCATGTATAACGGAAGAGAATTTTACAGGCGGGAGGTGCGAGCAAAGAAGCTGGTAGAGTAGAAGTTGCGGTTAAATTTGATCGGTTTGGCTGCAAAAATCAATATTTGATATTCGTGTATATAACGAATTTTTTTTCATTCTTAAACTCGGCAGTGTTTGATTCTTTCCGCATTCTTAATGAAAGAGATTTTTTTAAAAATTTTAGCAGTTAGCATTAGTCGCTCTTATTCATCAATATCCTGTCGACGTTGCTGCATGTCCTCGAAGCAGTGTAGGATTGAGATATTAATTCTATTCTAGTTGTTACGAATGATTACGAATATAAATAATTTCATTTGAAAGCCCGAAAACATATGAGTATTAAAAAAAACTTTGAAATATTATTTATCCAGTGCAGTAAAAAATAAAACTACCATGGAGAAAAATGAATAGTATAATTGTTGTGAGGTTCTCCCTTTTCAAAAAGATGGACTCGTCCAGAGTATACTTATACTACTGCTATAGAAGCGAGACAGGAAAATGCCGCCAGTAGTTCATAGTAGCTCTGTGCTCCACTCATCCAGAAGATTATTACGCCGTACCCATCAGCTTCCGACACGGACAGACTCAATATACTACGGCTTCACTTCCAGAGACTTGTACATATACTTTTTACTAAACCGGATTCCTGGATTACTAATCTTCATTCAAGCCTGTATCCTAACGTTAATACACTTATTTTCGATCTCAATTACTGGTCGTTGTTCATTTATTTGTTCGAGTCCCATTTCCGGCATCCACAAAAATAAATGATAAAATTATAACTAAATTTCAGTGATTTTTTGTTTGTTAGATTCGGTAAACTAACTGGTGAAGCACCATCTCTGTCAGGTAGACTCCCATGGGTTTTCATTTAAATCATAGCACTAATTGGAGTAGATAGACTAAACTATCGCCCGGTTCACATTCCACCCCCGTCTATTGAACAGGTGAAGAGGCTCATCCCTTGTTCCCTGTTTAGGATGTGGTTTCCGGCTTTCTCTTTTCTAATCTCCTCACTTTGTTTTTTGTTTTGTTTTTCAATTGGAGTAGATAGATCCATCTATCGCCCGATTCACACTCCACCCACATCTATTGAACAGGTTAAGAGGCTCATCCCTTGTTCCCTGTTTAGGATGTGGTTTCCGGCTTTCTCTTTTCTAATCTCCTCACTTTGTTTTTTGTTTTGTTTTTCAATTGGAGTAGATAGATCCATCTATCGCCCGGTTCACACTCCACCCACATCTATTGAACAGGTTAAGAGGCTCATCCCTTGTTCCCTGTTTAGGATGTGGTTTCCGGCTTTCTCTTTTCCAATCTTACGTAGCCCTGCACGTCAGTGGCGTTACCGCCTTGCTCGGGGTGATATGATTAAAAAAAAATATATTTTATTTTTGGTCAATTGTACATAATGGTGGTAGAACCTAGAAACGATCTGAACATTCCAATAAAAAGCAAAAGTAGCAAATATTACAGAAAGAAAGAAGTTTTTAAAATGATATTAATAATTTTTTTTCTAAGTAAAATGGTCAGCTTCAGAGAAACTTTTATATTTTTCAATAGTTTTATAGATTTCTGCTTTTTGAAAAATGGCATTTACGAGCTTTTACTAAAAGTAGGTGCGCGTATAAATTAAAAAGCAATATTCCGTCAGTAACATTCTAATCGATGCGACGATATGGCGCGAAGTCAATTAAATTCGCGGGGAATCGATTCATCAGTAAAAAATGGAAAATGTTCTCAAAATATGTCTGAAAAAGGTGTCAAGTCTTGGAGTAATTTTTATCACACACACACACGCAAACACACACACACACACACACACACACTCATATATATGTAAAAATATATTCAGTTATAATCTGAGATTAAGGAAAGAATGGTTAAATAAAATAAAGAGAAGAGGAAAAACTGTATTTTAAATCGCCTACGCGTTTCGTCCTGTGATGGACTTTATCAAAGCAAAAAGACGAAATGATTATTATTATTATTCTAAATTCAGTCAGTCAGTTAAGTGCCATACGTGATACACGCTTGGGCAACCATGTCTCGAAAGAGACATGATTGGGCAGAATATTATCCCGCAGTAGGTTGCCATTACTTTCTGCGGTAGACTGGTTGCCAGCCAAGGCTATAGAACCCAATCTGTCCTGTTATTTAACCCATAATTTGAAGGAAGAGACGGATTAATACCTTTCGCATAAGTGAATGCAATGAATTCAACTGGAATTCGAACTCGGCTCGCCGGCATCTCGTTCCGAGCCGATATCCACTGCACCACAACGCACATCCATGCACCGATGGCTTAGCTAGTAGAGACTCCGACTGACACCAAATCGGTCGAGTTTCGATCCCGGCCAGAAGCAAGTGCATATGTCTAGCTACACTGATGAGCTGTGATACAGCGAAACGGGCTTGTATGTGGATGACTAATATATATATTCTAAATTACGTATCTATAAAAAAAGTGTTGGTAATTCTGTTGATCTTTTGAAATGATTTGTGAGCGTCTTTGTTGTTACCAACACTGTTTTGTTTATAGATACGTAATTTAATATAATGCTCATTTCATCTTTTTGCCTTGATAAAGTCCATCACAGGACGAAACGCGTAGGCGATTTAAAATACAATTTTCCTCTTGTTTTTATTTTATTTAACCACTCATATATATATATATTAATCATGTCACCCCAAGCAAGGCAGCCTCACCGCCACTGATGCGCAGGGAATGCATAGGAGAAAAGTGATGAGAAAGAGGGACAGGTCATAGGGGGTGTCAGGAAGTGGGTAAGAGATTGATGAAAATACTGGTCGGATGAGAGTGGAGTGGACAGAGAAAAGATCACGAGGAAAAGGATGAGAGTCAGAGAGATTGGAGATGCCTAATTAGTGGGGGATCAGTTTAATATGTCATAACAATAAAAAATCGATCCCCCACTTTATGACCAGTAGAAGCATTAACCATGTTTCCAAATATTATATTCAGTGAGTCAGTTAAGTGCCATACGTGATACACGCTTTTGGGCAATCATGTCTCGAAAGAAGTATGGCTGACTGGGCAGAAGTTTATCCCGCAGTAGGTTACCATTGCTTTTTGCGGTAGACTGGTTGTCGAATAAGGCTATTATTGACCTTACATTTAAATTTTTGGAGATTGTAGTTGTCGGGGAAACAAGTATACAGAAGGGAATTCCACAGGCGGGAAGTGCGAGAAAAGAAGATGAGGAATAGAAGTTTCGGTTACGTTTTATTAGTTTCACTGTAAAACGGAGGGACCTAGTTGCTAGTCTAGTAGCTCGAGTAAATCCATACATAGAGGTCACCAATGAGGTAAGTTCATTGGAGCAGAAGTCGTGAAAGTATTTGTAGAAGAGACATAGGGAATCCACATTACGCCGGTGAGAAAGTGACTGCATCTGAGACGCTAAGTCGGGATTGGTCACATTACAGATTCTCCGCTGGATTATGTTAAGACCCCCTAGGTGAATAGCAGGGACACCTGAACAGATGTGGTAGCAGTATTCAGTACATGGGCTGATGATAGATTTATATATGTACAGGATTGATTCAGAACAGAAAAACGTTCTGGCCCTACACAGTGAATTGACATTCTTAGCAGCAGATTTAGCTATGGGTTCGATATATATATATATAGTTAATGTCAAAATGAGCTTAGGCCAGTTGCTAGAGGCATGCGAATCACCAAAACAACACAAAAATTCTCCACCGCTCCAAAAAGATTAATGGTTAAAATATGGTGGTTTGTTCAAAGGGATTATTTATTATTCATTCCTTTTACAAGGGAAAACAATAACAGCAACCTCGTATTGTGGAAAAAAAAAGTAAGTGTATGCACGAAAATATGGAACGGAAACATCGTAGACTTGTGAATAGCGATGGCCTGCACGACACCACACGGTTGCACACTTCTTAATCACCTGTCCAAAAGCTGTGTAGCCTGAGTTATCTCTCGTACTGATTATCACTTATTTAAGCATTTTGAGCTTTTCACAGGTAATCAAACATTCTCCAATTAGGAAGAGGTAATCGAAACATTTGAGCATTATATCAACCGATAGGAATCTTTATAAAAAACGGATCAAGAATTTACAGGTATGTTGGAGAACAGACATTCATCAACATGGTCCCTGTTTCTACTGAATAAATTAGTTATTTAACATTTCAGACGTGTTTTATTAAATTCCAATAAAGTGCGTCCGTAGTGAACAAAAACATTTTAGATTTAAAAATTCAAATGCTAAACACTGACTCATTCTTAGAAATAAACAAATTTTCTCGAATTTACAAAATTTGCTTAAAACACACACACAACTCGCGAAATTTCACACCTCGATGCGAAATTTTTGTCGTCCAATGGAAAGGCCAGAATCACACCCGGGAGTGAATTCCCAAACGAAATAAAAGACGAGCAAGCTGGACCGTCATCAGAAAGAAATGAGACGCGCCTAATTAACAGGTCTCGCGACAAACGTCGGGCGATCGGTATTTTTATTGCCTCTCTCTTTCTCTCTCCCCTCTTTCTTCTTCATCGTTCACCTCTCACCTCCTGTCTTGCATCATTCACACTGAGCAATAACTTTAAAGACACTCCTATCCTCCGACAACGCTCATACATACATACATACATACATAAACTCTTTCCAAGTTACTACTATGAACTCTTGATACTCTTAAATTCTTAATACTGTTTCTCATTGAACATTAATTTCTACCAGTTCATGTTATTCTTTTCTATTAATAAATTTCTATTTTAATATGCAAAATGTATACTTTTAGTCTTCCATAAAACCACACATTCCAACCTGCTGACAACCTTTTGATAATTACGTATAATAGTAAGCTGTAGGGAGTTCGGTTATGTATGACAAAAGGCCGAATCAATAAAACATTAACCATGTCCCTATAGCTTCACGTCATTTTATGTGTGACAACCTATGTGAGTTGCGGTGCTATAGATATCGCCTCGGAGCGACAAATCGGGAAGCCGAGTTCGAATTCCAGTTAAATTCCTCGCATTCACTTACGCACAAATACCATTGGGAAAAGTATTAATTCATCTCTTCACTCCAGTTATGGGTTAAATAATAAGACAGATTGGGTTCTATAGCATTGGCTGACAATCAGTCTACAGCAAAAAACAATTGCAACCTACTGCGGCATAATCTTCTGCCCAGTCAGTTATGTCTCTTTCGAGACATGATCACCCAATGCGTGTATCACGTATGGCACTTAATTGACTGACTGAATATAATAGTTGAAAGCATGATTAAGGCTTCTACTGGTCATAAAGTGGGGGATCAGTTTTATATTGTTATGAAGTAATAAACTGATCCCCCACTAATTACTACTTAATAATATAATATCTCTCTTCCCCCTCTAGCTATGAGTCAAATAACAGGACAGATTGGGTTCTATAGCCTTGGTCGGCAACCAGTGTACCGCAGAAAGCAATGGCAACCTACTGCGGGATAATCTTCTGCCCAGTCAGTTATGTCTCTTTCAAGACATGATCACCCAAAGCGTGTATCACGTATGGCACTTAACGGACTGACTTCTATCTTGTCTGTGACGCTACCTCTTGCCGAGCGAGCTGAAGCACACCGGTAGAATCGCTTACAGACGTGTGGCTGAAGTTTCGAAAAACTACAGGAGAGCCAATTTTTCTTGCTAGATTTTCTTGGGAAAGCATTCCGTTCTAAATACAGATATACTGAGTTGTTTCTAAAGACATACATTCCATTATTCAGAGAGAGTTGGAGAGGTGACTATTCCTACATGTTATCGATTATAGGAACGACCTCTGCAGTAACAGTTCGCGAAAACATGAACCCTATGTGGCTGAAAAGATTGTGCACTAAGAAATTTCACCTAAGCTACGTTAAAAATGATTTGTAGGCAACAACGTGCACAGCTAAATAGATCTATGTTAAATATGTATTTAGATAAATATGTCATTATTTTAAATATCGTTGTGGTCGATTTAATTTTTTTCCACGTGGATGGGTTTCGCAGTAACAGCGATCAAATTGTATTGCGAATTCGTCTGGAGATGAAAAATATGTCTATTGGGCGTCAATAATTCTCATGTGGTTCGTTTTATAAGTAATGCGAGAATAAAATAATATAAACGATTTGCTGCTTCACTGATTCGTCATATGAGAGAAAAGTACTGTGTCGGAAAATGTAGAAATTTGAATATCTACTTTTCTCTTAGCTGCTTCCAGAGAAAATGTTTCTTTCACCACTCATTCTTCACACGCACACAAGACACATTTGCATAAGCCGAAGCGATATATATATATATATAGTGTATAATTCCAGGTGAAGAGGACTCAAGGTTTTTATTATTTTGAGTGCTCCTGGCTTTAATTTTATTATGGACAGTGTTCAATATAATGAATATTATAGAGCTTAATATTTCGAGATAGAGTCTCATTATCGGGCAATGTTGCTGTTGGTTGTGCAGGTGATTTACATTTAAATGACAAAATGTAAATCACCTGCACGACCAACATCAAACATTGCCTGATGATGAGAATCTATCTCGAAACATAGAAATTTCCGTGTCCCAACGTACAATTAATTCATAACTATATAATTTTATATTTAGTGAATCGAGGCAGCAGATAATTTTTTAAACATATACAGTATTACAAACTTACGAACTGCGTTTGCTATTTTTGTTTTTTTTTATGATTAAACATAACAGACATTCATTTTATTTTAATCATATCACCCCGAGCAAGGCGGTAACGCTACTGAAGCGCAGGGAGCTACGTAGGAGTGAAAAGATTGGAACAGAGAAAGCCGGAGACCACATCCTAAACAAGGAACAAGGGATGAGCCTCTTCACCTGTTCAATAGACGTGGGTGGAGTGTGAACCGGGCGATAGTTTAGTCCACACTCCACCCATGTCTATTGAACAGGTGAAGAGGCTCATCCCTTGTTCCTTATATTTAACAGTATATGTTTATATATATATATATATATATATATATATATATGTGTGTGTGTGTGTGTGTGTGTGTGTGTGTGTGTGTGTGTGTGCGCGCCGAATATCCATAGTTTGAAGCTTTTTTCTGCATTTAGTAGGATCAACTGGGTGTAGTTTATTATGACCTGTTCAAACAGATCTCAACAATTACGGGAGTTTGCCATCGACTATAATTGATGAACCCAGCATTAAAGAGACTCGGTTCGTCTTACGAGCAGAGAAACGACAATGTGATTTTGCAAGATGACAATGTTAGGCCCTGTCATAAGGTAAACCCCTGCGTCCAAATATTCTAGTTCGATAACTTTGATAACGTCGAAGGGCTCGCTGTGTAGAGGGCATAAATATGTAACAGAAAACTAAATGTTCATTGGAATAGAAAACTCTGTCTCCCAGAAACTAAAGGTATTTTTTGAAATCATTTCTTTTAAACCAAGACGAGAATAGCTACAAGACTTAAACGGTTATTGAGAGCGAAAAAGAGCGAGAAGACTTTAGTGATGACATGTTTCCGGAAGACAGATGATGGCGTATAGCGTTTTGGTGGTTGCGAGGCAATGAAACCGGAAGAGATTTCTCTAGCGTGAGAAAAGAAAATATTGCAGTAGAACTTACGGTTACATCAAGCTATTTCGAAGATAAAACGATAGAACTTAGTTGACAATATGGTCAGTCAGTTAAGTGCTATACGTGATACACGCTTTGGGCGGTTAAGTCTCGAAAGAGACTAGACTGACTGAGCAGATGATTATCCCACAGTAGGCTGCCATTACTTTCTGAGGTAGACTGGTTGCCAGCCAAGGCTATAGAACCCAATCTGTGCTATTATTTAACCCACAGCTGGAGACGGATTAATACCTTTCCCAAGGGTATTTGTGCGTAAGTGAATGCTAGGAATTCAACTAGAATTCGAACTCGGTTTCCCGATTTGTCATTTCGAGTCGCTATCCATTGCACTACAACACACATATTGTACCACAACAATAGACTTAAAAACAATCAGACAAGGTATCCAGGAAGAGAACTTATTCGAAAAACTGGATAAATCTATAGAAAAGACAGGGAAACTATGTCACAGCAGTCGGAATTTGAATAAATTCGAGATGCCTGTATCGACACCATTACAGACCCTTATTTAGATGAGAGAGAGTGTTCTTGGGACACACATCTATTCCTCAGATAATGGACTCTCCCTCTTATATTAATAAGAGTTAACAGGAAGTTCATAGGAGTTTTTTAGAGTTCAGTAGAACTACAAGGCAGTTGATATTAGTCGGCAGTTAGCCAAATACTAAGGAGTCAGCTTTCAGCGGAAGATTACAAGTTCTTAATATTTAGGGTACGTTAAGTCGATTAACAACCAACATAGCACGATTATCACCTTCAGTGCGAAAACTACTCTAATTGAAAGAGAGAGAGAGAGAGAGAGAGAGAGAGAGAGAGGAGGGAGAGAGAGGGGTGGAGGGAGAGGTGGGGAATATGATTAAGTAATACATAAAAAGATTTCTGAACTTTAATGTCATATCTTTCTTTTATACATGCAATTGAATCTTGCAGCAAAAGAAGACGTTCAAAGGTGTGGTTTCACAAAAAAGATGAAGCATGTGAGCCATGAGGAAGTTTTAAGAGACTGGAAACTAAAAGGAAAGTTAAAATGATGTGATGAGAAACTTACTTGACAGGTTAATGAAAGTAGATGAAAGATCGTGAACAAAGAGCTATGTAAAAAGTCAAATATCGTTTAAAGATGAAAATAAAATAAAATTGTGGTAAGCCACGATCAAACTCCTAAAGGGAGCAGTCAGTTAAATACCTTACGGTATATACGCTTTGGGCGAGCATGTCTTGAAAGACACAGGACTGACTGGGTAGAAGATTATCCCGCCGTAGGTTGACATTGCTTTCCGCAGTAGACTGATTGCCGATTAAGGCTATAGAACCCAATCTGTCCTATTATTTAACCCATAACTGGATGAAAGAGACGGATTAATACCTTTCACAAGGGTAACAGTGTGCAAGTGAATGCAAGGAATTTAACTGGAATTCGAAATCGGCAACCCCGATTCATCGCTCCGAGTCGATATCCACTGCACCACAAAGTCTCTTCTTACAAGACTTTTCTGCCTGGTTCTTCATCTATCACAAGTGAGAATCATTTTGCAACCTGAGCAAACGTTTCCGCCTTCGCGCTATTTTGCGATTGCAAAATTCGATCCCACCCAAAATAGACAGTGTGCCGAATCGGAGATATCTGAACAATTCAGGATGAGAAAGAAAAGGAGAGTTGTTTCACTGAACGTTGATAGAATCAGACGCATATTACCGAAGTCTACTGCTCCCCTGGCTATTATTGTTCGCATTTCGATGCAACTATCATCAACCCTATACATCTAAAGCCAGTGTCCGGCTTTTGACAAAGATAAGTTCCGTCCATAGAGACCACTTTCAGCATATCACTCAAACGGATAGATTTCTTTAAAGGACAAAACCGATTGACAAATACTGACCACGAAAGTTTTGTGTTTTGATTTGAGATTTCAAATGCTCACTTAAACATTTACTCCAGGGGAACAGCTTCTCTTCCTCGCAATATATTTCGATCATTTTGCCTTAACGTTTATCTATTTATTGTCTTCCTTTAACATTTATATGTGAATAAAGCCCTCCTGAGACTCAACCAATTTCTATGGTGTTTGAAGTTATACAATGATTATATACATGAGGCTGAGTCGGAAATAATTTCCGTTTTCGTTGATCGACTTTATTCTTCAAAATATAAACTGCAATTACATATAATTCAGGTACGAGGTCATTCAATAAATAAGGTGAATGTTTCCGTATAAGGATTTCTACGAGGGTCATTCAATAAATAATGTGAATCTTTCGGTATAAGGATTTCTACGAGGGTCATTCAATAAATAATGTGAATTCTTTGGTATAAAAACTTCTACTAGGGTCATTCAATAAATAAGGTGAATGTTTCCGTATAAGGACTTCTACGAGGGTCATTCAATAAATAAGGTGAATGTTTCCGTATAAGGACTTCTACGAGGGTAAAATTCACCGAAAAATTCACCTTATTTATTGAATGACCCTCGTAGAAGTCCTTATACGGAAACATTCACCTTATTTATTGAATGACCCTAGTAGAAGTTTTTATACCAAAGAATTCACATTATTTATTGAATGACCCTCGTAGAAATCCTTATACCGAAAGATTCACATTATTTATTGAATGACCCTCGTAGAAATCCTTATACCGAAAGATTCACATTATTTATTGAATGACCCTCGTAGAAATCCTTATACCGAAAGATTCACATTATTTATTGAATGACCCTCGTAGAAGTCCTTATACCAAAAATTTCACCTTATTTATTGAATGACCCTCGTAGAAGTACTTATACCGAAAGATTCACATTATTTATTGAATGACTCTCGTAGAAATCCTTACACCGAAAAATTCAGCTTATTTATTGAATGATACTCGTAAAGTCCTTATACCGAAAAATTCACCTTATTTATTGAGTGACCCTCGTAGAATTCCTTATACCGAAACTTCACCTGATTTATTGAATGACCCTCGTAGAAGTCCTTATACCGAAAAGATCCACCTTATTTATTGAGTGACTCTCGTAGAAGTCCTTATACCGAAAAATTCACTTTATTTATTGAATGACCGTCATGCATATTCACGATTATTTGCAATAGCTTCTTGCCACTTATTGTCAGCTCTTCGATACCTTTGGAGTAAGATTCCGCAAATTTTACTTTACAAACGATTCGACAAACACATTTTCAGTAGATACAGTTTGGTCATCATTGCTGAACGTGTTGCTAAGTCTTAGGATGATTTTTCTACGTATATTTCTTATAAAATGTAAATATTGCAGGCCGATTAAAAAAAAGAAACGAAAACGAATGATTCTCATTTTTATGGTTTTTTTTTATTTCTGGTGTTTACACATTTCCTTCAAATTAGAGACTTATGGTAAAAAAATAATATGATAACACATCACTCAATAAATCCAGGGCATAAATAATAAAAGAGAAATCTTTTGGCAAAATTCGACTTATTCATCAATATAGTCTCCTTCTAGGGTGATACACTCATTCCAACGCTACTCTAACAATTCGAGGCATCTTTTGTCTTTGGCCTCAAAATACGCCTCAGTCTCTGATATCACTTTTTTGTTGGAGTCAAATCTTTTGCTTGAAGTTTGCAAACTGACTGTAGTCGTAGCAGCCAAATCTAGAGGATAGAGTGGATGCGGAAGCAATTCGAAATGCAATTCATGTAGTTTTGCAATCATTGCGATCGACTTGTGGCACAGTGCGTTGTCCGAGTGAAACATAGCTTTTTTTCTTCTTAATTTGTGGCCGTTTCTTGGCGGTTTATTCTTTTAAACGCACCATTAATGCGATATAATATTCGCTATTTATTGTTCTTCCATTCTCAAGGTAATCGATGAAAAATACCCTGTGCATCCCGAAACACGGAGGCCAAAACCTTGCTTGCTGATGTTTGTGTCATCGGTCGCTTTAGACGACTTTCACCTGCTGCTGGCCACTCAGCTAGCTGACTGCCAGTTTTACTCTGAAGTGGTGGATTCGCGTTTCATCCATTGTCACATATTTACGCAAAAATCTCTTAGCTTTTTTATTAACAAATGGTCATGCAAAATGGTGAATACAATGCTTTCTTATATGTTCAATCTCTGTTATTTCCGGCAAGTTCAATTTACGATCGACCAAAACAAGTTTGTCGAGTTTTTTTTTTGTGTTTTCAGGGACAACTGCCGATTTTGGGCAACCTGAGCGTTTAGAATCATTTGTGTCTGTAGACAGGGTTTAAAATCTATACTGTTGAGATTCTGTCAAGCATGGAACAGCCAGGAGATGAAGCTTAGTAGAGAAAGTCGGAGATATATTTAGGAATGATCTGAATATTCAAGAGACATAATCCTAGCGAGAGAGAGAGATATTCGCTAACATAAACGCCAATTCAATACATATAGACATTTGAATCTTTCTTAACAATTGGAAGGTAACCAAGGATATAGAAATCAGAGGAATGAATAGAAAGGTCAAGGTTAGTTTTACAGAGAGCCAAGATTGTCAGGTGAGTTTACTTTGAGGAGATTCAAGGCTGAAAAGTTGGCACGGATACCACGGGTGTTCGAGAAAGAGACGTTAACAAATTTAGGTAATTTTTGTTTAGCTGGCTTAGTTTTTATTCCTACTTTGTGCGATGTCATAATTGGAGTTCTTTTTTTTGTAAGGAGAAGCCTTGAGTAGTAGTATCAGTTGAACTTCAAATGCAATGTGTGTACGACGGAAACTGGCGCGGACCGCAGCATAATGAAGCACTTGCAGGGACACCATCCATGCTCTACAAGGCACTACAGAAAGCCCGATATTATTCAACTATTGATCAGAGCAGCCTCCCAAGATGCTACGCAAAAGTTCGGGCTCGTAACTACCAGTCGCAAGCAACAACCAGGAATCTGACAACCCGGTATCCTTACACCGAGGAGACGTTGTCGCCATCCACACACATTACAAAAAGCTTGCGACAGCACTACTATTAAGACCTGAGGAGAGGAAAGGAACCGGAAACCGCCTCCAAAAAAAGGAAACAGAGAATGAGCCTCTACTTCTGTTCCAAAGAAGTGGGAGGAGTATGAACGGGGCGATAGTAGAGTCTATCTACGCTAAATAAAAATAAAATATAAAATTTTAACTTAGTTAAAGTAAGGAGATTTTTTAAAAGTCACTACATGAAAATTTTATGATACCTTTCCTAAGAAATTTAGAGGAAAATGAAAAATTAAAACCAGCTTTTACTGCCAGGACGACTAAAAGAGCAAACTGAAATCTCAACTGACACAAGTATATTTTCAAATTTATCCAAGATTATATGCAAAAAAAAAAAAAATAAATAAATAAAATAAAATAAAATATAGAAAAATTTAATTTTCGAAAATGAAACATTCAGAAAAAGAATCAATCAAGCTTACATGCGACGAAATCTGCTACCATCAGAATATTAACCGATTGAAACTTAAAATTCATGAAGGTGAATTCCATTTCAATTTTTAATCAGTTGTTATTAATTCAATTGGCGGGTAGCTTCATTGAAAGAAAGATATATAGAGAGAGAGGGGGATAAAGAGAAAGAGAGATAGGGGGAGAGAGAGGGAGGGAGGGAGTCAGAAAGCCAAAAACTACCCTTAACAAGAATTCATGTTCATACAAATTCAAAGTAAAAATAAAATAAGACTTTGCTGCCAAGACGACTAAAAGACCTAACTGAAATCTTATCTGACGCAAGTATATGTAAACATTTATCCAACGCTATATACAAGAAGAAAAATAAATAATGCATATATATATATATATATATATATATATATATATATATATGTATTGTAAACATATACTGTTAAATATAACAGACAATGAATGTCTGTTATGTTCAATCATGAGCCGGTCTAAAAATCGTATTTTGGCTATAATTTTAGGTGAAAACAAAGACAAAAATTTACCAACATTTGGATATGTTTTTATTATGCTGGTTCTAAGCTTTCGGCTCACATGAGCCATCTTCAGAGAGGTTACAGTGACGTTAACATAAAGACATCCACCATCAAAGATGATTTTATCTTGTGTTGATATAAAACATTGGTATGCTGAGAGAGAGAGAGAGAGAGAGAGAGAGAGAGAGAGAGAGAGCGAGAAAGATTCCGCTGGTGAATGATACGATTCCCCATCAGCTCTTGGGTGTGAACAATTTCTCTCCGGCCATTCTTCCTCCACAAAACTGTGCCCGACGAATGGATAGAAATATTAACTTATTAGCACTAGAGCCCGGCGTTGCTCGGGTGTAATGAAAGCTTTAAAACTAATCTCTGGTCCTGGAGCTCAGACTCTTTGGACGTTGGCACGAAAGTCAGTAGTTGTTTCCAGTTAAAGCAAAACCGTAGACAGAAAAAAATGAGTGGATGTAAGTCAAATTGTGATTTCCTGTTATCGATATCAAATAGGTTTTTTTCGCCGTAAACCGAATTTGGAAGGCTAAATAAGTCCTCTCAGTAAATGGTATTATGGCTGAGACTAAGAACTCCAATTTTTCCTACTTAGAGCCAAACCCGAAGCAAAAACTAAAATAAAATGGCTGAAAAAATACAGACATACAGGCAGATAAACAGACACACACACAAACATCTTGCCTTATATATATATATATATATATATATATATATATTATCAACTTTCTTTCTGCACTATTGTAACAAGTGCAACCTTGAAACTCCTGAATATCGTTTCTTATGTCTTTGTCTATCAGTCTATCAAATTTGATTAAAATCGGACTACTCCTTCTATAACTCAATTTTTTCGATTATCGATTTTCGATATTTATCGGGGGTACCTCGACACAAAACCTAGCTAAGAACAGTCGCAGACGCTTATAGTACAACTGTGTAAACGTTCAAGAAAATCGGTTCTGCCGTTTCGGAGTCTGTAGGTAACGGACACACACACAAACAAACACACACTGACGAAGTTCCATTTATAAATAAGTTTAGATGTATACCTTTTCTCGTTGTCTGTTAAGACGGTTGTTGTTTTTCAGCAGCAGCGGCAATATATAACAATTCAAGGAATCACCAATTAAGTACTGTTATACAATGATAGATAATCAACGCTGACATCTATTACCGTTAATTTCGCCGTTAGAAATAAGCTTTAGAAAAAAAATTCCTAGTAAACTGAAATGGAGTATTTCCCTATCACGATAATTCCCATCCTCATACCGCGGTATTTATTTACGATCAATGAAAGAAGCTCTGCTGTGAAAATTTTCTTCTTCCTTCCTACTCTCTAGCCTTTAATCCTTCTGATAATCACTCGTTTCGGAGGGAGCAGAATTATTAATTAATTAATTTGATATCAAGAAATTTTAAACATGAGTAGGTCTCGTATTTTACATCAAAACTGAAATAAATCTATTTGTAAACATGTTGACAGAAGGGATGAGATTCGAGAAAGTAATGTAGGTTATATTTATAATTAAACATTTCTATAAGAAACATTATATTCATTTGAAATATACAAGATAAAATCGGTCAGAACTTCCGTGACAACCTAATATAAAGAATTCATTACCTACATTATATATTTAGTGAGTGACTACTTCGCAATTAGTATACGGTTACACACAAATACTCACATAGTCGCCTATACAGGTATGTATCTTCACATTCAAATCCAAGCTTAAGATGAATTACAGACACGATAATACACATACAGACACACACACACACACACACACACACACACACATATATATATATATATATATATATATATATATATATATATTACCATAAAACATAATTCTAGGTAGCCTTAGAAGTTGTAACAAACTCGCCAACTATGTGTGGAAATTAAAATAAAAAATAAAGATTTTAATGAAAGCTGTGATATATACAGTAAAGCCCAAAAGCTTACAGAAATAGTAATGTGCAGGTTGTGCCAAGAGGAAAGGTTGGCTATAATATCACTTTAAGAACGAGAAAGGCTACTAAATGAAAGGTTCGAAATAATGAGTAGATTTAAGCACATTAGAAAATACATTTTGGGTTCGTACAAACTCGGATGAAAGTGTGTACAATACTATTTTGTTAGTCTTTATTTTGTTATGCATTTAAAAATTCTTGTTGTATGTTAAAAAAAAAAGAACGTTCTATTGAGCACTATTTAATACAACTATTTCCTGGTCTCATTTGACTCTGACCAATAACAATGTAATAACTAGATTTCCATGCGGTCAAAACCATGCTAGCGAACCGACTGATCTTCATTGCCCCCCCCTCTCTCTCTCTCTATATATATATATATATATACTATAGACATTCGCAGACAGATCTGTTTTGCTGTATCACAGCTCATCAGTACGTCTTAGACTCCCATCACTTCTTAACCCAGGATTGAAACCCGACCGAATCGGCGTCAGTCTGCGATTCTACTCCTAGGCCACGAGCGTCCGGTAGAAGAAGTCTCCCACTCTTCCAGAGTGCTCAATCAGGGTGGGAGAGCGTAAAAATTTGGCATGGCCGATTATATTAAAAAAAATTGTCTTCAACGCCATATATATATATATATATATATATGAAATAAAAAACTAGTCGTCCGGTTTCGTCCTCTATCGTAAGAACTATAAAACGAGGAAAAATTAGAGAAAAGAATATTATGGGTGAAATGAATGAACGGAAAGGGGAAAAAGTTATTACATCTAAAGTTGCTATAGACCTAGCAGAGCAAAACCCAACCAAACACTCTCTTTGGTTATAAAATGAGGGGTGCCTGGACCTGATGAACAGCGTCTCCAACAACTTGAAGTGAAATAATGAGTGTGATCTGGCCAAAACGGAGAATTACTTCACACTAAAATCTACAGCACAACTCGGATTATTTATTATATGTTCCGCTATGGAAGACCCATATGTATTTTGAATATATATATATATATATATATATATATATATATATATGTGTGTGTGTGTGTGTGTGTGTGTGTGTGTGTGTTTTACTTCAATTATATATATATATATATATATATATAGTCATCCACAGATAGATCTGTTTCGCTGTATCACAGCGCATCAGTACGGTTAGACATTTGATGGCTTCTAGCCAGGATTGAAACTCGACCTAATTGATTCTAACTCTGGCGTATCGGCGCTCGGTAGAGGAAGTAGGATTTTAGTGTGGTATATATAATGTAAACACACGCAATTAGTCGAGACTGTTCAAATTTATTACTGAATGAACGATGAGTAGGTGCGTGAGTAGCTACTATTCTTTCAGAGGCTACCATTCTCATATATATATATATATATATACATTGAGAATTTGAAAAATAGTAGCTACTCTGGCATGTATGCATCGCTCATTCAATAATGAATTAGAGCTCTCTGGTTATTGGTCGTGTATAATGATAATATACGCGCTCAAATGTCTGCCTTTTTCTACTGAACGCCTGTAGCCAAGAGGTAGAATCGCCGACTGACGCCAATTCGGTCGGGTTTCAGTTCTGGGTTAAAAAGCAATCGGTGTCAAACCGTACTGATGAGCTGTGATACAGCGAAACAGATCTGTCTGCGGATAACTATATATATACACATATATATATATATATATACTAGCAGTATAGCCCGGCGTTGCTCGGGTGTAATGAAAGCTTTAAAACTAATCCATGGTCCTCGAGCTCAGACTCAGCCTAAAGAACATTTGTGTGAAATTTGGTGAGAATCGGATAAAAATTGTGGATTTGTATAAAGGATATACATACAGATAAACAGACACACACACAAACATCTTGCCTTTTATATATATATATATATATATATATATATATATTATCGATTTTCTGCACTATTGTAGGAACTGCAATCTTGAAACTTCCGAATATCGTTTCTTATGTCTTTGTCTATGAGTGTATCAAATTTGATTAAAATCGAACGACTCCTTCTGTAACACGATTTTTTCGATTATCAATTTCCGATAATTATCGGGGGTACCTCGACACAAAACCTAGCTAAGAACACTCGCAGACACTTATTGTACAACTGTGTAAATTTTCAAGATAATCGGTTCAGCTGTTTCGGAGTCTATAGGTAACGGACACACACACATACACGCAGACACAGACACACACACACACATATACACATAGACAAAGTTCCATTTATAAATAAGTTTAGATATTGTACCGAGGCATCAGAAAATTATCTAAACCTATACTATTATATATAACAGACAATTAATGTCTATTATGTTTACATTAAACCAAAGCATCCCACACTCAATAAAATCATATTTAAATCTGGTCACAACACATTACAATGCATTTAGGCATATGACTGTATTGTTAATATTTCGGTTTCTAACGTGTTGTGATGTCATAGAACTGCATTATTGATTTCTGCTTTTCGGTGATTCTTATTGTCGCAGAGCAATGGTTTATGTCAACACAAGTTAATACCATCTTTGATAGTGGATATCTTTATGTTAACATCCCAACAACCACTATGAAGATGGCTCATGTGAGCCGAAAACTAAGAACCAGCGTAATAAAAAATATCAAAATGTTGGACAAGTTTTGTATTTATTTTCACCACGAACTAAAGTCAAAATACGATGTTTAGATTAGCTCATGATGAAATATAATAGACATTCATTGTCTGTTATATTTAACAATATATATATATATATATATATATATATACTATATTGTATTGTTTATATATATATATATTGCTTAAATTCTTAGAACTTGATTGATATAGATTTCTCTATACGTTTAACTCTTTCTCTTTCTTTCTCACTTCTTACTTCCTCTTCTCTTCTCTTTCTTTCTTTCTTTCTTTCTTTCTCGCGCGCAAACATTACTTTTAATAATTATGTCTTACGCCCCTTTTATTTTATCTCCATGTGTTTTAATATTCTAATATATTTTAATTTTAAATTTCAATTTTAGTTAAAATTCTAATTTTTTATTTACATGTTATCTTATGGAATTTAAATTTTACTCTTGTTATTAAAAAATCATTTACCTAACTTCATAAGATTTAATTCCCATGAACATCGAGTGAATTTAAATTCAAATTTATTAATCTGTCAATTTCAAAAATGCACCTGATGATAGCATAACGCGTGAAATTCCGAGTCGTGTTATCGACGTAAGACAATATATATATTTATTAATATATATATATATTTTACACTTTTATATTAACACCTGAATAATGATACTATACATGCGTGTACTCTCATATGTATATTTATTAATTCACGTATGAAGAAAGTAACAAGAAAGGACTAGAAATAAACTGCAAGAAAACCGAATGCATAGTCATCAGTAAAAAAAGCAGCCCAATATGCCAAATACAGGTTGGGGATACTAGAATCAAGCAGGTACAAAATTTTAAATACCTGGAAGCGTTATAACAGAAGACGGAAAGTGCGACACAGAGATCTGAAGGCGAATTGGCATGGCGAAGGAAGCATTACAGAAGTTGAGTAAAATATTAAGAAACAGGACAATTTCGATAGAAACAAAGAAGAGAGTACTGGATTGCTATGTGTTGTCCGTTCTTCAAAATGGCAGTGAATGCTGGACAATATCATCAAAGAAGTAGGAAAAACTAGAAGCAATGGAAATGTCCTTCTACAGAAGGATGCTGCGAATATCATGAATCGAACATGTGAGCAATGATGAGGTCTTAGAAATGATGGAAACAAAAAGAAAATTAATACTGAGCATTAGTAAGAAACAGCTGACATTCCTGGGACATGCAATGAGAAAGGAGGGCTTGGAGAACCTGATACTAACAGGCCAGATAGAGAGGAAAAAGAGAAAGAGGAAAGCGACGGATAACATATTTGAAGGACCTAATCAGGTGGATGACGGAACGAAGGTTGCATGGTGTAACAGGAGGAGGCATGCTCAGAGCCACCAGGGATAGGGAACGTGGAAAGCCATGATCGCCTGCGTCCTGAAGGGACAGGGCACAATGAAGAAGAAGAAGTATAATATATATTCGTGTTCGTAATTTGTATTCAGTTTTCCATTTGTTATTAGAAAATATAATTTATATAGATGTTCACGATTTGAATTTCCGGGTTTTCTGCTATTTAACGCGTAGCTGGAAAGTGACTAATTAATGCTTTTCCCAAAGGGTATATGCGTAAGTGAATGCAACGAATTTGATTGGAATTCGAACACGACTTTCCAGTTTCTCGTTCTAAGCCGATATCCACAGCACCACAATGCACATTTGAAATTTGCTGTCTGATTAACATTATGTTGCTCCATATCAATATCGAAATTATAATCGTTGTCGAGGAATATATGTTACGTAAAGCAAGCTTCTACCTGATAAAACGTCCTACAAGTGGACCATTTATCTAAGACTACGAACTTTTTGGTATAATTTTAAAGAACAGAAGGTGCCCTACATATTTTTAAATAGTCTTTCGTGCTGTTAGAACTAACAGTGTAGTTGTTATAAATCGAAATGTTTACTTGTCACAGGAGATCACATAAAAATACTGCAGAAAAGACAATATGATATAATGAAGTGCACAAGTGTCACGATTCATTAGTGTAACATTCAAAACAGGTGTAATGGATTACGTACAGAAGAACATCAAATGAAAACAACATATATAATCAAATAGACAGACCTAGATTAAACTTCCAATTAATACCAGTCTGCCACAAAACATAAAAAAACAATCTGTTCGATCTAATACATTTGGAAAGAATGCTAGTAATTTTCTTTATACCGATAGTTAGCTTTCTCTGATGGAGGGCCTTTCAAGATTAAAAGATGTGAAACTTGTAAATAAATAATGACTACCTGTACTGGAGTAATTTCCTTAATTTTTTACCCCTAAAGAAAGAAGGTAAAGCCATGAAGACAAAAGGGCGTTACCGAGGCAGCAATGCATATCTATGGTAATAGCACAGTTGGTGCAAGCGAGATTAGTAAAATATTATAATTGCTGAAAGAATGAAAATGTCAACGCGCTAGAAACTTTCTTTTTCTTCCATGTGCCGAGTCCCCTCAGGACGTAGTCAATCATCCCTTTGCAATTCTCCCTATCCCCTGAAGATTTTAACACCCTTTCTTTTGTTACTCTTCCCAAACCCTGCTCTGCAAAGTGTTTGTTTCAAGTCTGTCAAATACCTCATGTGTTTTCTTCCCCTGTCTCTCTTTCCCTCTATCTGTTCTGTGAGTATCATATTCGCCAAGCATTTCTTCCTCATTTCGTATTCCAGGTACGTCAACTGTCTTTTTCTGATGTGACGGCAGCAAGGCCTCTGATTTGGAGGTTATGAGGAGCATAGAACCACCTTTTAATTGCTGTTGTTCCCAGGTCCACCCTGACCCGGAGTGGTAGCATCTGTTAGGGTCCCAGCTATAGGCAAATACTTAGCCCCCAAACTGGGATCAAATACACTTTTATAGAAATATATACGTAGGAATAGAATTTTATAAAAAATATTTTTTTGAAGGAAAGGTATTATCAAGAATACATTTCTGACGAAATAGATCACCATAAATTTTTAACGGAAAAAAAAATATTCTCAGCAAAACATTTTTAATACAATACTAGAAAACACGTTCAGTTTTCTAAAATTAAAAAGAATAAAAACAAAAAACTTAATTAAAATCTGACTAAATCAACCTTCTCACTATAACCGAACATTTAAAAAATACCTTAAAACCCTATGTTTTTGGCATTAAATAACCCACAGTGGTTAATATACCATTAAACAAAACTCAAACTCAAACTTTTTCTGATGTGAAATATAAGTTTCCTTTTCGTTTCTATACATTCCAAAAACTTGTCGTTGCTACATGTTCGGTCCTCACCATTTTTCTGTAGACTACATTTTCTTTGTTGAGTTTATCGAGCATATTGTCTCTGCCATATTGAAGGACAGGCATCACATAACAATCCAGTACTCACTTCCTTTTTTTTTTCCAACGAAATTTTCCTGTCTCAAAACTCTACTCAGCCTTTGAAATGCATCATTGACCATGCTTCGGATCTCAGTGTCGCACTTTCCGTCCTCTTCTAGAAGATTTCCCAGGTATTTAAATTTCTTTACCTGTTTGATTTTGGTATCATTGTTCTGTAGTTGGGATTTCGGACACCTTCTTTTATTGATGACCATGAATTCAGTATTCTTCTAGTTTATATTTAGTCTTTTTTCTTTTCTTCGGCTAGAAACTTTACCAATTTTAAAAACAGATGAAAGGCAATACAATTTGGAAGGAAGATATCGTAACAGAGAAATTCTCAAATAATTTAGGGATGAATCAGGCAAATACTACAGCTAAGAAAATGAAATGGAAATGATCTAGACAATGGAAATTTGAATGGTAAAACTAGTGCCAAGGATAATGGTAAACTGTTGGGGCGCTCTCCACCTTTCCACGGAAATGGACTATTCGAATCACTATATAAAATAGTAGTGATTATACCTCGAGGAAGGAAGTCGAGTGAGCGAGTCAGTCGGGTATTTCCGGTATTGCACAGGAAGTGTTCTACTAGTCAATCTATCACGTCCCTACGACGATACTGTATACTAATTACCTTGTTCTGTATTCTACTAATCCTCACCTCTTGTAAATACTTCTCTTTCCTGTTAACACACCTACTTTTATACTATTACGTTGTTTTGTATTATTTCACATAATTCTGTTACTCGACGTAACACAAACATATAAAGAAACTTTCCCAAGAAGCACACAACAGATACGATAATGCAGTTGACTGAATAACGAGGAGGATTCAAGGAAAAGAAAAACAATATTTTCTTGGTCTCATAATGAAGAATAAAGGCTTGGAGAATTTGAAACTCACAGGACATATTGAACGCAAAAGTAACAGCCGGAAACAGTAAATAATCTACTGTAAGGTGGGAATTTGAGGGAGAAGAATTCATGACAGTTAAGAATAATAGAAGATAGTGGAGTGCATGATCACCCACGTCTTAATTACTGCAAACTTTAATATAAGAAATATAATTGAAATAGACACCCATAGATGTTATGGATGATATAATAACATTCAGTCAGTTCTGTGCCATACGTGATACACGCTTGGGCGATCATGTCTCGAAAGAGACATGAATGACTGGGCATATGATTATCCTGCAGAAGGCTGCCATTGCTTTCTGCGGTAGATTGGTTGCCAGCCAAGCCTAGAGAACCCAATCTGCCCTGTTATTTAACCCATAACTGGAGGGAAGAAACGGATTAGTACCTTTCCCAAGGGTATTTGCGAGTAAATGAATGCAATGAATTTTTTTTTTTTTTTAATCATCTCACCCCAAGCAAGGCATTCCACTGCCACTATTGCGCATGGGGCTACATAGGGGAAGGTAAAGAGAAGGAGTGGTTAGACATAGGGAATGTCAGGAGAAAGGTGATAGATGAGTAAGGATAGCGAGGATGAGTGTCGGGCAGATGGGAAGAGTGCTTGATAGAATGGGAGCAGGTTAGTGTGTTAGGAGGTGTCTATTGACCTTACATTTAAACTCCTGGAGATTGTAGCCGTCGGGGAAGCAATCGTTTGGAAGAGAATTCCACAGTCGGGAAGTGCGAGGAAAGAAACTGTTGGAGTAGAAGTTACGGCTGCATTTTATCGGTTTCACTGTAAAAGGGTGGGATCTAGTTGCTAATCTAGTATCTCGTGCAAATTCGTATTTAGGAGGCACCAGTGATCTAAGTTCATCGGAGCAGAAGCCGTGAATTCAACTAGAATTTCAACTCGGCTCTCCGGTTTGTCGTTCCGAGCCGATATCCACTGCACCACAACGCATCATTAGGATAATAAAAAGTGGGAATAAAAATAAATCTATTAAGAAATATCTTTGTTGACGTGCTAACCCTAACCGAAGAGTATGTGTTTGAAAAAAAAAATAGAACGTTTTAATCTGTAACATTCACTGAGGGCGGTTGGTAAAAAAACAATGGATCACAAGGTGGCTTTCCTTATAAATTAGAATACAGTTTCGATCCCTGTTGAGAGACACTTTTTCTATAATAGAATTCCTCAAATGCCAATAACTGTAGAGATAATACACACTGTTTAATAAATAAAAATTGGGGTGTCTATTTAAATACAGAGTATCCAGTGTAATAAAGTCTTTTTAAAATTAAGAAAAAATCCGGAATAAAATATGTTTTATTACTTCATTGTTTTTTTCTAGCGAATACTCCGTTATTAAAATAGACGCCCCATCTTTATATCTTTAAAAGTGTATATTGGCTCTATTGGTATTCAAAACGTCTGAATTCTGTGGTGAGTAGAAAAGTAGGCGTTAAAGCATATCTAAATAAACCCTTTTCTATTTACTAATAGAACTAACAAAGATCTCTCTCTCTCTCTCTCTCTCTCTCTCTCTCTCTCTCGCTTTTTCACTCAACGCATGCATCCTTCCCCTCTTTCTATTCTCCTATATTTCTGGTGAGGTAGATATAACCTAGACATAGCTTATTTGGTCAACTGACGTCATGTAAAGGTAACTAGTGACTCACAATTCCGCTAAAATCAAATCAGAAACGCGTAGGCGTAAAGTAAATATAAAAAGATTATTGAACACGTGCATAGTAGTTGGTCCACAGTTTGCCCACAGTTTATATGGAACACGAGTCAACCTCCGGAGATTCAATCACCACACCAACCCGCCAAAAGAAAACTACCACCGCGCAAATTAAAAATGTGTTTAAATAATCTTTACGAAAAGGACTTGCAGAGAACCAACGAATGAATTCAAGAGTACAATCCACACACTCAAATACCCAGAACATAAAAAAATACATTATTTACATTATTCGGACTATTGTCCTCACCATTGTTGCCATGTTTACTATTTTTCGCCCGTTGTACGCTCCGGCCTTCTTCAGGTGCTAGGAAATCCTTTATTACGATCACTGGGGTGTCTCTTTCTCATTCCTTGTGTGAAAACGTCGTACAAATGGCAGCAAAGATGTGGATAATAATCCGAATAATGTAGTGTAAATACTGCCTCATCTCAGAAATATAGACATGATATGACATGGTACAAACATCAACCTGATACTAGATTCCACCAGTCACACATACATAAAAAACAAATGTGCTGTATTTACATGAATATACATACATTATCGGCCATAATTATTTAGAACCCCTTCTTTTTAAAAAAAAAATGATGTATTTCATGCTATTGCCAACTGGATAATTCTAAATGAAAAAAATTGGTTCTTTTGTTATTATTTTGCAAAACTTTACAAAGCAAGGAAGCAAAGATGAACTCGTCCGAATTACCCTAAATTTTCTTCATTCTTTTATTGATGAAACTGAAATATAAATAATTATTAAATATTTATAAATTCATTTGATTCACATATTATTGTGCAGTATTAACAAAATAACCATTCTATTTTTATTTACAATTATTCACTTAAATACTAAAAAACAGTATGAAATACATAATTTTTTTTAAAAACAATATGGTGGCCTAATAATTATGGCCGGAAGCGTATACAGGAAAAAAACATCTTTAGAACCTAAACACAGTAATATAAATGTAAAAATGAACATTCATATGTATACCACAATTACTTCTACAAGATATATATCAAAGAGACAAAATGCAAAAAGGACAGAAATGATAATCGTTCAGTCAGTCAGTTAAATGCCATACGTGAAACACGCTTGGGCGATCATGTCTTTTTCGAGACATGACTGACTGGGCAGAAGATTATCCCGCAGGTGTGAGTTTGCACGAGATACTAGATTGGCAACTAGGTCCCACCCTTTTACAGTGAAACCGATGAAATGTAACCGCAATTTCTACTCCAACAGCTTATTTTCTCGCACTTCCCGCCTATGGAGTTCCCTTCCGCATGCTTGCTTCCCCGACAGCTATAACCTCCAGGAGTTTAAATGTAAGGTCAATAACACACCTCCTAACACACTAACCCTCCCATTCTCTCCAACTCTCCTACTATGTACATCCTAACTCGTCTATTGCCCTGTCTAACCCCCTGCGCTATAGTGGCAGTGGAATGCCTTGCTTGGGGTGACATGATTAAAAAAAAAGTAGGTTGCCATTGCTTTCTGCGGTAGACTGGTTGCCGACCAAGGCTATAGAAAATGTTACGACAGCTTACGATCGAACACGTAATTTTTTACGTAACTCATTTTTGATGAAAAACACATTAATTTGGAAATTCTCGCAAAAAATCAAAAATCGAAAAATTTAAAATTTAGAACCTTTTTGATTCCGATCAATATAATTTCGGTTTAACATACACCAGGGTCAGTCAGTCAGTGATGTGCCATACGTGATACACGCCTGGGCGATCATGTCTCTAAAGAAGATTATCCCGCAGTAGGTTGCCATTGCTTTCTGCGGTAGACTGGTGGCCGACCAAGGCTATAGAACCCAATCTGTCCTGCTATTTATAACTGGAGGGAAGAGACGGATTAATACCTTTCTAAAGGGTATTTGTGCGTAAGTGAATGCAATGGATTCAACTGGAATTCGAAATCGGCTCCACCGGTTTCTCGTTCCGAGCCGATATCCACTGTACTACAACGCACATCCTTTCACATATAATAAAAGATGTACTCTTATGGAGTCAAACATTTAAATGTTGGCATTGTTAATAAAACCTGGCCCTTAATCATTTATTATCTCGTCCCTATCAGAGAACACCGATGTTTTAAAGAAAAGCTTTAAAATAGGAGCTTCCTTTTCTATGTGCCTTGTCCTTTTAGGACGTAGGCGATCATGGCTTTCTAAGTATCCCTATCCCTGGTGGCTCTTAGCACGCTTTCTCCTGTTAAACCAAGCAAACTTCGTTCCATCATCCACCTGATTAGGTCCTTCAAATATATTACCCACTGCTTTCCTCTGTCTCTTTTCCCCTCTATCTGGCCTGTTAGTATCAGGTCCTCCAAGCACTTCTTCCTCATTGCATGTCCCAAGAACTTTGGCTGTCTCTTCCTGATGCTCAGTATTCACTTCCTTTTCGTTTCCATCATTTCTAAGAACTAATATTTGCTCACATGCTCAATCCCTGATATTCGTGGCATGCTTCTCTAGAACCAGATTTCGTTTGATTCAAGTTTTTCTTTCATGTGGGATGATATTATCTAGCATTCACTGCCATATTGAAGAACACATAGCAAACCAGTACTCACTTCTTTGTTTCTAGCGAAATTTTCCTCTCTTGAGACTCTACTTAGCTTCTGGAACACGTTTTTCACCATTACTGATTCTATGTCACACTTTTCGTCTTCTGTTAAAAGCTACATAGATAAAACCGAAAACAAATGATGAATCCCGACGCGCGAAAAACAATTACAGAAACACGAAATCTGAAAAATATTTGATAAATCCAGACACGTGAGTGAATGCTGATGCACCAACAACCAATGTACTAATCCACGAGCAAGAATTCTGCGTTTGAAAGAGGGACCCTGAACCACGCTTCTGGGCATCAATATATTGTTAAATGAACAGCATGTTTGACAACTTGATGAATGAATAAATGTGGGTAATTCACTTTTTTCTCCTGTTTTCATTTGTTTTATATTCTTGTATGTTCTATCTTCTTAAGTCTAGAAAAATTTATAAGAATGAAGATACAAGAAGTTAGTGTCAAATTTACACACTTTATAGAGACTAGTATCACCGGTGTGGGAGATACCAGAATCAAGCAAGTACAAAAATTTAAGTACCAAGGAAGTGTCCTAACTGGAGATGGAAAATGCGAACGGAGATCCGAAGGCGAATTGGCATGGCAAAAGACGCGTTCCAGAAGCTGAGCAAAGTACTAACACACAGGAAAATCTCACTGGAAACAAAGAGTGCTGGACTGCTACGTGATGTCAGTTCTTCAATACGGCAGTGAATGCAGGACAATATCATCGAAAATGAGGACAACACTGGAAGCAGTGGAAATGTGGTTCTACAGAAGGATGCTGCGGATATCGTGAACTGAGCACGCAAGCAACAACGAGGTGTTGGAAAGAATGGCAACAAAAAGGAAATTGATACTGAGCATCAGGAAGAGACAACTGAAGTTGATAGGACACGCAATGAGGAAGGAGAGCCTGGAGAACCTGATACTGACTGGCCAAATAGAAGGAAAGAGAGACAGGGGAAGGCAGCAGATAACATATCTGCAGGACCTGATCAGGTGGCTGATGGAATGGGGGTTGACAAGAGTAACGGGAGCTAACATACTAGGAGTCACAAGGGATAGGGAGACATAGAAGAAGAAGAAGAAGAAGAAGAAGAAGAAGAAGAAGAAGAAGAAGAAGAACTACCGAAGGATGTGCGTTGTGGTGCAGTGGATATCGACTCGGAACGACAAATCGGGGAGTCGAGTTCCAATTTCTGCTGAATTCCTTGCATTCACTTACGCACAAATACCCTTGGGAAAGGTATTAATCCGTCTCTTCCCTCCAGTTATGGGTTAAATAACAGAACAGATGGGGTTCTATAGCCTTGGCCGGCAACCAGTCTACCGCAGAAAGCAATGGCAAACTACTGCGGGATAAACTTCTGCCGAGTCAGTTATGTCTCTTTCGAGACATGATTGCCCAAAGTGTGTATCACGTATGGCACTTGACTGACTGATAGCGTGCAAGCTGTAAAAAATGAATCGCTCAAAGTCTGAAATAATAAAAATGA
Source organism: Ascarosepion bandense (assembly GCA_037127315.1). Lineage (NCBI taxonomy): Eukaryota > Metazoa > Mollusca > Cephalopoda > Sepiida > Sepiidae > Ascarosepion > Ascarosepion bandense. Next base: position 3,837,486 of record JBBBDQ010001926.1, read on the forward strand.
CGGTGATTGAAATCCTACAACATAGGTTGCTCCACTTTTTTCGGCCTTGTGCCACATCTAGGATACGCTTAGAAATCCTTTTGGGCACTTCGACATTTATAAAGAGAAACATTCTTTCATTTTCTTAAGAGGAAATACCCTTGGGAAAGGTATTAATCCGTCTCTTCTCTCAATTATGGGGTAAATAACAGGACAGATTGGATACCATAGCCTTGGCTGGCAACCAGTCTACCGCAGAAAGTACTGGCAACCTATTGCGGGATAATCTTCTGCCCAGTCAGTCATGTATATTTGAAGACATGATCGTCCAAGCATGTATTACGTATGGTACTTAACTGACAGACTGAACCACCGATGATACAAACTATTAGACCGTACGTAGTCTTGTCGTTACAAACATTCGAGCCTCCGTTTTAGAATCACGAAATTACACAAAACCTAAAGAATGACTTGTGAGTACTTACGATAAAACCAGGCCAGTGCTTCTGGTGAAATTAATGAAGCCCAACATATTTGCTGGTCGTTGATCATTGTATTTACTAGAGATGTCGGCCATTGCGAGTAGCATTGAGGCTAGTGAAGAATTAGTACGGCACAAATTTATTAGAGCAATTTCTCCAGAAATAGCTCCGATCATAGCAACAGCAACACAAAAAAGTGACTTAGAAAAAGTTTTGCAAGTACTTAATGACTATAACTTCAAAATTCCGATAGATACGTGTTTATTTAAGCTAATGGAACTAGATGTTTTAGCTTTTAACGGAAGTAAAAGTGGTTTACAAACTACACAAAAGAAAATTAAAGTTATTACAAATTTTCGTAAACCGATTCTAAAAGGCAATTTTGGAGCATGACAGGGTTTTGCGAAAGCTTATTCCAAATTATACAAGCGTTATATTGCTGTTATCTGAACGCACGTGATTAAATCGTAAATCCCCGTCTCTGCCATAAATCTTTAAAAAAATATATATAGTGATAAAAATAAAGTAATTATATATATATATAATAACTGTCGTAATTATAACAATATTACTAGTAACAGAAATTTCTGCTAATACTAGTAATAGTTATACTATAATTTAGATCGTCTTGAATAACCCACGGAGGACGAACTCAGAGGGAAAAGGAGGGGGAAGTAAAAAAAGAAACAAACGAAGTACATGAACAAAAAGTCAAATATTCGTAGGAAAGAAAAACAAAACCCACGAGGAAAACCCTAACACTAAAGCGTTCAATACAAAAGTAGAGCAACAAAGACAGAAAATCTATCCAAGAGCCAACAACCCTACCTAGGTTTCACCCTTCGGATCGTCAGGGTAAAATGCCAATTTACCCTGAGGAGTCGAAAGGTCAAACCTAGGTAGATCTCTCTCTCTCTCTCTCTCTCTCTCTCTCTCTCTCTCTATATATATATATATATATATATATATATATATATATATATATATATATTTATATATATATATATATGGACATTACTTTTATAGTTATTTTAATAAAATTACACTGTGTTATCGTTATTTTATTATCCAATACCTTTATGTTTGAAGACGTTACTATCATTTGTAGTGTGACAAAGTAAAATTTTTCCAGGAAATCATAATTATCCTTCAGTGGAAATTCCACGGGTTCCGCTCGTAATATAAGAATACAGTAAAGTAGCTTCTATGGACATTACTTTTATAGATATTTTAAGAAAATTACACGCTGTGTTATTCGTTATTTTATTATCCAATACGTTTATGTTTGAAGACGTTACTATCATTTGTGGAATGACAAAAGAAAATTATCCTTCCGTGGAAATTCGACCAGTTCCGATCTTATATATAAACGTAATAATTTTAAGCAAAATCCAATTATTTCTCGTTCTTTTCTGGTCTTAAGTATTTAAGGTCATTCAATTTGCTTGTGTTTTGACCTTTCTTGCAAGTCATAGGATGTCTTTATTGTTCACCAAATTATAAAGTAGGTTAAAAGTACGCTATGGGGACTATAGTTAACTAGCAGTATAGCCGGGCGTTGCTCGGGTGTAATGAAAGCTGTAAAACTAATCCATGGTCCTCGATCTCAGACTCAGCTTAAAGAATATTTGTGTGAAGTTTGGTGAGAATCAGATAAAAAATGTGGATTTGTATAAAGGACTTACAGACAGATAAACAAACACACACACAGAAACATTTTGCCTTATATATATATATATATATATATATATATATATTATCGAATTTCTGCACTATTATAAGAACTGCGACCTTGAAACTTCTGAATATCGTTTCTTATGTCTTTGTCTATGGGTCCATCAAATTTGATTGAAATCGGACTACTCCTTCTATAAACCGATGTTTTCGATTATCGATATTTACCTCGACACAAAACCTAGCTAAGAACATTCACAGACGCTTATAGTACAACTTTGTAAATTTTTAAGAAAATCGGTTCAGCCGTTTCGGAGTCTCTAGGTAACGGACACACATACACAGACAAAGTTCCATTTATAAATAATTTTAAATAGATAGATGAATTCATTAATATTTGTTTAGAATTTAGAGTACCATAACATCATGTACAGTACATACAGGGAAATAATTTAAAAATAATTAAAAATCATGCTAATTTTTAAAATATTCAAATTTAATCCCCCACTTAGTGATTTTTGTCTTACTATGTATTATTTAGATTTTCAAGGAACCCGCTATTACTCAGAATAGTTCGAAACAGTTTAAGATTACGTTTGTCCACTTTCTTTTTGTCACTTTCTCATACCGGTAGCCAAATCGGAGTTTTGAGTTTGGGTTTTGTTTAACGGCATATCAACACCTCTGTGGGTTTATTTAAGGCCAAAAAGGTGGGGGTTTATTTATTTTTTGTAATGTTCGGTTATAGTGAGAAGGTTGATTTAGTCAGATTGTGATGAATTTTTTTTGTTTTTACTTTTTTATTTTAGAAAACTGAAAATTTCTTCGAGTTTTGTATTCAAAAATGTTTTGCTGAGATTAAGATTTTCTTCAAAAATATGTTGTTGGTAATATATTTTCCTTCAAACATGTATCTTTTTCTATAAAAGTCTATTTTTATGTATACATTTCTATAAAAGTATTTTTATACTTTCATAGTGTTTTGACTCCAGTTTGGGGAGTTAACTATTTGCCCATAGCTGGGACCCTAAAAGGTTCTGCCACTTCGGGTCAGGGTGGACCTGGGAACAACAGCAATTAAGAGGTGGTTCCATGCTCCTCACAACCTCCTGCTCAGAAGCCTTACTGCCGGATGCAGTTTACTGCCATGCCCAGGACCAAGCCAAAGCGAAAGAGACGAGACAGTGTTTGTTATTATGAACACGTTTATATTGGGCACTTACTTTAAATGAACCTTGTGCCAGATCTGTCCTTAGGCAAAGGTAATGGTAGATGGTGCCAATTTAACTGAGTAAAGTTAATGAGAGGGGGTGCCACGTTAACGGACTAAAGTTAATGGTAAGGTGGTGCAACTTTAATCTGATTAAAGGTAATGGAAAATGGTGCCACTTAAGTAGGCAAATAAATATTATGTGGTCTTCATTGCACCCACGAATGTTGGTTTTTCGTTAGGAATAGTTATCGAAAAAAATAAAGGCGCATTTTGTCTTGGTATGGCCGAGACTTTTAAAAAACTTTTCTCGTCTTCAAAGACAAGCCAATCTTAGCCTGGGTAATGTTTTCACCCAGTTCTTCTTTTGAAATTTCTGTCACCTTACCTCTGCATGTAAAAATGTCATTAGGAAAGAATTAATACACTATTTTCTCTTGGGGAGTACCTAATAAATTGAGTGCTACAGACGTAATCGATAATCGATATTCGATTAATAAGGAATTTGCGTTTATCAGTTGGGCTTTGTCTCTTGTCTGTTGATTTTTCATCCTATTTTTTCCATCTTTGGCTTTGAAACATTTTGGGGATCGATTTTTTATGCATTTCATAATTTATCACTTTTTTCTTTCTTTTATCTGCTCTTTGTTCGTTTTCGATACCTTTCTTTCTTTCTCTGTCTCTGTCTCTTTCTTTTTCTTTTTTTCTTTCTTTCTAAATCCTGGTCTTTGATTTTTTTTATTATAAATTTCTTTTTTTTAATGTCTGGCTATTACTTCTTTCTCTTTTTTTTTTTTCGTTCTAAATGTTTGCTATTTACTTCTTTCTTCCCTTCTTTTTTCATTCTAGATGCCTGACGTTTATATCATTCTTTCTTTCTTTCTTTCTTTTTAAATATCTGACTTTAATTTTTTCTTTTTTCTAAATGCTTACTTTTACTTCTTTCTTTCTTTCTTTTTTCTAAATGCTTACTTTTACTTCTTTCTTTCTTTCTTTCTTTTTTCTAAATGCTTACTTTTACTTCTTTCTTTCTTTTTTCTAAATGATGACATTTACTTCTTTCTTTCTTTCTTTCTTTCTTTCTTTTTCCTCCTTTATTTCTAAACGCTTTCTTTTACATCTTTCTTTCTTTTTTTCTTTTACTTCTTTCTTTGGCTCTTTCTTTCTTTCTTTCTTTCTTTTTAAATATCTGGCCGTTACTTTTTCTTTCTATATATTAGATTTTTCTTTCTTCTTTTCTTTCTAAATATCTGGCTTTTGATACTTTTCTATTTCTTTCTTTCTTTTTTTCTAAATGCTTACTTTTACTTCTGTCTTACTTTCTTACTTTCTTTTTCTTTCTTTCTTTTTCCTCTCTATTTCTAAGCGCTTGCTTTTCTTTCTTTCTTTTTTCTTTCTTTCTTTCCTTATTCTAAATATAGATAATGGCTTTTACTGCTTTCCTTTTTTTCTAAATAACTGGCCTTTACTGTTTTTTTCTTTCTATTTAATTGACTATTCTTTCATTTCTTTCTTTCTTTTTAAATACTGTTCTTTAATTCTTATTTATTTATTTATTTATTGTTTCTATATGCTTACTTCATTTCAGTCTTACTTTCTTTTTTCTTTTTCTTCCTTTCTTTCTTTCTTTCTTATTTCTAAGCGCTTGTTTTTCTTTCTTTCTTCTTTCTTTCTTTCTTTCTTTCTTTCTTTCTTTCTTTCTAAATATCTGGCCTTTACTGTTTTTTCTCTCTAAATATTTGATTTTTCTTTCTTTCTTTCTTTCTTTCTAAATATCTGGCCTTCAATTCTTTTTGATTTTTTCTTTCTTTGTGTTTTTCTAAATGCTTACTTTTACTTCTGTCTTACTTTCTTATCTTTTTTTTTCTTTCTTTCTTTGTTCCTCCCTTATTTCTAAACGCTTGCTTTTCTTTCTTTCTTTCTTTTTTTCTTTTTTTCTTTTTTTCTTTCTTTCTTTCTAAATATCTGGGATTTGTTGCTTTCATTACTTTCTAAATATCTGGTCTTTACTGTATTTTTCTTTCTATATATTTGATTTTTCTTTCTTTCTTTCTTTTTCTTTCTTTCTTTCTTTTTCCTTTTTTAATTCACTGTTTTCCTGTATTCTTTAATAATATATCTTAATATCTTCCTTTATTTATTTATGCAGCTAACGATTTTTCGAATTATTTGTTTTCTCCTTCCATATGTCTAAGTTGCATTTCTTTCTCTAAAGATTTATTTATTTTCGCTGATATTCCTCATTATTTTCCACATTTTTTAGTTTATTCACTCGTCAATTTTTTTCTTTACGTGAATATTCGAAGGCGTCTTTTAATATTCTCATACCCTATTTAGCTCGCTTCATTCTCTCACCAAATATGTTTTTTATCGAAATTATGGATGACAACTCTTTATTAATTTTATCACAATTTAATTTATTTCTATTATTTTTTATTTTTTTCACTCTACAGTTACTATTTTAAAAATTTTAATTCTTTATTTTTTTTCGAGTTTTGTTTTTCGCGTTTTGTGGAAACGCCAATTTGATTAAAATCTTTCTCCAGCATTCACTGTTCCAAATAATATAAAATGTTCCTTTTATAAAATATCGCAAATTATTGAATATTTTTACAATGCGCAAAGATCTTTCGATGAAAATTTTAATAATTCAACACGTGGACACATGTAATTTGTCGGGATTCTTTTCTAATAATTCCAGTTTTTTACGAGAGATATTTCGACTATTAGAGTGATCTTTAAATGTCCCTGGAGATAAATAAACGAAAAGATGGCTTGAAATCTTTTAAGTTAAGCCGTTCACTGATAGTTGAGCAGAAGGAATGCGAAAATGTGCAGCAGGCAAAACGGTAAATGCAAAATGAAAAAATACTGTTCTGTGTTCAATCCTAGTAGCAAAAGTTTTTTTCTTGATCGTTGAAGAAAGACACAAAATTATTATTATTTTTTTTCCCCCGGCAAATTAATTGATATTTTGTAAATACATAATATAATTATTTTAAAAGTCTCAGATGTGCGTTCTGGTACAGTGGATATCGGCTCGGAACGAGTAATCGGGGAGCCGAGTTCGAATTCCAGTTGAATCCATTGTATTCACTTACGCGCAAATACCCTTGGAAAAGGTATTAATCCGTCTCTTCCTTCCAGTTATGGGTTAAATAACAGGACAGATTGGGTTCTATAGCCTTGGTCGGCAACCAGTCTATCGCAGAAAGCAATAGCAACCTACTGCGGGATAATCTTCTGCCCAGTCAGTCATCTCTCTTTCGAGACATGATTGCCCAAGCGTGTATCACGTATGGCACTTAACTAACTGACTATACTAATGTAAAGTTGCTGTTTAGTGGTTGTATGAGGGTTTGTCTTTGGAAAGACGAGGGTTTGTCTTTGGAAAGACTCTTTTTTTCGTTCTTTCTTTTATTTAGTTTAATTTTTCTTTTAAATTAAACTCTTTTACTCTTCTATTAAATACAATTTCTTCTTTGATTGATTTTATCTTTTTTTGTTTTCCTTCGTTCTTTCTTTCCTTTAGGTAAATTTATTCTTTCTTTTTTTCTTTTAAGTGAATGTTTTTTACTTCTTTCGTTTTTTCTTTCTTTTCTTCTTTCAAGTGTTATTTCTTTTTTTTAATACGATTCTTTCTCTTTTATATTCAGTCTGTTCTATCTTTGATGAATCTTATCTTTCTTTCATATATTCTTCCAAGTGTATCTTCTTTTAAATCTTATGTTCTTTTAAATTGTATATCTTTTAAATTCAGCTCGTTCTCTCTCATATTTAAAGTATCAAAATCCTATATCGTTAGTAAAATCTCATTTAAAACAGGCTCCAAACGAAATCAGGCAACAACGCATTCTGATTGGCTAAAAAAGTGTGACGCAAGTTTTGTATATAAACAACACTTAAACAAACAAAAGAGAGGAAACTGAAAAAATTACAATCGGAAGCCTAGACCGCACGTGTCGTCATTTTCATATTCAGACTAAACGTTAAAAATTTCTTTCAACATCAAACATAGTCTGTAATATATTTTTCAACTTAATCAAAGTATTTTATAATAAGCAAACCAAAAGCTAAATAACTGATAAAAAAGACAACCCAGGGAACACAAAGTAAATCAATATATTAACACAATATTTCACCAGCTCGAACTGTTTAAATTTTACATAAACACAATATTGTAATATACTTTCTCATTTTTGTAAACATGCGAATGAATGTGAAATCTACCAAAGATCAGCTTAATGAGCCACATAAGAAAAACTCATTATCTGGATTCTAATGAGTAGAGCATGTAGCAGAATCAAACCGGAAATAGGACAAGAACAGTGCTGTTTCGTCAAGGAAATTGGGACAAGTAACGCGATATTTATGTTAAGAGTATTATCAGAAATGGCAATAGAAATGCAGATGGATGTGTCTCAGTGTTTTGTCGACTATGAAAAGGCATTCGACGAAGTACGGCTCAAAGACCTGGTTGGCAACTTGACATATTTGTTTAAAAACCTTAGAGTAATCGAGAACTTTTGCTGGCAGACAACAACCTGCATACGGACAGGAAACAAGTTGGGCAGATACACAAAGACTGAAAGTGGTGTAAGACAATGATGTGACTTCTCACCAGATCTATACAACCTCTACAGCTACACCAATCTGAGATCTCTAGAAATCCTACCAATCTGAACAATATAAGAGACGCAGATGATAGAGCGCTGATAGCAGATGCAGCGATGAAATTACAAGTTTTTCTGTCCCTCTTGCTTTTAATGTCTTGTAAGTGTCATAATAAGGAAAAAAATCCTTTAAAAAATAACTGTTTTCTGCAAGCAGTAGTTTATGTATAATAACTTTAATGACCAAAGAGGAACAGGCGTTGCTACCGATGTTATAAGAAAAAGAAAAACTCCTTTCAAAAATTACTGTTTTCTACAAGCAGAATTTTATGTATAATATCTTTAATGACCAAAGAGGAATAGGCGTTGCTACCGACGTTATAATAATAAGAAAAACTCCTTTAAAAAATTACTGTTTACTACAAGCAGAATTTTATGCATAATATCTTTAATGACCAGAGAGGAACAGACGTTGCTACCGACGTTATAATAAGGAAAAAAATATTTTCAAAAATTACTGTTTTCTACAAGTAGTAGTTTATGTATAATATCTTTTTTTTACCACGAGGTTGTAAAAAATACCAGGCTGGGAAACTGGCGCGGGATCTCCTTCTCTCAATGTGGGTAAATGGGCCTCTCTTAAGCCGTGGTAGGCAACCAATCTAGTGATGGTGTCACGATAAAAACACCCTTGGTAGCTCTAGCGAAGCATCAAGTATTCCAGCTACTGACAAGATTTTGAATCTCGGCCGAGACCGCAGAATGATGATCATGATGAAGTATCATATTCTCTTAGTAAATTTTCGCTTTTTGCTATCTCTACTAATCCCTGCGCGTTGTGCGATGTGCGTTGTGGTGCAATGGATATCGGCTCGGAACGAGAAATCGGGGGAGCTGAGTTCGAATTCCAACCGAATTCACTTACGCGCAAATTTTTTTTTTTAATCATATCACTCCGAGCAAGGCGGTAACGCCACTGATGTGCAGGGGGCTACGTGAGAGTGAAAAGATTTGGAAAAGGGGAAACCGGAAACCACATCCTAAACAGGGAACAAGGGATGAGCCTCTACGCCTGTACAATAGACGTGGGTGGAGTGTGAACGGGTTGGTATTAATCCGTCTATTTACACAAGCTCGTTAAATATTCTGTGCATTTAAGTCAAAGATATAGAAGGGGTTCAGTCATCCTTACAAATGATTGCTTTTTAAGACTCTTCTGAAAGTTTCAAGGATTAAAGGCGTTCAATTATCTGAACAAACCATGGAATATTAATTAGTCTTTTTTAAAAGTTTCTTTCATTTACTCTTTCTTTTAAACTCGCTTTTCTTTCTTTCCCTCATTATATCTTCTTGAATACCAAACAAACGGGATGACTGGAATAAAAGTGGTAGCTACAAGTTTTCCAAACATTTATCTTTACAGTGAATGTGCGTTGTGGTTCAGCAGATATCAAGTCGGAACCGAGTTCGAATGCTTTGCATTTACTTACGCACAAATACCTTTGGGAAAGGTATTAATCCGTCTCTTCTCTCTAGCTATGGGTTAAATAATAAAACAGATTGGGTTCCATAGCCTTGGCTGACAATCATTCTACCGCAGAAAGCAATGGCAATCTACTGCGGAATAATCTTCTGCCCAGTCAGTCGTGTCTCTTTCGAGACATGATCGCCCAAGCGTGTATCACGTATGGCACTTAACTGACTGACTGAATATAATAGTTGAAAACAATTAAAACTTCTACTGGGCATAAAGTGGGGGATCTGTTTTCTATTGTTATGAAGTAATAAACTGATCCCCCACTAAATACTAGCCAGCTAGTCTACCACAGAAAGCAATGGCAACCTACTGCGGGATAATCTTCTGCCCAGTCAGTCGTGTCACTTTCGAGACATGATCGCCTAAAGCGTGTATCACGAATAACACTTAACTGGTTGATTGATCTTTACAGTAATTAAACGTTTTGTCGAAGAATATTCGCTGCTTAAGTTAAAAGATGGAAAGAAATAATTTCATGAATATTTGACTTGGTTGAAATAAGGATGTCCCGGCTAGATTTTTCTCAAAGAATACAAAATAAAAATTAAAAAATTAGAAAGAATAATCGACACAATCCACCTATTCGAAACTCAAAGAGAGTTAATAAACCTGCAAATTTTAATAAAGATTCTCAAACTTAGACAATGAAGGAGTTCAGATGTCCAAACAAAGCTTTGAATTTTAATCATTCTTTTTCAACTTTTATTAAAAAGAACAGTAGTTCAAATGGCTGAACAAAACTTCGAATCTTAATGAATAATCTCATGGCAAAATGAGTTAACTCAATTGTCCGTAAAAATTCATGTAGTATTATTAATTCTTTTTAAAGTTATAAAGAATAAATAAAATAAATGCGTCGTTTGTCAGAACCATTTTGGATAGTTAAATACTCTTTGTTCTTTGTCCAGAATTTAGTAAAGGGAAATTCGTTTATTCATGATTCTTCTCTAAGAGTGTTATTTACACTACTCAAAATATATTCTATGTGTCGTGTCTTTTCGGAATGTTGACGATGAGAGCTCCACACAATTTCCTTTTCTTTGTATATCTTAGTAAAGTTTGTCTTTTTGTTATCTGTTCTAGAAAGGACTAAAATAAACTGAAAAAAAAACTTGAATGCATGGTTACCAGTAAAAAGAGGATCCCAAGATGCCAAATACAGGTGGAGGACACTAAAATCAAGCAGATTTAATTAGATGGGAAGTCTTCTAACAGAAGACGGAAAGTGCGACACAGAGATCCGAAGGCAAATTGGTATGGCGAAAGGGGCGTTCCAGAAGCAGAGTAGAGTATCAGGCGACGGGGAAATTTCGCAAGAAACAAAAAAGAGAGTACTGGATTGCTATGTTATGTCAGTTCTTCAAATATGGCAATGAATGTTGGACAATATCATCTAAGATGAAGAAAAAATTGAAGCAACTGAAATATGGTTCTACAGAAGCATGCTGCGTCTATCATTGATTGAGCATGTGAGCAATGATGAGGTTCTGGAAAGGATGGAAACGAAACGGAAATTAATATTAAGCATCAGGAACAGACAGCTGCTACATGCAATGAGGAAGTAGGGCTTGGAGAACCTAATATTAACAGGCCAGATAAAGGGAAAAAGTGACAGGGGAAAGCAGTCGATAACACATTTGAAAAGCCTGGGCAGGTGAATGACAGAACGTGGGTTGCTTGGTGTAACAGGAGAAAGCGTGCTAAGAGCCACTAGAGATAGGAAAACGTGGAAAGCCATGATCGCCTACGCCCTGAAAGTCAAATTACATAAAGAACTTTATAGATATTGACAACTAGCCGTATAGCCCGGTGTTGCTAGGGTGTAGTGAAAGCTTTAAAATTAATCCATGGTCCTAAAGCTCAGGCACTTTGGACGTTTGCACGAAAGACTAAAAAGCAATAGTTGTTTCCATTTAAGGCGAAACCGTAGACTGAAAGAAAAATGAATGGATGTAAGTCAAAGTTTGATTTCCTGGTATCGATATAAAATAAGTTATTTTCGTCGTATACTGAATTTTGAATGCTAAATAAGTCCTCTGAGTAAATGGTATCATGGCTGAGACTACGAACTACAATTATACCTACTTAGAGCCAAACTCGAAGCAAAAACTATAATAAAAGGGCTGAACAAAATACAGACATACAGGCAGATAAACAGACACACACAAAAACATCTTGCCTTTTATATATATATATATATATATATATATATATATATATATATATATATATATATTATCGATCTTCTGCACTATTGTAAGAACTACAACCTTGAAACATCCGAATATCGTTTCTTATGTCTTTGTCTAAAAGGGCCGAAAAACTGATTTTTATCAAACCCTGTAGCATATCGGAGTATCGATTTCCAATATCAGAGTGAAATAAGTCATCTAAGGATAGAACTGCAACCTTGAAACTTCTGAATATCGTTTCTTATGTCTTTGTCTATGAGTGTATCAAATTGAATTAAAATCAGACCACTTTTTGTATAACCCGATTTATTCGATTATCGATTTTCAATATTTATCGGGGATACCACGACACAAAACCTAGCTAAGAACAATCGCAAACGCTTATAGTACAAGAAAAACGGTTCAGCCTTTTCGGAACCTATAGGTAACGGACACACACACACACACACAGACAAAGTTCCATTTGTAAATAAGTTTAGATTACAAAAGAAAATAGCATATTAATCATGGCCTATTAACTGTTCATAAACTTATAGACTCACTAGAAGTATAGCGAAACCGTAGACTGAAAGAAAAATGAATGGATGTAAGTCAAATGTTTATTCCTTTTATCGATATCAAATAAGATTTTTTCGTCGTAAACTGAATTTTGAAGGCTAAATAAGACCTCTGAGTAAATGGTATCATGGCTACATTTCTTGATTTGGTTTTTTGTTCAAGCAGTAATATGCCACTTCTTTCCAAGAAGAAATATGTCTGTCTTGTTAAAATAGATGTTAATAGTTGGTATGTTGTCGGAAGGCATGTAATTGGTCTGTAGTTTTTCGGGTTGTTTGGGTCACTGTTTTTGTGTAGAAGAAATGTAATTCTTTTGATCATCCATGCAGGAATTTTACAGGGATCGTTAACCATTTCTTGAAGTTCTTTGGCTAGTTTTTTATGTGCTGTATTTAAATAATATATCCAAAAGTTAGAAATTCTATTTATACCTGGAAATTTCCTATTGCGTGCTTTCTTCAGTGCACATTTAACATCCTCTTCTGTGATTCCAGCCCATGTCTGTTCTGGTTTATTTTTTATTCGTTCTATCTATTGTGCAATCCAATTTACTTCTTTGTTATGTTCTTTAGGGCAACCCCATATTTTATCCCAGAACTGTATAACTTCTTCCATTTTGTGGGGGACTGTCACTTCAATTCTTTTTTTTACCTATTTCCCTGTAAAACTTCTTTGCATCGGTTTGAAAAATTTTGTTTTGTCTGTAGAATCTTGATCTTTTCTCTTAGCGTCTTATTCCTTGAGCCTTCAGTTGTATTGTTTGCTTTATTTTTCCTTAATTGATAGGACTTCATTTTCATTTCTCATGTTGTATTTTCTTTCAACTCTTCTGCCTTTTCTAGTTCTTACATTTATTCCTTTTGTCAGTTCATCGAGTACTGATAGTTCATTTCTAAGTTGTTCGATTTTTTTTCTACTTTTTTCCATGTTCGATCCTCATGTCTGCGAGACTGCCTCGTTTTTAATTTGATGTTCAATTTTTTGTTGCTGCTATTACTGATGTATATATTGCCTCATTGAGATTTATATGAGTGTCTTCTTATCCAAAATTAATTTGAGTGCTGCATTGTAGAGCTTAATAGTTTCGAGGTTATGCTTTGTTGGTTGTAATTTTGGGAGTTGTTCTCGTTCCTCCATTGCAATATTTTGTATGTGACTTATATGGTACTTGCTTTCTTTCTTGGCTTCTTGTATACTGTTCTTGTTTTCCGTAAAATAATTCTGTTCAAAGTGTTCTGAACTCGTTTTATTGTCGTCTTGTAACTGACACAGATCACACCTTTCTAGCACTTCTAAACTTACAGGGTTATCTTCACAGTGATTTGTGTGCATCACGGTTTCTACATTATGACCTGTGGCTTGTTTGATGTTACTACTTTTTATTTCTGATTTCGGTTCCTTTTCGTATTTTGTTGATTCGTCTATTCCGGTTGCAATTCTTTTTATCTCATTAATGTCAACCTCTGTCAATCGGTTATTTCGCATGATGTATCGTCGTACATAGTCTAATTTATTTTTGTCAATGTACTTTCTATTTGTTTGTCCAACCTTTTCTCGCCAAATGTCATATGTTTGGCGTGTGATGTTTTTTTGAGGTTTGAGTAACGCTTCCTGAAATGCAGTCATAACAACTTTGTACTCCTCACGAGACCATTTTATGTGTTCTTTCTTTAAATATATGTTTACAGATCTAGCTGGAGAATTTTCATGGCCATCATTAGGATTAGGGTTGTGGAGACCTGAAGATTCATTCTTTATGTAGGAGTTTGTTCCTATGGCAGATTTTGGACCTCAGGTAGGTTCCCTCCTGAAGGACGGGCTCCCTGTTTATCCACTGGAACAGCCATACTGGACTTTTTATTTCTATTTGTATTTCTCATATTTTTTCCACGAGTGACGCAAGGGTCCAAAAGTCCACCCAAAGTTGCCCGGCACGTTGGGTAACGGTCTTTTAAAAACAGAGTCCCGAAGCCTGTAGGAGATCGTTTGTGACCTCATAACGCAGTAGCCATTCACTCCTCGGCACGATTAACACATTAGGTTGCGGGTTGTTGTTCGGAGTTTTCCTTCTCCTAAATGGGTTGCCAAATGACAGCTGACAGTGACGCGATTGGAATTCAAAGAGAAAGACGCTGGTTTAAAAAAACAAACTTGGGCGTAGCAGCCGCTCACCGAAACAAAACATCACTACACTAGAGTATTTTGTTAAAATAATGTTGCTACTATCACTAGTCCTTGTGACAAAAATAATTGTTAAGAAAAAATTAATGGAAAAGAAAAACATACGTTTAAGTTTATTAGTGCTGTGAGATTTAAAATAAAAATAATAATTTCTTCGTCTACTGTATATTCATTTATTTTTTCAATAAAGTCGTCGAAAATAGGGTTATAAAAATAAAATAAATTAAATAAGTAAATAAAATGAATAAATAAATAAAAATAAATATATAAATAAATACATATTCTTTTTAAAAAAGAATATGGTAGAAATTATAATCAAACTGATTTTCATCGTATTTTTTCTGTTGTTTGGTTTTGTTTTTTGTTTTTAAGAAAATTATAATACTTTAAAAAAATTATTTCGAAATATCAACAACTAAGAGAAATATGAATAATAAGAAAACTGATGATTCTATTTATTAGGATCATTTAAAGAAGAAACAGATGGATTAAATAAAAGATGAAGAAAAATTCATGTTTATGTTAAAATAGTAAAAAAGAATTTCATATAGAAATAAAATTCAAAGAGGAAATCGCTGGTCAAAAAAAGAAAGAAAGAAAATCTTGGACGTAGCAGCCGCTCAACGGAAAAAACATCACTACACTTAGGGAGTTTTTTTTGTTAAAATAAAAAAAGAATGTTGCTACAATCACTAGTCCTAGCAATAAAAATAATTGTTAAGATAATATTAAAAAAATCAAAATTTAATGGAAAAGGAAAAGTTGACATACGTTTGAGTTTATTACTGCCGTGAAATTTAAAAATAATAATTTGTTCGCCCACTGTATATTCTGTTATTTTTTCATTAAAATCATCGAAAATAAGGTTATCGAAAAATAAATAAATAAAATGAATGAATAAATAAAAATAAATAAATACGTATTCTTTCTAAGAAAGAATATCGTAGAAATTGTATCAAACTGTTTTTAGTGTTTTCATCGTATTTTTTCTGTTGTTTTATGTTTTGTTTTTAAGAACGATTATTTAGTATTTATTATTAATTTTGTGTTTTTAAGAAAGATTTTCATAGTTTAAAATAATATTTCGAAATATCGACAACTAAGGGTAATATGAATAATAAGAAAACTAGTTGATGAATATATTAGGATCATTTAAAGAAGAAACAGATTATTATTATTATTATTGTGTCATTTTTCATCATATTTCGATTTCTGCTTTGGTCTCACTATATTATTATTATTATTATTATTATTATTATTATTATTATGTCATTTTTCTTCATATTTCGATTTCTGCTTTGATCTCACTACCAACCAAGTCTGCGGGGAGACCTAAGGCAGGTCGTGGCGTGTTGTTATGACTCCATTTCATGTTTTTCTATCTTCCCTATCATCCCTAGCATTACATAGATAAAGTTTTCCTTAGTGTGTGGGCTGTACTTAATAAGACAATTTTTTGTATATCTCTTAAGCTGGGGTTTCCAGGGATTCTTTCAATGTGTTGTTTTGTTCCATTTTTTGTCATTCCAAGTGCACCTACTATCACTGGCACAACTCTTGTTTTCAATTTCCACATTTTTTCTATTTCAATTTCCAGGTCTTTATATTTTGACAGTTTTTCAAATTCCTTGATTGCTATGTTACAATCCGCTGGACACGCCATATCTATTAATAGACAAGTTTTCTCCTTCTGGTTTTTAACAATAATGTCTGGCCTGTTTGCTTCAATTTTTTTTGTCTGTGTAAATGGTGTAATCCCATAGAATGTTTACATCTTCTATTTCTGTAACCGGTGCTGGGTGATGCTCATACCAGTGTTTGTTTACAGATTTTCCATAATGTTTGCACATTGTCCAATGTAAATATTGCCCAACTCTATCGTGGCGATTTTTATATTCATTTGGGGCAAGCACAGAACAGCCTGAGATTAGGTGGTCTATTGTTTCTTGGTGTTCATCACAAAACCTGTATTTTGGATCCGTATTATTATGCATAATATTTGCCTAATATAATATATAATATAATATAATATAATATATATATATATATATATATATATATATATATATATATATATATATATATTTGATATTTCAGACCGGCTTCGGCATGAAAGTCTGAGGCCAGTCTGAAACATCAAATATATATATATATATAATAGAAATAAATAAATATTTTCAAAAAATACATTTTTAATTTACAACTTTTTAGTAGTTTTTCCTATATATATATATATATATATATATATATATCGAATGTGAACCATTTTTACCAAAGTAAGCTGAACATTGCCTGATGACGAGGTAGCTTTAAATCTCGAAACAAATCATTTCTAATTTGCAATGTAAATTAAATTAATTTCTCATAAAAACAAATTTAATTATATATATATATATATATATATATATATATATATATATGAGAGAGAGAGAAAGGGAGTGTGTGTATTCCAGTGTATAATATTATGATAGAAAATAAATACAAAAAGATGTTGTTTCTCTTAAAATTATTCCAATACGCTTCGCAATGTGCAGACGAGAAATAATTTAATGGATTCTTCTTGATCTCTTTTAAGAAAGCCGCCCCAAATGGAGCCGTTTTCCATTTTCAAGAAATATTGAATGATGCAGGTTTTTTATTAACACGCAGAAAATGTAGGGGAAAGCTTTTACGCAATACCATAATTAACAGGAATAAAGAAAAACTCGTAAAAAATTAAGAATAATTGAAAACCCTTCAAAGAAATTCAAACAATCATCCATGACTAATGATTCCAGAAAATTATCTGCGATAAAAATCCGTTATTAGTTTAAAAGAAAAATACTTGAACAATTAATAAACGAATCTTAGAATTCCAGGCAACACACGAATATTCTTTATTAATCCTCTGAAAGAAGACAGTATATTCGAACTTATATTGGATTAGATATTCCTAGTATTTTTAAATAGGTGTCGTTTTAGCTTCAGATTACGTGGCATGCGTTATTCGATATTCTGAAAGGTGTAATTCTAATGCATCTTTTTATACGAGTCGGCTGTGGGTGTGAATTCTAAATTTATTTAGAGTAATTGGTAAGCCAGACACCTCTATTCAAATTAAAGAAACATTTATTAAAATTAACATAATGTGTAGACCGTTATTCAAAATAAAATGACAAACATTGAACAGATTCTTTTAATTCAGTATAAAGATACTTTTATTTAAAATTAAAGAAACTGTTATTCAAAGCAACGTGATCGTTACACCCTATGGGCAATACGCAATTTCATCCTTGAAGAGACTTTATAAGTGTAATTACATGTAACGGCCTGTCAGATGGTTCAATATATCTGAAAGACAATTTTTTTAGGAATATATACTTGTGTCGTTTCCGTTGTCTTTACTGGTTCATCTAGAATGGTTGTTACACATTCTATCGACTCTCTACAGAATCCGTTTCTTTATTAACAGTAACTGCCTCCCATAAGCATGGACCAAGCGAGTCTCCCTGAGCGCAATATACTGTACCTCCTCGACCATACCCTATTTTCCGATCTCGAGTGAAACCATTACATTGAGTCAATAGATAAATCCACTGCTAGGAAGGTTGGATTACTGTGTCGGGCCAGAATGTTTTTTGCGCCTGAATATACAAATCAACCATCCGTCTGTGCATGAAATACTGCTGTCACATATGGTCAGGCGCCCCCGCTGTTCATCTCAGTATTCTCGACAGGCTCCAAAGACGAATCAGTAATATCATAGGTACCGAATTGGTGGCTCGACTCCAGCCCCTTTCTCACTGACAGGATGTGGCTTCCCTCTGTCTATTCCACAAATATTTCCATGGCTTCTGCTCCGACGAACTTAAGTCACTGGTGCCCCTGCCATTTCAGTTTTCTCGTGCAACCAGACTGGCAACTGGGTTCCACCTATTCACAAATGCAACCGACAATTCTACTCCTGCAGCTTCTTTTCTACCACTTTCCGCCTGTAGAACTCTCTTCCATATTCTTGCTTTCCTGACTGCTACAACCTCCAGGAATTTAAATGCAATGTCTCAACCCATCTCTTAACCACTTGACTCCAGTTCTTTCTACATCACCTTGTATATATTTACCTTTCACTCTACCTTTGCAACTGTCATCACACCTGTATTCCCATCCGTCTCTTGCTCCTTTCTCTGACACACCCTGTAACTGGTTCAGCTTTCTCTTTACTCTCCTCCTATCAAATATTTCTCTCTTATGCAGCCCCCTGCGCATCAGTAGTGTTACCACTTTGCTTGGGGTGAAACGATTTAAAAAAAAATTGGCATGGCATCTATGAAAATTTAAGAAAGTGATTTCACAATTTTTTCTGCTGTTTCGGCTTTTCGAAACCGATCATCACAAAATGCTGTTGCGTAGCTCTGACAAAAAGGAAGGGGCACTAAATGTAGTTCGAACTCACTAGTTACGACCTACAAATCAGGATGAGTTTTTCAGTTAATTGCTATACGTGATACACGCTTGAGCGATCATGTCTTTTTCAGTAGATGATTTACTAGGTAGAAGATTTCTGCAGTAAACTAGTTGGCCAAACATGGCTATAGAACCCAATTTTTTCTGCTAGACAAACTATAGTTGGATTTAGAAGAGATGGAATAAAGAGAGTGACAAAAAAAGACTACAAATAAACTGCAAGATAAGCGAATGCATGGTCATCAACAAAAAGAGCAGCCAAAATGCCAAATACAGGGGAGGGACACTAAAAGCAAGCAGGAACAGAAATTTAAATACCTGGGAAGCGTTATAACAGAAGACGGAAAGTGCGACACAGAGATGCGAAGGCGAATTGGCATGGCGAAGGAAGCATTTCAGAAGATAAGTAAAGTATTAAGAAACAGGACAATTTTGCTAGAAACAAAGAAGAGAGTGCTGGATTGCAATGTGATATCGGTTCTTCAAAATGACAGTGAATGTTGGACAATATTTTCGAAGATGAAGAAAAAACTTGAAGCAGCTGAAATGTGGTTCTACAGAAGTATGCTGCAGATATCATGGACCGAGCATGTGAGCAATGACGAGGTTTTTGGAAAGGATAGAAACGAAAAGAAAATTAATACTGAGCATCAAAAAGAGACAGCTAAAGTTCCTGGGACATGTAATGAGGAAGGAGGGCTTGGAGAACCCGATACGAACCCGATACGAACAGGCTAGAAAGACGGAAACAGAGATAGGGAAAGCAGCGGATAACATATTTGAAGGATCTGATTAGGTGGATGACGGAACGAGGGTTGCATAGTGCAACAGGAGAAAGCGTGTTACGAGCCACCAGGGATAGGGAGATGTGGAAAGCCATGATCTCCTACGTCTTGAAAGGATATGGCACATAAAAGAAGAAGCATGGTATTTGGGCGTACGTGAATACAACGAATTCAGTCAGAATTCGTATTAAACTAGATTTCTCGTTTCTAGTCTATCTTCATTGCACCACAACGCATACCCGATCTTCAATTTTCTTAGAACACTCAGTTAATTAAAAACAATATTTTGTTGCTGTTTCTTAAGTCTAGATTTATTCCTGCGTGACAGTAGTTTACGAAAAATATTCTTGTACACCTGTTTCTGTATCAATAAAAACAAAACTATTTACGACATCAAAAATAGGAAAAATATTTTGTAAGATAAGTAAAAAACTGTTTTAATCATTTCACACCTGGAGAAGGGAATAAAGCCGCTAAAACGCAAAAGGAGTAATGTCTATAACAGAATAAAAGAAAAATGCTATTAAAGAGAAAAGAAAACAAAATAATTACGAAGGCAGAAGACAACTAATGACATTACATTTTTGAAGATCAATGTTGACTGGAAAGGTTGAATTTATAATAGAGTTCCATAAGTGAAAAGTGCGAGAGAAGAAACTGTTAGCAAAGAACATGCGGTTATATCCAGCCATTTCAACTGTAAACCATGAGACCTTACTGCCAATCTAGTACTTGACTTAGATTCATGAAGTCTAAGTGCTAAGACAGAAAGTTCATCAGAGAAATCACCATGTAAATATTCATGTAAAGGAAAATCACAGGGAAGCTACATAAAGGTGGTAAGTAAAAAACTGAAGCCGAGATACCAGGTCAGGACGAATAATAAGGCAGATTTTATCAAGAATCTCTAAATATGCAGCAGCAGCACCAGTCCAAATGTAGCACCAATATTCAAAGCATGGACAAATGGTAAATTTATTATAAATATATATGATATATTATATATATATATATGTATATATATATATATATATATATATATGATATATTATAAATATATATGATATATATATATATATATATATGTAATATATATATATATATATATATATGATATATTATAAATATATATGATATATTATATATATATATATATGTTATATATATATATATATATGATATATTATAAATATATATGATTATAAATTTATAATTAGGTAAGATTGATTCTGGCGATTAAAAAGATTTCTAATGTGACATTATGAAACAAATTTCTTAGCTGTTGATTTAGCAATTTATTCAATATACACTTTCCATTTCATATCAGCTGAATTATTTTTTCTAGTTCAATGACCGTCTTACATTGAAGTCGTATCTTTACATGGATTCGTTGCTTCGAATAAGAGTATCTTTTAATTTGAATAATGCTAAATTTATTTCTATGAATTCCTAGCGTTAAAAGCTATCATTATTTACAGTAGTTACATGCGGATTATTGTGATTTGGCGTTTCTTGATTCATCAACGTTTTGCCCTGTTGTGATGTGACGTCTTCCAAAACACAACACTTAACTCGACACGATCAGTCTTTATAGTGGGGACTAATACCCGTCTAGACAAGTCGGTTCAATCTTATTATCCTCTCCCTTTTACGATTACCCAGGGCCACTTATAGATTGATCCGTCCAGTCATGATAGTAAGGTGAGTTATTTAAAGCCAGTAAAAGCTTCTGGGTTGTACGAATTTTAATGTAAATAATATTAATTTACTGATACAATTATTACTAATTAACCCATATCTCGGGGGATAAGAAGTGTATTTATACATTTTATAAGGGTATTTTTGTGTAAGTAAATATACTATGGATACCTCTACTAAATCGCTAAAAAACAGCATAGTATGAATAAAAAAGGTCCCAAACTTAATAAAACGAACTTTTTTAATGAAAATGATTTTATTATTATTAAGAGGAAAGATCAAACTAATTTTTAATTATTTAAAAAAAAAATTAATCCCATGTTCGAAATTTTGGCAGAAAATCTTGTTTTGATTTGAGTTAACGTGTAACCAAAACATTACGTCTCTTTACAATGAAAAACATAATGATTACATCACATACTTTTTTTTTCCGGAGACAAACACATTAATTTGGAAATTCTCAAAAAAATCAAATAATTCTTGGATTTTAATAAAACTTTTAGACCTCATTCAAAATGCATGAAATTATTTTTAAGAATATTATTTTAAAAAAAAATCCTTTTTTACTTTTGTTACCTACTTCCAGGTAAATCCATGAAATTTTAATAAATTTTTAAAAGTTGCGGTCTCTAATTTTATTGGTTTACGCAGGACTCATTGGGGAATATAAATCATCTATTTTTTAAAATTTTGCCTGTATGTGAACATTTTCTCCGAAGAGTAAAATAAAAAATGTAAGAAAACTCTGATATTATTTTATTTGATAAGCTTTATTTGCTTGAATAAATAATAAAAATTAAGGACATTATAATCTGAAGAAAAGAAAAATCGATTACAAATGAAATTTTAAAAGAATATTTTTCATTTTTTATTATAATAATTTATAAAGTTTCAAACATTTTTTAAATCTTCAAAGAACTGTTGCGCTTAGATTTTTAGTTAAGAATTGATGATTGCACTGCCGATTGAAAATTGAAAAGTTTGATAAAAATCATTCTGCCTCTATATTTTCAAAATACGTTTTTGGGGCATTTGAAGATTTTTGTATGGTAGTTTTTATGTGCAAATTAAAAGGTCAGAGTTCACTCCCTTAGCCGAAAAAATTTTCTATGGTTTTTTCCCTTATAAACGGGATACACATAATCTCTAATCAAGAATCTGTCAACAAGTTCTTGGTTTACGGCGCGGACATGTTAAAAAGTTCAAACATGTGATTAAGAAACAGTTTCTTTTGTATTTCACGCTCTAAATAAGTAATACTTGTGTAAATTAGATAACATTTGCTAATTTTCAAAAAATAATGGTTTTCAGATGTATATTTTACTTTTGCAAGATTTTTAAATCCGATAATTAACTTTCGTTGACAAATGTGTCGATCGCTCTTGGAAAAGTAAAATATGCATCTGAAACCCATTATTTGTTGAAAATTGGCGGCAAAATTCAAAAATTGAAAAAAGAAATTCGAACTTTTATTTTCCAATCAATATAATTTGCGTTTGAAATAAACCAGAGTATTTTGCTTACTGGAATTAGTAAATTTAATCATTTAGCTTTCAATTAAAACTAAAATAAAGTTTCAAGAAAACTTTTTCATTTTTAAACATTGTTTAAATGTAACTATACAGTTTTTTTTTTTCGCGATTATTAGAGTTACCTAACATACAGAAATTGGCTGGACTTGGAAATCGGCTTTCTGTTTTCCATTTACTAACCATTATCTATTGAATCAAATCCAAGCTTTCAACACCTGATATTTCCAAGCGTACATCCATCTAGGTACCAAAGAGGCCTACCAAAATAAGTATAATAACAAAAATATAGTGTAAATGATTTTTTTTTCATCATTTCACCCCAGGCAAGGCTGTTTTACTGCCACAGGTGTGCAGGTGTTTACATAGGAGCAGAGTAAATGAGAAAGAGGAACAAGTTATAGGGGGTGTCAGAGAATGGGTAAGAGAAGGATGAGAACACTGGTGTGAAGAGGGCTGATGAGAGTAGAGTAGACGGAGAAAAGAACATGTGGGAAAGGATGTGAGTCAAAGAGATAGGAGATGGCAACTGACCTTACATTTAAATTCTTGGAGATTGTAGCTGTCAGGGAAACAAGTATACGGAAGGTAATTCTGCAGGCAAGAAGGACGAGAAAAGAAACCTATAGAGTAGAGGACGCGGTTACATTTTATTGGTTTCACTGTAAAATGGTGGGACCTAGTTGCTAGTCTAGTAGATCGAGTAAATTGATGCAGAGGGGTCACCAGGGAGCTAAGCCTATCTGCGAAGAAGATGGGCAAAGTTATTATCGTAATGAATATAACAAACATCTGTGCCAAGAATAATGTGTAAACATTTCAGATAGACTATATCTGTAAAAGAACAATATGAATAAAGACATAAGAAAAACTCATTGGATGAAACACGTCGGCTACGATAACTTTTACTTTTGTCTTTATTCAATGATTAATGTCTTTATTTTGAATAATGCGCCCTTCTTTTTAATAAAATTGGCATTGATTTCAATAAAAATAAAAACATCTTTAATGTGAGTAATGATATATGACTTGATGAATAACTCTGTGATTGAATATGAGAATAAAGAAGAATACAAGATTAATATGAAGTGTAGGGAGCTGGTTTTGTTTCTTTTGTTCGGCCTTGTGTCAGACTTAACCAAACTCCCTACAGCTTACAAGTTTTATGTTGAACTATCATCAGAAGGTTTTCATCAGAAGGTTGGTTGTCAGTTGGAATGTGTAGATTAGTTAGAAAATTGGAATAATAAAATATTAAATTTTGAATGTAAAAATAGAAAGTTATTAAAATGAGTAATAACAAGTTGTAGAAGTTAATGTTCATTGAGAAAGTTAAGGTATTAAGAGTTCGTACAAAATGTTCGTAGTAGTAGTTGTTGAAATAGATAAGAAGAAAGAGAACAAGGCGCGACCTGACCTTATCTCCGGGTCGATTTGAAAACCGCCTCCCCTGACTGACCAGCGTAACCGGTTAGCGACCATCCTTAAATATTGAATCCAGTCACGTTGGTTGGTTCCAGAGTGATTTTTTTCTTTAGCTGTGGAAAAACCATTTCTCTGACGTATTTTGAATTTTGCGATTTGATAACCAATCAGGACCCAAAGTTCCGCTACAAATATAACTGCTAAGCGGATGAAAGAATGCTCGTTGAACTGCTAATCCTGACTTTTTAAAATGATTTTTAACGGTCTGTGAGATGTGTTTCACTTTACTGTGTGGTTCCCATTACTGCAATTGTAAAGTACTTATTAGATTATTAATTAATAATTATTGTCATTAAAGTAATTGTTTCATTGCTATGAAATACGAGCCGACGATGTATGTCGGAGCAAAGATTGATTGATAGGAAACCGTGTCTAGAATTAAATTATAATCACATTTTTCTTCTGTGGTAGTGTTCGAAGAGTAGTTCCTAATTTCTAGGCTACGAATTATGAATCTACACAAGTCGAGGCAGAAACAAGGTTGAATGGCAGGAAATTGTGTCTAGAATTAGTTTACCATTTCTTCTGTTAATGTGTTCAGAAAGTACTTAATTCTTTCGACGCTATGAAATATATGTCAGTTAACGAAGTCATAACAAAGTAACTTACAGGGTTAGAGGGAGATAACTCATGATTACCAGAAAAGGCTCTAGGCAAGGAATAAAAATGATATACCCCAGTGATTGTATTAAAGGTTTCGGTTCGAAATTCTTAGCATCTGAAGAGGGAAGGAGCATACAACAGCCGAAACGTAGTACAAATGGCAACAAAGATGAGGACAATAGTCCGAATAATATAAATACTGTAAATACTACCTCATTTCAGAAATATAGACAAATAGAATGATCTATTATTAAACGTCGTACAAATGGGAACAAAGATGAGGACAATAGTCCGAATAATATAAATACTGTAAATACTACCTCATCTCAGAAGTATAGACAAATAGAATGATCTATTATTAAACGTCGTACAAATGGCAACAAAGATGAGGACAATAGTCCGAATAATATAAATACTGTAAATACTACCTCATCTCAGAAGTATAGACAAATAGAATGATCTATTATTAAACGTCGTACAAATGGCAACAAAGATGAGGACAATAGTCCGAATAATATAAATACTGTAAATACTACCTCATCTCAGAAGTATAGACAAATAGAATGATCTATTATTAAACGTCGTACAAATGGCAACAAAGATGAGGACAATAGTCCGAATAATATAAATACTGTAAATACTACCTCATCTCAGAAGTATAGACAAATAGAATGATCTATTATTAAACGTCGTACAAATGGCAACAAAGATGAGGACAATAGTCCGAATAATATAAATACTGTAAATACTACCTCATCTCATAAATATAGACAAAGACTAGAGGAGTGAATATCTTGAATTTTTCATGTGAATTAACGAATCATCAATTAGTAAGATTGCAAGAAGATTTCTTTGTAAAAAGAAGTTTCTCTCACGGCATTATTTTCAGTCAAAATTTTTACCCGAAAATAGTCAGTCAGTTAATTGCCGTACGTGATGATCATGTCTCATTCGAGACTTGAATGACTGAGCAGAATATTTTCCAGCAGTAGGTTGCCATTTACTTTCTGAAGTAAACCGGTTGCCAACGAAGGCTATAGAATCGAATCTGTTCTGCCATTAAGCCCATAGATAGAGTCAGAAGGTATGGATTAATACCTTTTCCCAATGGTATTTCTACGTAATGAATTAAACTAATTCGACAGAAAAGAAACCATTCGAAAGAACACATGAGAAAGAAAATGAAACGCTTAATCGCAGTAATTCGTCAAATGTCTTTAACGGAACTTATATATATATATATATATATATATATATATATATATATATACTCAGTTATGATCTGAGATTAAGGACAGGATGGTTAAATTAAACAAAAACAAGAGGAAAACTCTATTTAAATCGCCTACGCGTTTCGTCCTGTGATGGACTTTATCAAGGCAAAAAGACGAAGTGAGCTTTATTCTAAATTACGTATCTATAAACAAACAGTGTTGGCAACTATAAAAACGCTCACAAATTATTTAAAAGGATTAACAGGATATTTTAGTTTTAGAATTCCTTCATATGTAGTGCAAAGTCACGAGATGTTAAAATCAAGGGAACTCAGCCGTTTTCTTTGAACTTTTTATTATGTATGTCAGTCTGTTTTAGTATAATTTCCATAAGTATTTTTAAAATTTTTTATGATTTTTCACAATCTCACCTTTATGCAACCATCAGATGCATATTGCAAACTGTGAGTTTAATAAATTTGAATTAAGTTCATTTGTTGTTCATGTTCAAATATAAAATTCAAATTTTTAAATTTAAAAAATATTAAAACTCAGGGAATGAAATTAACGGAACGTAATTATTGATTATTAATACTATTATATGCGGGGAAAGAAAGAAAGAAAGAAAGAAAGAAAGAAAGAAAGAAAGAAAGAATGAAAAAAGAAAAAAAGAAAGAAAGAAAGAAAAAAGAAAGAAAGAAAAAAGACAGAAAGAAAGAAAAAAGAAAGAAAGAATGAAAGTAAGAAAAAAGAAAGAAAGAAAGAAAGAAATTTGAAAGTAAGAGAAAAAAGGCAAACATCTAGAGAAATTTGTATCAGTCGGTATACAACTGGATACGGGTTCCTGTTTATTCTTTTTTATAGGGAGCTATAAAAAAGTCAACTTAAATAACACGAACAAACCAACTAAAAAATAGAAGCAACTTAGCGGACACTAGTTCAATAAAAAAAAAACAATTAATCGGTTATCCACTCACGCGTACATTAAAACAAGCAATAAAAACATTAAAAAAATTATACACTTGCATAATAAAAATAAAAATAAATAAAAAGAAAACCAATTAATCGCAAACAAGACCAATCCTTCAAAATACCAAATCACACTCTTTAAATAAGAAAGAAAAACATCACCGATAAGTGAATGTCTCATAAAGAGTCCTCACGAAACTTTGTTGTCGGCATGATCCAACTCAGTTAAAGTGACAAATTCTTTGTACTAAAACTATATATACAGTACTGTGCAAAACTATTAGGACAAAGAACTATTTTATCTTTTATGAGACATATTGACAAAAAATAAACAATTTCATTAAAGTAATTTTATTTGATTTACTCAACAAATGCTTTAACAAGAAAAAGTACTTGTTACAAAATAAATTTAATATTTAGTATTTTAGCCTTTTGCTTTGATCACAGCCTTCATTCTGTCAGGCATTGACATCACAAGCTTCTTAAATGTAGCTAATGGTATCTCCTGCCAAGCAGCGTGTATTTGTTTCCAAAGTGTGTTTTGCGAAGTAACATTAGATTTACCAATCTTTTTTTATCCCAAATACCCCATAGATATTCAATAGGATTGAGATCAGGGCTTTGTAGGGGCCAATTAAAATCCCGAAACATTCCTTCCTCTTCCTTTTTATTTAAATAATTCTTACAGAGGTTTGGCTTTTCACCCAATATTTGAATTTCAGTGAGGTTTTTAGGAAATCACCCCAATCCTAATACTTTTGCACACTATTGGTAGTGGGCAAAAGTGTTTGGACTGGGGTGATTTTAAACTTTACTTTGGTGCCTCATGAAAGATAAAATAGTTCTTGTCCTAATACTTCTGCACAGTTCTGTCGTGTAAAGTTTTTTTGTAAATAAAAAAGGAAGCTGATGATAGTTCGCCTGAAATAGGCCTAAACCACTGATTTACCATAAAATAACGTGTCTGCTTTAATTTTTCTTGTATTCGCTCTATATGAATTAATATACAAATATATTTAGAGCTCTCTTAGAGAGTTATCTTACCATTGTATGTACAGGACACTCCTTTGGATTCTTCTATATCTACACCACATGCTGATATATATATATATATATATATATATACTAACAGTATAGCCCGTCGTTGCTTGGGTGTAATGAAAGCTTTAAAACTAATCCATGGTCTTGGAGCTCAGACTCTTTGGATGTTGGCACGAAAGAATAAATAGCAATAGTTGTTTCCAGTTAAAGCGAAACCGTAGACTGAAAGAAAAATGAATGGATGTAAGTCAATTTTTAATTTCCTGGTATCGATATCAATAAAGTTTTTTTTGGTCTAAATTGAATTTTGAAGTCAAAATAAGTCCTCTGAGTAAATGATATCATGGCTGAGACTAAGAACTACAATTATACCTACTTAGAGTCAAACTCGAAGCAAAAACTAAAATAAAAGTGCTGAAAAAATACAGACATACAGGCAGATAAACAAACACACACACAAACATCTTGCTTGATATATATATATTATCGATTTTCTGCACTATTGTAATTACTCAGAAAATGTGGATTTGTATAAAGGACATACAGACAGATAAACAGACACACACACAAACATCTTGCCTTTTATACATATATATATATATATATATATATATATAATCGATTTTCTGCACTATTGTAAGAACTTCAGCCTTGAAACTTCTGAATATCGTTTCTTATGTCTTTGTCTATGAGTGTATCAAATTTGATTCAAATCGGACCACTCTTTCTATAATCCAATTTTTTCGATTATCGATTTTCGACATTTATCGGGGGTACCTCGACACAAAACCTAGCTAAGAACACTCGCAGATGCTTATAGTACAACTGTGTAAATTCACAAGAAAATCGGTTTAGCCGTTTCGGAGTCTATAACTAACGGACACACACTCACAGACACACACACATATAACAGAGACAAAGTTCCATTTATAAGTAAGTTTAGATATATATGACGGGAGTGCATGAATATGAGGGGTGTTTGGTAATTTTGTATGGATTTGAAAAGTGCTGTATGTCTACGATTTTTCAGCATCCCCCCTCTTAAAAATATCAGGCATGGAAAAAGCATAATTTGTATGTAAACACACGAATATCCATAATTGTTATTGATTTATCTCTGTGTAAATGATGTACATTATCAAGATAGAAATGTTAATTCGCGAAGTGGAAATGGTTGCACATGAATGTATGCAAAATGGAATAAAAGTTTGATTCAATAACCTTGCTAACATTTAAATGGTAGACAGAAAGTTTTAGAATTTAATAAAATAGCACGCTCCATGTTTTGCCGTCAACGTTTTAAATTATGAAATTAGTGAAGCCATTAGAAATAGTAAACCACATTCAATACGAGTAATTTATGGAAGACGCTGGAAAATATTTTCGATCGATCTACACATTTTATTATTTATTTTCAAAATGTTTATTACTTTTTTGTGATTTAAATGCAGTTTGAGTTGAACGGAAATGTGTGATTTTTGGAAATGCGGATTTTACGATTTTACTTTTCTCGTACCCCTTCCATCTTGGAAAATGGATTTGCTAAATTGTTTGCTTCCCTCTGCTGATTACACGTTTCTTCTTTATTTTTGTCTTTCTACAAATACACTATCCTGACTTTGTTTTTAGGTTTTAAAGAAATCGGCGTTTTCTTTCTTTCTTTCTTTCTTTCTTTCGTTCCTTTTTCTTCCTTTCCTTCATTCTTTCGTTCTTTTCTCTTTCTTTTTTTCTTTCATTCTTTCTTTTCTTTCTTTCTTTCATTCGTTCTTTTTCTTTCTTTCATTCTTCCTTTTTTATTTTCTTCTTTTCTTCTTTGTTTCTTTGTTTCTTTGTTTCTTTTTTCTTTGTTTCTTTGTTTCTTTCTTTTTTATTTCATTCATTTTTCTTCCTTTCCTTCATACTTTCGTTCTTTTCTCTTTCTTTTTTCTTTCATTCTTTCTTTTTTCTTTCTTTCTTTCTTTCTTTCATTCGTTCTTTCTTTTTTCTTTCTTTCATTCTTCCTTTTTATTTTTTATTTTCTTCTTTTATTCTGTTTTTTCTTTCTTTCTTTGCTTTTTCTTTTTTATTTCATTCATTTTTCTTCCTTTCCTTCATTCTTTCGTTCTTTTCTCTTTCTTTTTTCTTTCATTCTTTCATTCGTTCTTTCTTTTTTCTTTCTTTCATTCTTCCTTTTTATTTTCTTCTTTTCTTCTTTTCTTCTGTTTTTTCTTTCTTTCTTTCTTTCTTTCTTTCTTTCTTTATTTCATTCATTTTTCTTTCTTTCCCTCATTCTTTCGTTCTTTTCTCTTTCTTTTTTCTTTCCCTCTTTCTTTCTTTCTTTCTTTCTTTCTTTTTCTTTCTTTCATTCGTTCTTTCTTTTTTTCTTTCTTTCATTTTTCGTTCATTTTTCTTTCTTTCTTTCATTCTTTAATTTTTACTTTATTTTTTTATTTATTCTTTGTGATTTTTTCTTTTTTTCTTTTTGTTTCTTTCTTAATTTCATTCTTTTCCCTTTCTTTCTTTCCTTCTATGAAAACACAATTTGTATTTCTTAATTTTGTAATAAAATCTATGTTTCCCTTTCCTTCTCTTTTCTTTCTTCCTTTCTTCCGATGAAGAGGCAATTCTGACTTTAATTTTTTAAAGAAATTGATGTTTTTCATTCTTTCTCGTTTTCTTTCTTTCTTTTCTCTTTCTTTCTCGTTTTCTTTCTTTCTTTCTTTCTTTTTATGAATAGTAAATTCTGAATAACTTTTTAAAGAAAATCCTTTATTTTTTCCCCCGTTTTCTTTCTTTCTTTCACGCTTTCTTTCTCGCTTTCTTTCTTTCTATTATGAAGAGTCAATTCTGACTAACTTTTTAAGAAAAATGAAGTTTTTAATTTCTTTCTCTTTTATTTCTTTTTTACAATGAAAACACACTTATAATTCTTTATTTTTTTAAAGAAATCTTCGTTTTCTTTTCTTTCATTTTCTTTCTTTCTTTCTTTCGATAAAGAGAGAATTCTGACTTTAATTTTTTAAAGAAAATCGACAATTTCCTTTCGTTTTCTTTCTTTTGTTTTATTCTAGGAAGACACAATTCCGAGTTCGTAATTTTTTAAGGAAATTCACATTTTATTTCTTTCTCTTCTGTTTGTTTGTTTCTTTCTTTCAATGAAGAACCAATTCTGACTTTAATTTTTTTAGGAAATCTAAACTTTCTTTCTTTTTGTTTGTTTGTTTTCTTCTATCATTTTTTATTTTCTCTTTTTTACGCAATAAATTTCGTTCATTTTTAAAAATAAAATTGTTTATATTTTAATTTTCTTTCCTGTTGGAATTTCTGTAAATGAATCCTTGCTATTCTGTAATAACGAATCAATTGAATTTTGTTTATCCAAAATTATTTCTAAACTTTATTTTTAGATGCATAATTTTGAGTAGACACCTTGTGTTTTAACAGTTTGTTTACGTTTCGAAAAATATGCAGATATTGATTTTCTAGAATATCTAAACGATAGGATGTGGCACCATTCCAGAGTTAATTGATCTTTGTTGCGCTTTGGCACTCGCTAGAGCCAAGCGGTCTAAAGTTCGATCGATCAGACTGTCATTTCTCCTACAAAGTTGAACGCAATTTTGAAACTTGCCAGAGTACACATTCCCTTTATTGAGTGTAATCAGACTGTCATTTCTCCTGCAAAGTTGAACGCAATTTTGAAACTTGCCAGAGTACACAATCCCTTTATTGAGTGCAATCAGACAGTCATTTCTCCTGCAAAGTTGAACGCAATTTTGAAACTTGCCAGAGTACACATTCCCTTTATTGAGTGCAATATTTAGGACAGGGAATTCGCACTACTTCAAAAACCAGTGTGTCTACATAATCATGTGTATCAACAAAATAACATTTGGATTAATGCATATATAAGTTTATAATTCTGGAGATCGTGATATATATAAAATTCAAAATTTCTCATATCGGATGGGCATTTTGACGGGTTGAAAACAATTGTGTATGCAACCAACCTATTTTGTTAGAAAATTTGTAAGCTAAAATAACAAATGTGATTTCATGCATTACTGTAAATCAGTGGACAAATGTTTTCCGTGAACTGCAATATCGATTTATTAAGGATGGAGGACATGTGGAAGCTTACAAAAAATTTCAACAAAACCTTGAAAAAATATAGATTTACTTCTTTCTAATCCTTTTTAAAAATTATTTCTATCGCAAATACAAATAAAGTTTTAAATTTTTTAAAAGTGTATCCGAACTTTATGGACACCCTGTACATATATATATATATATAATGTTCCGGTTGAAAAATAAAAATTAATCAAATATCAAATTACCATTTCGCGAGCCTTCGCGAATTTTATTTACCGGCCAATGGGAAGCCAAGAATCAAATACAAGGATGAAATTCGAAACGACCTGCGTTTTGATCTAGAAGGCAAATGTAAAAAGCACAAAAGTCACCCAGACAGACAGGCACAGACCAGAGGAGAAGAGTGTAACTAATCCCCTTGACCTAAGTCGAGCGGCTACTATGCTTGCCTCTTTCTTCCTTCTATGTCTCGTAACTGCTTATCGACCTTTTCAAAGACATTCCACAAACCAACTTGCTGACCTACTGACCTTAGAAACCTCAACTTGAAAATGAACATTAATCACACTACTAAGCCTTTTACCTTTTCAGCATTATATCTTCCATGAACATTCTTTTATCGCTTTCAGCTTATTATTTCGCCATGAACTCTCTAACTTCCGTTGGACCTTTATTTCAATTATTGTTTTAATTGTAAAACATAATTGATATGTATTTTTTTTAATCATTTCACCCCGAGCAAGGCAGAAACGCCACTGATGTGCAGGGGGTTACATAAATGTAAAAAGATTAATTAGAAAAGAGTGAGGAGTACAAGCTAGTTAGAAAGGAACAACAGAAAGCTGAGAAAGCAGGTGCAATGACAGATACATGGGCGGAGAGAACGTGAAGATTATACAGGGGAGGGGAGAGAGCTAGTGTCCAGTGGTTAGTAGGTGAGTATTAACTTTGCTTTTAAATTTCTGGAGGTCGTAGCTGTCAGGAAAGCAAGAATACGGGAGTGAGTTCCACAGGCGGGAAGTGCGAGAGAGGAAGCTGCAGGAGTAGAATTGTCGTCTGCGTTTGGCTAACCTGACTGTGAATGGGTGGGACCCAGTTGCCAGTCTGGTTGCACGGGTAAACACCTGTTGAGGAGGCATCAGTGACTTAAGCTCATCCGAGCAGAAGCCATGAAAGTACTTATAGAAGAGACAGAGGGAGGCCACATTTCGACGATGGGAAAGTGGCTGCAGACGAGTCGCCAGATCAGTACCTATCACATTACAGACTTTCCTTTGGAGCTTGTCAAGAACACTGAGGAGAATGGCAGGGGTACCTGACCATAAATGGCAGCAGTACTCCATGCACGGACGGATGGTTAAATGTTAATTAATATTCTAATTGCCTTTCTTGATTCTATAATCATTTTATGAATTATAGTGGGCTATCTTCCCACAAGGTCAAATTCCATTAACCTGCACGGTATACAATGACTCTTCACTACAAACTGAATAAAATAAAAGATACCCCGCTATACATGTTCTTTTTCAATTACGGTAACAATCACTAATAGCTCGTCTTACTACATCACTTCTTATCTTAGAAATTCACCACTGAAGTTGATATTGGATGAGATTGAATGTATTTGGGAAAATAAAAGGAATGATAAAAGCCACGGCGCCTTCCTTAATGAGTTTTACTGCAACAGTAGAAAATTAATCAGTTCATTTGAGAGGATTGAAAAAGAAAAAGAAATTAACAATAAACCGACGTAATATGCCTAGGTTTTTTCAATGAAACATGCTTGAATAAATATCCTCTTCTTTATGAGTCCCGTCCCTTCAGGACGTAGACGATCATGTCTTTCCGCATTCCCCCTATTCCTAGTAGCTCTGACAACGCTTTCTCCTGTTCGTCGTCGTCGTCCTGAGGCGTTGGCCGAGATAGAACTCACTAAACCACTCCATTTGGAACCCTGGCGAAATTCATAATCTTGTCAAATAGCTGAATACAGTATAACCCGGGTATAAAAGACCCGGATAATAGAGAAACCCGGATATAAGAGATCTGTATCTGGTCTCAAATTAGAGCCTGTGGTAATGTATATAAAATAGACCAAACCCTGAAATAAGATAAACCCTGATATAAGAGAACGTTTATCCGGTCCCGACAACTCTCTTATATCAGGGTTACACTGACTTGATGCTTCGCCAGGGCTACCAAAGGTGTTTTTTATTGTGACACTAACACTAGATGGGTTGCCTCCAGGCCCCATCATGTTATTTAATCCATAACTGGAAGGAAGTGACGGATTAATACCTTTTCCAAGGGTACCAGTGCTTAAGTGAATGCAGGGTACTCAACTGGAATTCGAACTCGGCTCACCGATTTCTCTTTCCAAAGCCGACATCCACTGCACCACAGCGCACACTGAACTTTTACAGCGTCTGGTATTCCCAAGCGGTCACCCATCTAGGTACTGACCAGGCTCACGTTGCTTAACTTCAGTGATCGAACGAGAACCGGTGTATTCAACGTGATATACCCCACCCGAACGCCACTCTGCCATTCACATCTCAGTCTATTCACGTATGTTACGCGTTGCTTTCCTCTGTCTCTTTTTCCTTCTGTCTGACCTGTGAGTATCAGATTCTTCAAGCCCTCCTTCCCCATTACATGTCCCAGAAACTTATACTGTCTTTTCCTGATGTTACGTATTAGTTCCTTTATCGTTTCCATCCTCTCTAAAAGCTTGTCATTGCTAACATTCATGATATACTCAGCATCCTTCTGTAGAACCACATTTCGGTTGCTCGAAGTCTTTTCTTCATCTTTGATGAGACTTTTCAACATTCACTGCCATATAAAAGGATAGAATTCACATGGCAATCCAGTACTCACTTCTTTATTTCTTGTGAAATTTTTCTGTCTCTTGATACTCTAGCCAGGTTCTGGAATGCAACTTTGGCCATATAAATTCGCTTTCGGATCTCAGTGTTGCACTTTCCCTCTTATGTTTGAACACTTTCCAGGTATTTAAATTACTGTACCTGCTTGATTTTATTATCACAAATTGGTTTTTGGCATTTTGGGATTCTTTTTTTTTTTTTTTGCTGATGATCAAGCATTCATAATGCCAACACTTGGCAATTTAAGCGTAACCTTGTGAAGAGGCAGATTGATATAGCAAAAGACAACTTAAAAAACTCTTAGTAAAAAGTGTCGCACTTTCCGTCTTCTGTTAGAACACTTCCCAGGTAGTTAAATTACTGTACCTGCTTGATTTTAGTATCTCCGACTAATAGTTGGCATTTTGGGCTCTCTTTTTCTGGCTGATGATCAAGCATTCTTCCAGTAACTCATCATAATCATAATGCTAACACTTGGCAATTTAAGCGTAACCTTGTAAAGAGGCAGATTGACATAGCAAAGTTAAAAACTTAAAAATTCTTAGCAAAAATGCACGAGATCTACAACAATATAAATTGGCCTGAATAGCTTTTTTTAAAAAAAAAATTTTCAAAGATTCGCAGAAATCTCTAATAAATCTGAAATTGAACACAGTCTAAACTTTAAAAATAATTAATACTCTGTACAAAGGAGCTATTCATCTTTCAAATTGCAAAGATAAATTCCTTAACATCTCTAAGTACAAACTAACAGACCACCAAAAAGAATTACTCAGCCTTAGACCTGTCATTTTTACAGACAATACAAATCAATTGGATAAAAAACTGAGATTGAAATGTTATGTCAAAACATACAAAACCATAAAGAGCAAAAACTAATAAAAACAAAACCAGAAATTTGAGAAGCAATAAAAGGCAAACATGAAAAAATAAAAAAAATAAACAACTCGCCTAAGCTCCTTAAAAAAAAAAAAAGAACTAAAAAATTGCTAAGGTGCTACGTAATCGAACATGTTATTAAAAAAAAGCAACAAAAAGGTAACAAAAAACAAACAACCCCCCCCCAAAACAGATAAACCAAAAACTTATATCTAAACATATTTATAAATGGAACTTTGTCTGTGTGTGTATGTCTATGTGTGTGTGTGTGTCCGTTACCTATAGACTCCGAAACGGCAGAACCGATTTTCTTGATAATTTATACAGTTGTACTATAAGCGTCTGAGAGTATTCTTAGCTAGGATTTGTGTCAAGGTACCACCGATACATATCGAAAATCGATAATCGAAAAAATTGGGTTATAGAAGGAGTGGTCCGATTTTAATGAAATTTGATGCATAAGACGTAAGAAACGATATTCAGAAGTTTCAAGGTTGCAGTAATTACAATAGTGCAGAAAATCGATAATATATATATATATATATATATATCAAGCAAGATGTTTGTGTGTGTGTCTGTTTATCTGCCTGTATGTCTGTATTTTTTCAGCACTTTTATTTTAGTTTTTGCTTCGGGTTTGGCTCTAAGGAGGTATAATTGTAGTTCTTAGTCTCAGCCATGATACCATTTACTCAGAGGACATAGCCTTCAAAATTCAGTTTACGACGAAAAAAACTTATTTGATATCGATCCCAGGAAATCAAAATTTGACTTACATCCATTCATTTTTCTTTCAGTCTACGGTTTCGCTTTAACTGAAAACAACTATTGCTTTTTTTCTTTTGTACCAACGTCCAAAAAGATTAAAAAGCAATAGTTGTTTTCAGTTAAAGCGAAACCGTAGACTGAAAGAAAAATGAATGGATGTAAGTCAAATTTTGATTTCCTAGTATCGATATCATATAAGTTTTTTCGACGTAAACTGAATTTTAAAGGCTCAGTAAGTTCTCTGAGTAAATGATATCATGGCTGAGACTAAGAACTACAATTATACCTACTTAGAGCCAAACCCGAAGCAAAAGATAAAATAAAAGGGCTGAAAAAATACAGACATACAGGCAGATAAACAGACACACACAAAAACATCTTGCCTTTTATATATATATATATATATATATATATATATTATCGATTTTCTACACTATTTTAAGAGTGTATCAAATTTGATTAACACGGGACCGCTCTTTCTATAACCCGGTTTTTTCGATTATCAATTTTCGATATTTATCGGGGGTACCTCGACACAAAACCTAGCTAAGAACACTCGCAGACGCTTATAGTACAACTGTGCAAATTTTCAAGAAAATCGGTTCAGCTGTTTCGGAGTCTATAGGTAAGACACACACACACACACAGACAACGTTTCATTTATAAATAAGTTTAGATTGGGTCATGCCATTAATGGCATCTCCCATTCAACTACTAATATTTTCATCACAATTGTAACTTCCTTACAAAATCGCAACCGGTAATTAGCATTTACGGTTTGGAGTCGTCCCTATCTTAGTCTGGTTGGGCACCGCGACCTGGTGTAATGGTTAGCAAGCTTGTCTCACTAGACCCTATTACAGCTGAGTAGTGAGTTCGATTCTCATTGGTACCCCGTACTTTCGGATTTGTGCCACATCTGAGCTAGGCTTAGAAAATCATTTAGTCTATTGAAGGTATAAATGTCACCTACTACTTGTGGTAGGGGCGTTAGACCAAAATAAGCTTAGAAATGCTGCGACTAGTTCTGACATGCTAAGATATGCTTTGTATCCAGTTAACGTGTCAGAGATGGATGGGTAAGCGTTGACCAATGTCCGCGTTCAGTTTCGCCACGTTAAAAACCGATCTGGTGCCACAACTCGCTCCAGTCGGATAGTTTGAGTTTGAGTTTTGTTTAACGGCATATCAACACCTCTGTGGGTTATTTAATGCCAAAAATATGGGGTCTTAAAGTATTTTTGTAATGTTCGGTTATAGTGAGAATATGTGTTTGAGTTTTGTTTAACGGCATATCCACCTCTGTGGGTTATTTAATGCCAAAAAGATAGGGCCTTAAGGTATTTTTTGTAATGTTTGGTTATAGTGAGTTTGACTTTTGTTTAAGGGTATATCAACACCTCTGTGGGTTATTTAAGGCCAGAAAGATGGGGTGTTAAGGTATTTTTTGTAATGTTCGGTTATAGTGTGAAGGTTGATTTAGTCAAATTTTGATAACAAGATATTTTTATTTTATTTTAGAAAACTGGAAACGTCTTTTAGTTGTGTTTTCAAAAATGTATTGTTGGTAATAATTTGTTTCTTAAAAAATGTATTGCTGGTAATATTTTTCCTTTAAAAATATTTTTCTATAAAAGTCTATTTTTATGGATATATTTCTATAAAAATCTATTTTTGCAGATTCATAGTGTTTTGACCCTAGTTTGGGGGTTAACTATTTTCCCATAGATGGGACTCTAACAGGTGCTAACACTTTGGGTCAGATTGAACCTGGGAACAACAGCAATTAAGTGGTGGTTCCATGCGCCTCACAACCTCTTAGAGGCCTTGCTGACAGATGTAGTTTACCGTCATAACCAGGACTTCTAGTCGAGGATTATGGTAAATATATCTATTGCAACTGAGTAGTGAGTTCGATCCTCACAAGGTAACCCATATTTTCGGTCCTGTACCATATCTAGGTTGCGCTTTGAAAATCAGTAACCTATTCTTGTTGCTAACCATGGCTAGTGAGTCTATTCGGAAATAAAATGGATTTAAAAAATAGATCCATAACACATGTAAGGAAATCTTTGCCTAATTGAATGTAACGAACTCGACTGGAATTCGAAATTCGGCTCTCCGATTTCTTGTTCGGTTATACTATCTGCACATCCTAACAATCGATTGATAGATCACAAGCGATAAGGAAATGTTTATTTTCGTCATATTCCGAGTCGAGTTCTTTTGTAAGAAAATAAAACGAGACAAAATTCTTTGCCATTCTTCCGTAATCAAACCTTTGTCAATAAATAAAATTCATATTTACCCGTTATGTATAGATGATGATTATATAAATAAAATTATTCGGTGTAAAAGTAATGTATTGCAATATTTCAAATATGGATACGCGAGAATATTCTTTGCGCTGGTAATGTCCTCCAGGTATTACCTCAACTCAATTATGCACGAATTCCAACCACTTTACTGAAATCTATAAAAAGAACATCTTCCGTGAAATGCTCTCCCCCCTCTTTTTCTCTATCTCTCTTTAGAATGCAGAAAACTTTTCGATAAAATGTTTTAAAAGGCTTAATTTATTCAAGAAAATAAATCGATATGCGCACACCACTAAGCTGCCTCCCATCACAACTGTTGTTCGAGGTTCCTTCATGCAGTATTATTGACAAAAATGATAATTTTAAAAATGTGAAAACAGTCATCATTAATTCCCGTGTTTATAACTCTTCGGGGGCTAGAAACTGATAATAATTCAATGAATGTTTGTGCACGGTGGTCCCTTTTCTCAGTCGGCGTCTTTTCTGTTCATTAAGTGAGTTAAATTCCGAAGTATTCTCTGATGACTTCAGCAGAAAAGGAGAAAACAGTGTGCTTTACTTTTTGATGACCTACCATGATTGGAGTAGATAGATCTATCTATCGCCCGGTTCACACTCCACCCACGTCTATTGAACAGGTTAAGAGGCTCATCCCTTGTTCCCTGTTTAGGATGTGGTTTCCGGCTTTCTCTTGTCCAATCTTTTCACTATTACGTACCCCCCTGCACATCAGTGGCGTTACCGCCTTGCTCGGGGTGATACGATTAAAAAAATGAGACTACTGTAAGTGGGTACTCTTAAAATATCACATTTTTCTCCTTAAGTGATTTTTTTTTGTTTCATCATTTCACTGCAAGCAAGGAAATAAAACCCCTAAGACACAAAGGGGGTTACTGAGCGTTAGGTAATATGTAAAAATGCTATTAAGGAGAGGGAACATTAAAATTATACAATATATAACGATTGGCATTGCATTTAAACTTTTGAACCCTGAAGAGAGTTGCATAACTGACAAGTGCGATAGAAAAAAGCCGTTCGCGTCGAATGTACGGCTATTTCAACTGTAAAATGATGAGACCGTCCTACCAGTCCAGTCAGTCAGTTAAGTGCCATACGTGATACACGCTTGGGAGATCATGTCTCGAAAGATACTTGACTGACTGGGCAGAAGATTATCTCGCAGTAGGTTGCCATTGCTTTCTGCGGTAGACTGGTTGCCAATTGTGGTACGGTGGATATCGGCTCGGAACGAGAAACCGGGGAGACGAGTTCGAATTCCAGTTGAATCCATAGTATTCACTTACGCGCAAATACCCTTGGGAAAGGTATTAATCCGTCTCTTCCTTCCAGTTATGGGTTAAATAGCAGGACAGATTGGGTTCTATAGCCTTGGTTGGCAACCAGTCTACCGCAGAAAGAAATGGTAACCTACTGCGGGATAATCTTGTGCCCAGTCAGTCATGTCTCTTTCGAGACACAATCACCCAAGCGTGTATCACGTATGGCACTTAACTGAGTGACAAAATGCCAACCCCTCCGACGTTTCAAGGACAATTGTACATACATCATTTTCGTTTATTGGCAACTTTGATCAAACATGAATACCGATTTACAAATACAGCAAAAACCAATACTTTGCATTTTTTTAAAATTACGCGTCCTGGTAACCTCATACTGGAGATTTTTGAATAAGAACTTAGCATTTCAACACTGCTACGAAACAACCACGATCAACGCTGGGCTATACAGCTAGCATATAATATACATATAAAATACATACATTTATATACATATACACTATCGGCCATAATTATTAGGCGACCCGAGTTTTTTTTTAAAAGGAATGATTTCATATGTTTTTAGTATTTATTACCAAGTGGATAATTCTAAATGAAAATAGAATGGTTCATTTGTTATTATTACTTCGCAAAATTTTACAAGGCAAATAGCGACAATTTACTAATCGCACCCTGTAGATTATATATATATATACACACACACACATATATATATATATATATATATATATATATATATATGCTACCGGTCATAATTATTAGGTCACCCCATTTTTTTAAAAGAAATGATGTATTTCATACTATTTTTAGTATTTATTGCCAAGTGGATAATTCTACATGAAAATAGAATGGTTCTTTTGTTATTACTTTGCAAAATTTTACAAGACAAGGAAGCAAAGATGAACTCGTCCGAATCACTGTAAATTTTCTTCATTCCTTCATTAATGAAAATGCAATATAAGTAATTAATGAATATTTATGAATTCATTTGATGCACATGTTATTGTGCAGTATTAACAAAAGAACCATTCTATTTTCAATAACAATTATTCATTTGGCAATATTGAATAATAAGATGAAATACATCATTTTTTAAAACAGTGGGTGGCCTAATAATTATAACTGGTAGCGTAGATATATATATATATATATATATATATCATTAAGTAATGAATTAGACCACTCTGGCTATTGGGCGGGTATAATGATAAAATACATTCTAAAAAAGTCTACATTCTTCTGCCGAGCGCTTATAGCCCAGAGGTAGAATCGCCGACTGACGCCCCTTCGGTCGGGTTTCAATCCTGGGTTAAAAGCAATCGGAGTCTAACTGTACTGATGAGTTGTGATACAGCGAAACAGATCTGTCTGCGGATGACTATATATATATATATATAATATTATGTATTAGCGTTGCTAAATTTTATGTCGCTAAAAATTAAAAATCGAGCGAGCTGAAATGTTAATTGAAAGTGGAATTATTAACGTTTAAACAGAAATATAACAAAAATGGGAGAGAACAGAAAATTCGTAATAGAATATAGAGGAAATATAAGGTTTAGTCAGGATCTAAGTACATAAATAAGAATTTATTTCTATGTCCGTGTATAGTCAATAATTCTATCAAAAAAGCAGCCAAATAATAGTTAATGAACTTGTGGTGATATCGAGCAAAAGCGATGGACCGGATGTTTGCGCTTTCACGGCCAAAAAGTAAATGACTAAAAGTAGTCGCTGCGCAACCGGATTCGCGTAAATGGTTCGGTTGAAAAATAAATATTAATTAAATATTAAATTTGCAGTTCGCGAGCTTACGCGAATTTCATTTTTCAACCGGAACATCTGCGCGAAACCGGATGCGCAACGACGACTTTTGGTAATTTGCTTTATGGTCGTGAAGCACAAACATCCGGTCCATCGCTTTTGCTCGGTATCGCCACAAACTTAAATTAGACGATAGAATGCAAATCCTACACAAACAACTGTTTTTTTAAACAATGTCAAAGATATA
The DNA here is from genome assembly GCA_037127315.1 of Ascarosepion bandense. Taxonomy (NCBI): domain Eukaryota; kingdom Metazoa; phylum Mollusca; class Cephalopoda; order Sepiida; family Sepiidae; genus Ascarosepion; species Ascarosepion bandense. The sequence continues at coordinate 3,879,912 of JBBBDQ010001926.1, forward strand.
AAGACAACTATATTAACAACCCAGAATACCGTCTACCTCAGTGAATTAAGTGCCATATGTGATAAACTTTTGGGCGATCATGTCTTGAAAGACTGACCGATCCGAAGATTATCCTGCAGTAGGTTGCCATTACCTTCTGCTGTAGACTGGTTGTCAGTCAAAGCTATAGAACCCAATCTGCCCTGTTATTTAACCCAGAACTGGAGTGAAGAGACGGAGTAATACTTTTGCTAAGGGTTTTTGCGCGTAAGTGAATGCAAAGCATTCAACTGGAATTTGAACTCGGCACGCTAAACTCTAGTTCCGAGTCGTTATTCACTGCACCACAACGCACATAACCCTTTTAAGAACTACATCGGCAGAATTAGCAAATTATTCAAGAAAGAGCTTGCAATATAACTGCCAATGCTTTGTGTTTGAACCAATCGTGTAAAGCAGTTGATTCCATGAATCACTAAGATGACTAACAAAATCTAATGCATCTTCATACAGTTTCATATTTGCAATTTTTACCCATTTATCACTGTAGATCTATTAACAGCCGCTTTATTCTTAGCTAACAATTACTGTCCAATCAGAAATCAAAACGTAAATATTATCAAACAAACACAAACATCCATCCTATTTCACGATGGCTGCCAAAAAAGAAACACTCCAGCTTGCTGAATTGCTATGAGTGATTTTGATTCAGCAGAGGCCTGTGAATTGGTTGTTAACTTGTTATTGTGAAGACTAAGGTATCTCTTCGGAATAAAAAAAAAACGGATTATACCAAGACGACGGATTAATCTTTCTAGGAAATACAAGCCCACAGAAAACCGACCGACTAAGAAAGTGTCGTGGACCCGGTTAAGAAGTCCAGCAAGAAATAATACAACAACAACTAAAATAGGAAATAACGATATATATATTAAACATAACAAAATACAATTACTTGGAACTCTGTTAGTAGAACGATAAATACGGGTTAGGAAGTAATACTAGAATTGGGACTCGCAATGGTCGTACCGTAGCAGTGTTGGCTATCTCTGCCTATCGCTCTGCGTTATGCTGATCTGCTGATCTCTCTCTGCCCCCACATCTTGTGAGGAGAAGTATATGTAGTTTTAGGAAGAATTCGATCCGTTGTAATGGGTGATGCCATCATGACAGAAGGATCTGATAATTTTTTACAGACTACAAACTCAATATATCTACCAACCCAAACGCTAAGTTGATCAACTTCCTTGACGTAACTTTTGATTTAAATAATCGAATATACAAACCATATGCTAAAGAATCTTCGAATTACAAATACGCCCACAAAATTCTAACCACCAATATAGAATACTTAACAGTATTCATAAATTTATCCAGTTTAGATTTTCTAACTTTAGAAATAGGGTTATTTTTGATAACAGTCATATTAAATGTGTTAAGACCTTAGCTAAAAAGTAACCATAATGTTAGTTTAGAACACTCTGAAAAAAGCAAAGAAGTCAAACACATACCGAAATCACGCGATCGTAATATCATATGGTTTTAGTCACCTTTTAGTAATAACGTCAAAACCAACATCAAAAATTTTTCCTAAATTTAATGCGCAAATGTTTCAACCATTCCCCTACATTCGAAAAGATTTTCAATAAAAACAATCTCAAGATTAGTTATAAATTCGTAAAGAACTTTTATAAATATATCTCGCTACATAAAAATAAGTTATTAAATAAAAATATGTTCAACCTACAAAAAAATAATAACGTCTACTAAATACAGTAACACTACCGAAAATAATGGTAACTGCTGAAAAAGCATGAACAGCCTACTCAACATCCAAATGTTTAATTTACAAATGCTAGTATACATTTGGAGGGCGATTAAACGTTCTACTTTTCATCAATAGACTTTCGAAATTTATATCCAATAACCATGAACTGACTTTGAATAATATTAAATACAAGGTTGGTACGGTCCTCTCCAAATATATTTTGCTTTTTAAAAATAACTTAACTCAACTATTACTTGGGAAATCACCGCAAAAACAAGACCTTAAAATGGAATGGAAAATAGTTGCTCATTTTAGAAAAACATATAATATTAAAACACCTAAATAACATATTGAACAAATTATTTGTTGATGTATTGTAGTATATATATATATATATATATTATGGATTTATAAACCATTGTAACAACTATTGCAATATAACGCTCTACATTTGTATCGAGCACTCTTTATAAAAGTAAATGCATGAACAACATTTAAAAACTTACGAGTTCTACAACTTAGTTACAATATATATATATATATATATATATATATATATATATATATATATATAGATATCTCACGCGGTGTAACGGCATTACAAATTTACAAACTGCGGCTGCTATTCGGCGACTGTTATCGTTGCTTAGCAATGTTTTATGAAATCATCTTTGATGGTATATGTCTTTATGTTAACGTCCCTGTAACCTCTCTGAAAATGGCTCATGTGAGATGAAAGCTTAGAAGCAGCATAATAAAAAATATCCAAATGTTGAACAATCTTTGTCTTTATTTTCACCTGAAATTAAATTCAAAATACGACCCATGATTAAATATAATAGACATTCATTGTCTGTTATATTTAACAGTATATGTTTACGTATATATGTGTGTGTGTATGTTTATATATGCATACATTATACATGTGTTTGTATTTTATTATTTTATATGTATTGTAGGCAGATTTGTATTATGTGTGTTAATTTGGATGGTATATATATATATATATATATATATATATATATATTGTTCTTATGTTTGTTATATATATACATATCCTATTGTATATATCTTATATATATATATTGTGTATGTTTGTTTATGTGTGTTTTATACACGTTATATCAGTTTATATATATATATATATATATATATATATATATGTAATTAAATTTCGTAGTTAAATTTTTCTATGTTTTTCTACGTGAACAGTTAGGTGGTTTGAGACGCTGCTATTTATTTCTCGCGATACTGTATTTCCTTTTATTGTACCTCTTTGTCTTTTCTTTTTTCTCTTCTTGCTTTCCATTCAGTGTTTTCTGTTTCCCCTTTTTTCTTTAATTCTCTTTTCCCCTTTTTCTCTTTTTTACATTAATCAATCGTTTATCTTTTCTTTATCCTTGCTTTCCTCTTTCTTTTTTTTGAATGAGGGAAATATTTTCGTAAATAACCGTTATAAATGTCTATTCTATTATTGACATGTGAGCATCAATGTAAAATTGAATAAAAGAAAAGAAATTTTTGTGGGGTATATTTTGAGGACCAACTTTTGTACCATTTGGGTCTGACGAGTCGCGATAATAACATCAGGACGCGATGTGAAATATATATTACCCATTGTAATATTCTAAAATCTTTTATTAATTATATTACTCTGTTAAATTAAATAAATGAATTTAACACTGAGTTCTCTTCAGTTCGTCTCTATTGGAATTTACCTGGATTGTATACCAAGTGTACTATGTTATATATATATATACATATATATATATATTATTCACTTATTTTGTGTATGTATTTTCTTATATGTAGATGAGTTATGTAGGTTTTTTCATGGGTGTGATTTATGTCGTTGTGTTTTACTGTATATATATATATATATATATATTATATTTATATATATAGTTATACATATATTATTTGTTTTGTGGATGAGTTTATATATTGTTATACATGTATGCTACATTAAGATCTCATATGTATGAATATGTATATATAATGTATATATATATATATATATATATATATATATATATATATATAAAACGTATGTGCATTATATATATATGTATATTATAACCGAGTATCGGGTACGTATGGATGGAATAATATTCCTTATCTAAAGAAACATTATTCTTAAAAAGTGCTCAATACAAAGTAAAGCTAATAATATTTATTCAGAAACTATGACATCGTTATGTTATAATATCACCACAAAAGTAGGTATTTTGTTTCGATACTTCTTGTGTCTTGTCAAGTGATGTGGTTTATGTCAAATTGAATGATTTTAAAAGGTTAAAAACAATCAAAACCCTTTTAATCAGGGACGCATTTTTGCATGTACAATGTGGACCAGTCAGAGTAAAGCAACTTCTAATTTGTATAATATGTGAGCAGATTTAAAAATAATTTTGGGGGGCATTAGTATTAACATTTGATTAAATTGAGATCAGCATTAATAATTAACTATTAGATATACTTTATTATCGTTGGGAAGTTTAAAAAAACTAACAGTTTATTAGATTAAGAACTTTATTCATATATTAAACGAGGAAGAGAAAGAACGCATGCATAAATAAACCTACAAACATCCACACATGGAAAAATAGACGAGTATATTCACAAACACTCTCAAACAGAGACATATACAGATTAATATACCCACATACACAAATTACAAAGTTTAACTTTTCTCGACTTGTCAATTTGTCTGTTAAATTTTAAAGCTCTATTTTACACAGACTAAATTGCTACATATTGGATACAGTCAAGGCGAAATCTTAATGTGACCAGCCTTGAATGAATGAGGTCGGGAGAGACACAATCATATTTTGATGCAGGAACATATAAACAGAATTAAATATATACTTATGCAAATACACAAGCTAAAAATAAAAACATTTACACGACTAAAAACTCCAACAACATAGATGGAAATACATGAAACTTCTGACATCAGACTAGGTAGATACACAATACATAAATTAAATGCGTATGTATGTGAAAACGTCACACATATACATATATATGCTAAGCCCCATATCGTTCATAGGAAGTTATGCCTGTGTGAGCCCCAGTTGTCTAGTTCGCGTGTGCGTGTGTCTCTGCGCACGTCAATGGTTGTACAAGTGTTAATCTATGTCTGTGTTTGTATAAAAGGCGACACGACAACAAATATTCCTCCCAATGTTCATACCACTTTCACAAAAATTCATCAATATACGCATATATATACAGTATTTTAAATAAAAAATTAAAAGTTTGTCTAACGATCGAAATAGCGTGAAATCCAGGACAACAAACTTATATCTATCTATCTATCTATCTATCTATCTATCTATCTATCTATCTATCTATCTATCTACATACATATATACGTACATACATATATACATATACACCAACATATATATATATATATACACATATACAAAATATACATATATACACACATAAACATATACACATACATGCAAATACATACGTATATATATATATTAAAAAAAAACTATTATTGGCATGCACCACACAAGTACCCTTTCACGACCCCTTAGGCAATATTTATACACAAATAGATGGTATTGCGATGGGATCTCCTTTAGGTCCCCTCTTTTCTAATTATTATATGGCAAATCTAGAAAATAAAATAATTAATGACAACAATAAACCCTCTATATATGTAAGATATATAGATGACATCTTTGTTTTAGCTAAGAATATCGATCAAATTAAATATCTTAAAAACAAATTTGAAAGTCACTCCGTCCTGAAATTTACATTAGAACTTAATATTAATAACAAACTCCCATTCCTTGATGTATTCATTGATTCTAGCACACATAAATTTACTACTTCTCTATATAGGAAACCAACTAGCATAAATTCGTGTCTTCTTAATTATAATAGTGAATGTCCCCAACGATATAAGTTAGCTGTTATAAAAAACTTACTTCAACGCACACAAATGATATCTTCTTCCAAATCTATATTTTATAAAGAATTACACAACATTAAGCAAACACTAGTCAATAATGGATTTCCTAACTCCGTTATTGATCAACAAATTAAAATGTATCTCAACAAACTTAACAATAGCTCTAACAATAATGATAATATTAATAATAATGGTTTACATCAAAATAAACATAACACTATTAACTTATACTATTGCAACCAAATACATAATAATTATAAACAAGATGAAAAAACTCTCAAAAACATAATACGTAGAAATGTTAAACCAGTGGATAGTAATAATCAAATTAAACTCATTATATATTATAAAAAGTTTAAAACAATTGACCTCATAGTTTATAATAACCCAACAGGCACTAAACTAAATTCTTTACAAAAAACCAATGTAGTGTACCAATTTACATGCCCATTCAGAGATTGCATCTCTGATACTACTCAAAAACCTAGTACATATATTGGTTTTACCACAACCACGCTCTCCCGTAGACTTACATGTCATCTTTCTGATCAGAGTACTATTAAACAACATTTCTCTGAAAAACATAAACATGTAGGTAATATCAGACAGATTTTGGTCAACAATACGGTGATCCTTACTCATACACACAGTAAGAGGAACCTGCAGATATTGGAGGCCATGTACATCAAATCAAAACAACCAACACTCAATAAAATCAACTTTAAAACAGGAAATAACATATTACATTGCATTTGACTAGATGGTTTTGTTGTCATTTCGCGCTATCCCGCGGTGTGACGTCATAAAACCGCATCGCAAACTTAAGAACTGCGTTTATTATTTTTGGTAACTATTGCCGTTGCCAAGCGGAGTTTTATGTCAACACAAAATAAAATCGTCGGTGATGGTGGATTTTATAATATTTCAGTTTAAACTACCTCTCTGAAGATGGCTCATGTGAGCCGAAAGCTTAGAAGAAAACCAATAAATAATTATCCAAATGTTGGAGAATTTTTGTCTTTATTTTCAACTGAAATTAATGCAAAAATACGACGTTTAGAACGGCTCATGATTAAACATAATAGACATTCATTGTCTCTTATATTTAATAGAATATGTCTAGAAAATTACTTGCTGCCTCGATATACTAAATATATATACATATACACATACATATACACACATACGCAAATATAGGTATATATAGATATAGACATGCATACATGGACATCTGAACATACATACATACAAATATGAATATATATGCATATACCTACATATACATACATACATACATACATACACATACATACATATATGTACATATATACCCATACAAAAGCATACAGGCATACATGTAAAACATACACACGCATACAAGTAAATTCATACAAAAACATACTTATCTGCAAGTAAAGCAAATATCAATATGTCTACTACTAAAAAGGAACAGATGTACACACACACACACACACACACACACACACACACATATATATATATATATATATATATATATATACAAACAAAAACATCCATCAAAAAGGCAGTTAAAGATATTTTCCTTAATCTTTCAATATTACAACCCGGATTTTAATGTAAATGCTGAACTATGCTTACAATGAACAGTGAGCTCATTCCTCTGGTTTAACAGTTTAACTTGTCCCTAAATTTGATAATTTCTACTTTTTCGTTGAGACAGAGGTAGCACGGTGCACGGAGGGAGTTACAAGTTCGGGCCTTTGTAAGGATTTTCCATTTAACAGTGGGTGTTTTGTCTTTTTCATTTAAAGACCAATTGTATTTGAATAATGAATTTCTGAATTTATAAAAACGATTATTGAAAGACAATGTGTGTTGATACCAGCGAGTTCTGAACAAGTTTTCAGTATAACTGATATAAACCTTTATAGTATTATGATTTTCAGTTGTGGAGACGGTACAAAGATATAGTATAGAGCAAACTAGACAGTTATTATGCAAAAGGCAATCTTTACGATTTCTACAATTACATCCTTTGTCCCTGGTGCGATCTATTTGAGCATTGTAATTTACCGTGTTTTTTGTATCATAATACTTGTTGAGGACTTTGTTGTTATGTTTTTTAATACTTTTTCTAGATTATCCGTGCAACTATAGCTTAACTTGAGCGTATTATTATTGGATATTTTGCTACGAGGATTAGTTTTTGGAAAGTGTTTGCTGATTAAGTTTAGAAATTTAAGTCCCAATTTAGTTTTAATGATCATATTGTAGAGAAAGGGGTAAACCAGATGACTTTTCTAGATCTTAAAGATATATATATATATATATATATATATATATATATATATATATATATATAATGCAAGACAATCCCTTGTAAGAAAACCTTCCCTGGTAAATAACACCATTGTATCCTACTAAATATTAAAAATTGCAAAGTATTAAAAAAGATCCACAGAAAATACTCAATGTATTTAATTACAGAACAAATATAGACAATAAATTTCGCATCACCTTACACAGGGTATACGCTATTTAGGCAGACAAAGATTTTAGTCGTCAGTCTTTGTTAATTCCACTGCGGACTGAATTCAAGTTGAAAATCAAGTTTCAGTCATACAAAGGCCAAGAGATAAGTTTCAGGGAGGGCAGAAGTTTTTTGTCATACAAGAAAGAAGTAATATGAAGAAATAAAGTTCTAAGTTTAACCAAAAGACATTAATTGGGGCATTTCGGCATTAGAAGAATTACAGAAGAGTAAAAAAAATGCAAATATTATAGCAAATTGAGTTAAACCTATATTATGGAAATTTAAATTTGTTTTTATGCCGATATTTAAATTTTATTCATTCCTGTGAGTCAATAGTTGGCTTTGGTTAACGTAAACGAGTGTGAATTCCTAAAATTGTAGTCGTATTGTCTTATTGGTTACATTTTTATTCGAATTTCACACTGGATCCAGTTCGAGAAAAAATTATGAGACATTCTTTGAGGTGAGTGCATTAACAAAGAATAGAACATTGCTGAAATATAGTCATTTTTCTTCATTTGTCTACAGAATTATTGATACACGTTCATATGAGTGCAATTTCTCCCATATATTTGCGTGCATATATATATATATATCTGAGAAAAACAAGTATGTATCTATATATATATATATTTCTTTTTTGCTTGAGCACAATAGAAGATGGTGACAGAAGAGTTTGAGTCGGAAGAAAACATCAAGCAACAATATAAAAGCCTTGTTTGCTTATTACGTGTTACCGGATGAAACATCTTGCGTAGATGTCACTTCCGCTGCGTAAACATGACATGTGACAAAATTAATTATTGTCTCCATTGCGTTGCATTACGAGGGCGATTAGGTCGGCAGAGATGTCAGTCGTGGTGGGGTGCGTAAGTATATATATATATATATATATATATATATATATATATATATAAACATAAATAATAAAAGTACAAACGGAAGAAAAAGAAAAAAAGACGTCTAAAATAGAGAAAACGATGAAAAATATGACAAGACAATGGTAAAGAAAAAGAGAGAGAGAGAGACTGAGAGAGGGAGAGATGGTATACAAATAGAAGAGAGAACAATGTGTGAACGAGAAAAAAGAAAGAAAGATAGAGAGATAATGCGAAAGAGAATAAAAATAAAGATGAAGAGAGGAAGGAAATGGAAAAAAGTTTAAAGAGGAAGACATTAAAGAGAGAAAAAGAATTTTAAAAAATGGATGAAAGAGGGGGAGATGATGAGAAAGAGAAAGATTGTGAGAGAATATGAAAGAAAAAAGATGAAGAGTGATTAAGAAAGGGAGTGATGGAGAGAGAATGGGAAAGAGAAGAGGAGAGATGGTAAAAAATAGAAAAGTCAAAGAAGAAGAATTCAGAAGGAATAGAAAGGCGGAGAGAGAATGAGAGAGCAATATAAAGAGAGAATGGGATGGAGAGAGATTCAAGGAAATGGAAAAGACAGCGGGAAAAAGTATTATTATGAGAGAAAGAAAACAGAAAAATAGAGACAAAACGCGTAAAAGAAATACGAGGAGAGAAGGATAAATCAAAAGAATGAGATGTTTAAGAGAGTAAAAAATAACACGGGAAGAGAGAGGCGGAAAAAGAATGGAAAAAAATGAGTAAAAACGAATGAGATAAAAAGAAAGAAGAAAAACTTTATAGAGAAGAAAAACAAGTATTGAAAAAGAAAGAGAAATAGAACAGTTGTAAGAGAATGGAAAAACGAGATATGGAGAGAAAATGGGAAAGAGAAAGGAAAATAGAGAGAATGAGAAAGAGGAAAGAATGGAAAAATGATTGAAAAATAGTAGTAAAGAGAAAGGAAGAGGTAGAGACAATAAGAAGGAGGAGGGAATGGAAAAATGAGAAAGAGTGGGAAAGAGAAAGGAAGATTGAGAGAGAATGAGAAAGAGGAAAGAATGGAAAAATGATTGAAAAATAGTAGTAAAGAGAAAGGAAGATGTAGAGAGAATAAGAAGGAGGGGGGAATGGAAAAATGAGAAAGAGTGGGAAAGAGAAAGGAAGATAAAAAGAGAAAGAAAAAGATGAGGAAATTGGAAAATGATTGAGAAAGAGCGGGAAGACAAAGGAAGATAAAGAGAGAAAGAGAAAGAGAAAAAGAATGGAAAAGTGATTGAGAAAGAGGGGGAAAGAGAAAGATGGGAAGATTAGGAAGAAAAAGGTGTAGAAGAGGGACATGAAAAGAAAATGAAAGAGCGATAGAGAAAGAGAAAGTGAAGTAGGAAGAGAGAGAATTTGAGAGAGAAGGAGAAATAAAAGGGGAGAAAGAGAAAGAGAATTAGCGAGAGAAATTGTTGTATCCCGGGAGAGGATAAACAGAGAAAGAATAGTGCAAGAAATAACTCTTAACACTGAGGATATATAAATAGAGATTTATTATACCTCAGTACAATAAACCAAAAACAAGTACACCCAACGTACAGTTAACACGAATAACAATTAAGAAGGCAATGTCTCTGTATAGGCCGTATGCGTCCGTCTTGAGAAGTAGGCTTCTGTCTAGTGACGTCTAACTCTCGTCTAAGGCCGATGGCTGTCGACTTTTGTATAATGACGAATAATCTTGATCACTCTCGTGTAATGACGAAGATTCTAGGATAGTCACGAACACACTCGATCTCCCTCGAGCGCTCTCTCTCTATATAGTTCGTTCTCGTCTAGGGCTTTTATGATCCGGGAGATACCCATTCCGGGGTAGGACCAGGATATTCCACCACAACACCTCACCCCCGAGCTAAATTCTTCATTAAATTTCGCTCAATACCTTTTTCTTTTGGAGTCAGGGCATAGTTGTTTAGAATTTTTCGTTTTGCATCATCAACAGTTGAGGGTATGTCTTTCTTTAAGGACTTCTTACCCCGTTTTAGAGATATATTAGGCAATCCAGTTTCATTTGGCTTGGATAAGTACTTCTTTTTGCCTGGTTCCTTCATTTCAAATTTTACTCTGTTTGCGTAGACTTGCTTTCATTTGACGCCGTAGTCTTAGTGCTTTCAAGTTTTACTTCCGTTTGAGTAGACTTACTTTTCGTGCAGAACATAATCATGGGTTTTTTCCACAAATTGAATAGCACCATTAAATCTATGCCGAAAAGATTTGTATTTCTTCCTAACATCACATAGATCTTCGACTTCTTTTACTTTTCCGTCAAATGATACTTTAGCCATAAATTCTCCTTTGAATTTTAGTTTATTTCCAGAAATACCTCTTGTAATTTTTTTCGATTTATTTAAATCTGGTCGACCAATTTTATTCCAGGTATGCTCGTCTATTGCAGAGATATCACTACCGGTATCTAATAAACACTTTATTATTCTATCATTCATTTTTAAGTTCACATATTTTCTGGTACTGCAATCGTTCATGACTTTTTTTCATAACTATCGTATTCATGTTTTTGTATTTTCGGTCCCTTTTTTTCTACAAACACTGCTAAATGTCCTTTCTTTGAACATTCGAAACATTTTTTGTTTCTAAAATAGCATTCCGTAGTAACGTGGTTTTTCTTTCTACATGCTTTGCAGTACGGTTTTTCTTTTAGGCAGTACGATTTTTCTTTTTTGCAGGCCTGTTGATTTACTTTGGGAATACGAGCCACGCTCTTCTCTTCAATGCAAACATTGTCTTTCTAAATGTTTAGCAATTCCTGGTATTCTTCTGTACCTTTTTGTAATGAGATATCTTCGTCTTGATGTAACATTGTGAGGATTTTCGAGCGTACGTCTTTGTCTTTCTGTGCTGTTAATATCTGTACGAAGATTAAACATTTGAACATATCTTCTTTTATGTCATATTTTAAACCTTTCGCACTGTAAATTAACCCTTCCGGTGTTCGTAACGAAATCTTCCTGTTCTTCGTTTTCAATAATTAGACATTTATATCGCGTGAAGAATAAACTTTCTCTTTCTCCAAACATTGTCGTCAAAATCTGAATCGTTTCGTCAAATGATATGTTCTCCGGCTTTTTTGGTAAAATAAAATTTGTATATTTTGCATATACTTGCGTTCCTATCTTCTGTAATAGAAGCATTACTTTTTCGTCATCTGACCATGATTTGCACCGTCTTGCAAAAATATTTTCGTATCTTTTGTAATAGGAATTAAACGGAATCCCTTCCTCAGGCTTATATACAAATTCAGTGAGCGCATTTGCAATGCCTTCAGCCGAGAAACCTTAAGAGGCTTTTCCCGTTTCGCCCTGCTCTATTACCAATTTTTTCAACATATCTTGTTGCAATATCATTTGCGTTTGGAAATCCATAAACAGTTTTTGTTGGTTTTCCTGTTGCTTTAACATTTGCTGTTGAAGCTCTATTTGTACTTTTCGTTGAATTTCTTGTTGTTGCATCAACATTTGGACTGCTTCTCCGAGCGTTTTAGTTAATCCAGCTAATTGATCCATATTCTTTCTTTTTTATATGTGTATAGCTGACGAATAAGTTGTATTTAACGGTAAGCAATAATACACGTAGTTTTTTGATGAGGTGGGTAAAAAAAAAAAAACTACCTCTCATCTTAAATTATTATTTTATGCGCCAACTTTCCAGATTTTTCTCACCAAATTGCTATTTGTTGTCTTGGGGTATCCCCACGTCCGTTCGAATTCTTCGTCGTCAAATCTGTGCGACGATTCTGTTTATTTTTTCTTTCCGTGTGAGTTACGAATCCTTCATCGCCAAATCTGTTGTGGCGAGTGACTTGATTTTTTTCTCTCCGCGTGAATTCGTTCGAATCTTCGTCGCCAAATCTGTTGTGGCGAGTGACTTGAATTTTTTTTTATCTCCGCGTGAATTCGTTCGATTCTTCGTCGAATCTGTTGTATCCCGGGAGGGGAAAACAGAGAAAGAATAGTGCAAGAAATAACTCTTAACGCTGAGTATATATAAATAGAGATTTATTATACCTCAGTACAATAAACCAAAAACAACTTCACCCAACGAACGGTTAACACGAATAACAATTAAGATGGCAATGTCTCTGTATAGGACGTATGCGTCTGTCTTGAGAAGTAGGCTTCTGTCTAGTGACGTCTAACTCTCGTCTAAGGCCGATGGCTGTCGACTTTTGTATAATGACGAATAATCTTGATCACTCCCGTGTAATGACGAAGACTCTAGTATAGTCACGAACACACACTCTCTCTCTCTCTCTCTCTCTCTCTTGGGCGAACGAATGAAAAAGAGAAAGAGAAATTGGGAGTGGGGTAAAGGAAAGAGAATTAGGGAGGGAAGATAGAGAAAGAAAAATAGGGAGTAAAAAGAGAAAGAGAAATTGTGCGAAAGAAAGAGAAAGAGAAATTGGAAGTGGGAAAAAGAAAGAAAGATAGGAAGAGAAGACAGAGCAAAAAGAGTGAGATAGAAATAAGTAGTATGAAAGAGAAAGAGAAATTGGGCGAAAGAAAGAAAAAGAGAAAGAGAATTTGGGAGAGGGAAAAGTTAGGTGTAATCTAAAAAAACGTATATATAAACACAGAAGATACCTCACTAATAACAACCTAACGAATACATTAGTGATTCACAGAAATAAATTCGACCACAATTTCGATTTAAAAAATGCCACACTAATAAAAAGAGTAAGCAATTTATTCAGAAGAAAAGTTCTCGAGAGCGCCGCCATCCAGTACTACTAAAATATCAATTCGTGCCCCGGTCTTTTTCTAATCTCACCTTTTCTCAGAGTAGCATACATAATAAAATGTCCAAAGAAAAGTTTAAATTCCCTTCATTTTAACATCTCGTGACATTGCACTACACATGAAGGAATTCTCAAACTGAAAATTTTCTATTACTCTTTTTGAATGATTTGTGAGCTTTGTATATATATATATATATATATATATATATATATATATATAAACCCAGCAGCAAGACTTCTAATGTCGAGGTTGTGAAGAGCATGGAACAACCTCTTAATTGCTGTTGTTCCCAGGTCTACCCTGACCCGGAATGGTAGCATCTGTTAGGGTCCCAGCTATGGGCAAATAGTTAACCCTCAAACAGGGGTCAAAACACTATGAAAGTAAAAAAATGGACTTTTATAGAAATATATATATATATATATATATATATATATATATATATATATATATATAAACATTTATAGAAAAACTAGCAGTATAGCCCGGTGTTGCTAGGGTATAATGAAAGCTTAAAAACTAATCCATGGTCCTGGAGCTCGGACTCTTTGGATGTTGGCACGAAAGACTAAAAAGCAATAGTTGTTTCCAGTTAAAGCGTAACTGTAGACTGAAAGAAAAATGAATGAAGTCAAATTTTGATTTCCTGATATCGATATCAAATAAGTTTTTTTCATCGTAAACTAAGTTTTGAAGGCTAAATAAGTCCTCTGAGTAAATGGTACCATGGCTGAGATTAAGAACTACAATTATACCTACTTAGAGCCAAACCCGAAGGAAAAACTAAAATAAAAGGGCCGAAAAAATACAGACATACAGGCAGATAAACAGGCACACACACAAACTTTTATATATATATATATATATATATATATATATATATATATATATATATATATATATTAAAAAAGGATTAATTCAAAGATGTTGAATGGCCATTTCGATATGAAGATCCCCACGGGGGACAACACATCACCTCAGCAACAGAAAAATCCTTTCAGAAATATTTGCTCTGTAATATTTTATTACATGGAGCTCTCTTCCTGTATCATTTTTTAATATTAAAATAAAATTTTTAATATTAATTAGGATCGGGTTTTTTGGAATTTACCTTCCTGCTTTTTTCCCTTGGATTGAAGTATCTGAATTAAAATATATATATATATATGTATATATATATATATTATCGATTTTCTGCACTATTGCAAGAATTGCAAACTTGAAACTTTTGAATATCATTTCTTATGTCTTTGTCTATGAGTGTATCAAATTTGATTAAAATCGGACCACACCATCTGTAACCCGATTTTTTCGATTGTCGATTTTCGATATTTATCGGAGGTACCTCGACACAAAACCTAGCTAAGAACACTCGCAGACGCATATAGTACAACTGTGTAAATTTTCAAGAAAATCGGTTCAGCCGTTTCAGTGTCTATAGGCAACGGACTCACACACAGACAGACACACACACACACACACACGCAAAGTTCCATTTATAAATAAGTTTTGATTTAGATTTCGTTTAGTTCTGAGCTTTTTGGAAAGTGTTTAATGATCAGTTTAAAAATATTTTTCCTATTTTGGTTTTTACTTCTAAGTAAAATGGTGGGTTGAACCAGAGAGTAAAGAAACTAAGAAGATGCATTAAGAAAATCTGGCTAGAAGAACGATGATAGAAAACAAAACATTATTTCTATCACCATTTTTTATTTGTCTGTTTGGTTGGTTATTGCATTCTAAAATGTTCTCATGGCAAGATTTTCTTAGTGCATCTTCATAGTCTTTTTTCGTTTCATCAAACAAAACATTATCTGGTTCAATCCACCATTTAACTTAGTAATAAAATTGTATATATATATATATATATATATATATATATATATATATATATATATAAGTAATGGTTACTAATGTGAGTAGATTCCACAGTTAGATATTTATTTTTAAGTTACTCAATACATAAATAGAACAAAGACATATTATTATTATTTTTATTATTATTTGTTATAACGGAAGGGCCATAGAAAGATATATATACCACCAAAACATTTGACTCTTGATAAAACTCTATTTACAAAAATACGTCAATGAAACCTGTTTTTGAAAACTCATTTCTTACAAAGAATACATATTCTATCCATACTCATCTCTTTTAAAAATTTTGTCGGTAATAAATAACCCGTTGTTTGATAAACCTTAACGAAAAACAGACCAAATCACTATGTTTCTAGTAATTTTCAGTTGTTGCTACTCATTTAATCAGGTAAGCCTGGGCCTGTACTACACGACCCAGGGGATGAACTCAATTATTATGAAACCAAACTCAAGGAACATTAGATTAATAGGTATTCCATGACTTTCGTGGCATAGTAATTGCGAGTTCAATCCCTGCTCTTTGTAGTAAACATTTAGATTCAGTGAAACAGTGAAATTAATAACTTAGCAGTACTACACAGTAAGACGCGATATCTCCAAAAATGGACAGAGAAAAAATAAGGACAACTACGGCAAAGACAAGGATGTTAAGAATGATGCAGATATGAACAGTTAAATGTTTTGGCAAGCATGACAACGTTTGTGATTTTAGTCAGAAACTCATGTTAATTAGAAATACGAAGGAAGACACATAATATCACCGTAAAAAGTTACAAAATCAAACTGAAGAAAATACTGGATAACATCACAAAAATATTTCTGGTACTTATGAGTGATTGGATGAAAAATTAAGTCATTGAAAGTAGACAAAAAGGAAGGACAAAGATCAAGAAATTAAATAAACGTTAGAATTCTGTTAATGTGAGCTACAAACAGGCGCGATTCGCATGTGAATTCTTCGAGATTATAGAAGGAAATTTTCCCAAATGTCTGTATTTGTTGCGTGTGGAATTAGAATCAGGAACCAGTTTACAATCGAATCGAACCGGTTGAAATAACTTTGCAGCAATTGGATTTTAATATACTGGTTTTCTCTATCGCACTGCAGCTGAGTCATACATCTATGGCCTGATAGAGAACGCGAATCCTGTTTTAATGAGGTCATTTCCATCTGTTTCAAGTAACGTACAGAAACCGACATGACCACCTCATATTATCCAAAAGAATCAATACAATCTTTCTATCTTTAAATCAGTTGCGTTTCTAACAGGTTTCTGGGCAATAACCACATGGATTATAATGTTAGTTTTTTTTTAATTCCATGACATCGGAAATGTGAGTTCAATCCCTGATTGGATGAATGTAATTGATTCGTATCATACGATTTATCAACCTCTTGAAGTATATTTTAAAACCTAAAATATCTTTAGATTCTAAAAATGCTTGGGGAAGAGTTAATAATGATTTAGTAATACAAATCTTAATAATTAAACCATAGCCGATATGGGTTCATAATTTTCCTAAAAGATATTTACGCGTAAGTGACTATAATGAACTCAAGTGGAATTGGAACTCGACTCGGAGTCATTATCTATTACACCACCGACATATCTAAGCTTACAGAACCTGATATTCTCACGTGGTCACTCACCTAAGTTCTGACCAGACTCAACATAGGAGGAAAGTTATGAGAAGAAGTGACAGAATACAAGAGATGTCAGGAAGTGGGTAGGAGAGGGATGAGAATACTGCATGAGAGCATGAGAGAGAGGATGCAAGTTAGTGAGATAGGAGATGACTATTGACTTTACATATAAATTCTTAGAGATTGTAGCTGTCTGGGAAGCAAGTAAATGTAAAGGAATTCCACAGGCGGGAAGTACGAGAGAAAAAGCTATTTGCGTTTACATCTCATTGGTTTCACAGTTAAAGGGTGGGACCTAGTTACTAATCTTGTGGCTTGAGTAAATTCGTATACAGGGGGCACCAGTGAGCTAAGTTAAACAGATCAGAAGCCGTGAAAGTACTTGTAGAAGAGACACAGGGAAGCCACACTGCGCCGGTGAGAAAGGGACTGTATCAAGGAGCCCTAGGTGGATAGCAGGAGCACTAAATATGGCAGCAGTATTCAATGCACGGGCGGATGGTAGATTTATATATGTGCAGGATTGTTTCAGCCAGGAAAAACTACTTGGCCCTGCACAGGGAACCGACCTTTTTAGCAGCATATTCAACTATGGATTCTATGTAGAGCGATTGTCTGTGATGGTTAATAGATAGCAGCTTTGTTTTAGAAGCATTAAAATTCACGAGCCATTTCTTACCCCAGTCCACCACGGATTGGAGGTTTTTTTCAAGATCGGAGGCGAGGTTTGCTTTGAAGGACTCGGCAGATGTTTGATCGAGGCGAGAGTAAACAGTATTGTCGTCAGCGTATACGCCTACTTGGGATCTTCTTACATCGGGGGGATCGTTAATGTAGATAATGAAAAGTGTAGGACCTTGAATAGAGCCTTGAGGGACACCCGCGTTCGTGTGATATTAATGGTAGGCATGTCCGTTCAATACTACCTTCATTGTGCGATTTGAAAGAAATGACAATTTTCCAGTTATACCATAGCCTCGCAGATTCCATAGAAGGTCAGCATGCCAGACTCTGTCGAACGCTTCGGAGATGTCTAGGGCAACAGTTCGGGCTTATTCGTTCTTGTCGAGAGCCTAGTGTATATACGAAGTGATGGTCGTGAGCATATCAGTAGTAAACCTGGTGAAGCGGAAACCATACTGTTTGTCAAAGAAGAGTCTGTGGGCTGTGAGGTATCGTAGCACTTCGGCGTTGATGATGGCTTCGAACACTTTGCTAAAGATTAGTAGAAGGCTGATAAGGCGATAATTAGAGGTGTCAGAAGTTCACCAGTATTGCCTTAATTAAGGTCTTAGGCATTCGCCTGGCTGCTCCATGACATTGTCAACGCTCTGCCTTCGGGTAGAGGACGCTCTCTGCTTCCGAGCAGAGAGCACAAACCCAGTCGTGGTTCCGCCGAAGGGTAGAATCACGACTGGGGAAAAATAGACAGACATGTTTTGGCCTGGCTATATGGCCGGGAATACCCACTATAAAATGACCATGTGTCACATCTGGCCTTGCGTAGGAAGGTTAGTAAATACGGGGGGGCATTGCCTTAATTACCTTCAAATAATGGAGTGTGTCGTTCAGACTTAGATTTAATACAGAAAAAAGCGAGAAACAACAAAACAATAATAAAAACACAATACACGAGATATGCCGAGTCCTGGTGTTCTTCTTTTCTGACGAAAACGGGCTTTTCAGGTGAAGATCAAATTTGGGTCAGACTTTCAGTGAGAACTTTGTATTTAGAAAATATAATCTTTTATTGGAGTACAGGGGAGTAGATTTCATCACCACCGACTCAACATCGGCCAAATGACCTCCAAGACAATTCGAATCCAGGACATCTCCAGGACATCTCACCACCAACCGACTTAATTGTAGGACAACGCTAAAATGGCGTTGAATTCATAGTTTCAGATGAGTTTTGGCTGCCATACTGACCATATCGTAGATCAGCTGGGAGTCGTAAAAATTTCGAAATTTTGCCTGTTTGTTTTAGTGATTTATTGTTGTTGTGGAATGGGATCCGCACAAATAAATGAAAACGACCAGTAATTGAGGGAGAAAATAAGAGTATTAACGTAAGGATACAAACTTGAATGAAGATTAGTAGTTCAGGAATACGGATTAGTAAAAGTATATGTACAAGTCTCTGGAGGTGAAGCCCTAGTATATTGAGTATGTCCGCGTTGGAAGCTGACGGATACTGCGTAATAATCTTCTCGACGAGTGGAGCACAGAGCTACTATCAACTACTAAGTAATCTCTTTCTGGACTCTCGTATTCTCTGGTTAACTCTCTGTGAAAACGCGGTATTCTGTATTTATCTGCCCTCCAACTAGGGCAAAATGTGGCACAAGGCCTTTTTTACGTGGGACCTCCTGGACATATAGACCAGCCAAAAAAGCTCTCTAATTTTGCGCAATCGTGACTTTACCCTTCGGCGGAGCAACGACTGGTTTAATGCTCTTCTCCCGAAAGCAGAGAGATTGATAGTGTCAAAGAAACTACCGTGTGAAAACGCGGCATTCTGTTATTTATTCACCCTCCCACTAGGGCAAAATGTGGCACAAGACTTTTTTAACGTGGGTACTCCGAGCCATATAGTCCAGCCAAAAATAGCTGTCTAATTTTGCCCAGTCGTGACTCTACTCCTCGGCGAAGCCATGACTAGCTTAATGGACTCCGCCCGAAGGCAGAGAGCCGACAGTGTCAATGCAATTACCGCGACAAAACGCAGTATTCTTCCGTCTCGCTTTTATAGAAGTAGTATGAGTATACTCTGGACGAGTCCATCTTTATGAAAAAGCAGAACCCCACAACAATTAGTTAAAAGTCTTTTTGACTAACTGGTGCTTAATTTTTAAAACGTTTAATTACCACGAAAAGGGAAGCTGTTAATCAAAGAGGAAGAGAATAATTTGCACACAAAGGACATTTATATGCATTAGGTATTTAGAAGTAACATGAACACGCGAAATCAATTTCGTCAGTTGTTGTTTTTGTTCATTCTTCTTTTTCGTCATTGTCGTTTCGCATCTGCCTCTTTCACTTATAAATAACTCAATCTCTACTGTTGCCTTTCAGTTCTCCTAAAGCTCTCTGGTATTTACTGCAGCAGATGTCCAAGGTGGGTGCGACACATGGTCAATTAATGTGGGAATTCCGAGCCCTTAAGCTCAGCCAAAAATATCCTGCAGACCCGGGATAAGGCCATGTTGGTGTCTTGTCTATTCACCCCGGACAAGACTTTATATTTCGGCGGAGCCTCGTCTGGGTACCTCTCCACTCGGAAGCAGAGAGTTAACCAAGAGAGAGTATGTATCTCTTGAAGATCCCTTCACTCTGGGCATTCTGGCTTGTCTATTTTTTGACGCCAGAATTCATGCAGCTTTCGTTCATCTGGGTATGTTAATTAACCAAACATCCTGGTACCTGAATTAAACTAAGCGTCTGCATTACTCTTAACCCTCTAGGGCCATTCGTATCATATTTGATATAGTATTTCCCTATAAGGAAACATTTGGTATTCATTGACTGAGCAGTCAGTACTGCTTTCATTTGAAATTTATAAAATATTTCTCTTAAAAAATTTTTCAGAAAAATATTTCTTTCAAGGCTTGTTTTCATACTGTATCAAATATGATACGAATTGCCCTAGAGGGTTAATAATATAATATGATTAAGGCTTCTACTTGTCATAAAGTGGAGGATCAGTTCTATATTGTTATGAAGTAATAAACAGATCCCCCACTAATTACTACTTAACCCTCTAGGGCCATTCGTATCATATTTGATACAGTATTTCCCTATAAGGAAACATTTGGTATTTCCCTATAAGGAAACATTTGGTATTCATTGACTGAGCAGTCAGTACTGCTTTCATTTGAAATTTATAAAATATTTCTCTTAAAAAATTTTTCAAGAAAATATTTCTTTCAAGGCTTGTTTTCATACTGTATCAAATATGATACGAATTGCCCTAGAGGGTTAATAATATAATATGATTAAGGCTTCTACTTGTCATAAAGTGGGGGATCAGTTCTATATTGTTATGAAGTAATAAACAGATCCCCCACTAATATGATACGAATGGCCGTAGAGGGTTAAGTCACCTTTTTAGCATTGAGAATGACGCGGGTTTGATCTTCACACAAAGTTCTATGTGCCAGACAAAGTCTAACCCTCTTTCTTCAAGGATACAGAAAGTCCTGTTCATTTTTGACATTTGACTTGTTTTCTCTGACACAAAGAGACAGCAAACAAAATGTTGGCCTTGTAACTAAGCATCTAGGTTCAATGCAAGGATTCTTATGAAGTTTAGAACACTTATCAAGGAAGTAAAAACGTTCCCATAATTCGTAAGCGGCCAAAATGTAAATGGCTAAAATGCACACGGCCTTAAAACGTCGTGCCCAAGACACCGTCGAAAAGCCAAGTGCACTAATAAATTAAATATTAAGAAATGGATGTCTAAGGGAGATCACATACAATTTTTAAATTGATAATAACGTCACGTATTAGAAAATGATCCTGAATAAATTACTTTTATTTCTTTTTAAAAAGTAGACGGAAATATTAAATAGTTTGCATGTTGTTGAGTTGTCCACGCGCTGAGTAGACTGGTGGTGAGGTATCCGGGAGATGAGTTTTCATGAAGATAAGTAGGCGGCGTTGAGTCGGCAGTGTTGAGTCGATGGCGTTCAGTTAGCGGTGATGAGTCGCCCTGCACCTATTTTCTTAGCAAATCCAAGTTCAATCGATTTCAATTCAATATTTACGAAAGGTTTCTCGCAATTTAACATTTAGAAAATGTCCCTCATCTCGGAATGCTAACGCTGATTTAATTCGGTCGTCACTAGGAGAAAAAAGGAAATATGGAATGAAGCTATACGAAGCTTGTATTTCCACAGAGTCTCGCTGTCTGAATACGAATAAAAATTTAACTGGTATAATACCGGTTAACATTGTTTTACGTAAATGTTTCTGGGTTATTTTTTTCGTGTTAATCCTAAAAATCAAGTTCATTTTGACGCATCACATCAGTTTTTTTCTTTGCAGATGATGCTATTTTTGCTCAAAATGTCTTTCTTGTGAATTTCCAGAACATAATAATGTAAGTAAAACACTTGAAAGATTTTACAAGTCGGAGAAACTAAAATGTAAAAGTAAAGAAGGGTAAATACCTGGGAAGATAGAAGATGGAAAGTGCGAATCTGAGATCCGAAAATTCTTTGGTATGTCTAAAGACGCATTTCAAAAGCTACCCAGAGTACTGAGTGACAAAAAATCTCATTGGAAACAAAGAAATGAGTGCCGAACTGCTATTTGATATCTGTCCTTCTGTATGGCAGCGAATGTTAGACGATTTCATCAAGGATGAAGGAGAGGGTCGAGGAGCAGAAATTTGTTCAACAGAAGGATGCTGAGGATACGTGAGCAATGACGACCTGTTGATGAGGATGAAAACGAAAGGAAAACTCATAAGGAAGAGACAACTGATATTCTTGGGACACTTAATGAGGAAAGAGAACCTAGAGAATATAATACACACAGGACGAATAAAAGGAAAGAGAGACAGGAAAAGGCAGCGCGAGTTATATTTGATAGGCAAATGAATTGCGGATTGGGAGAGATATCAAGAGTGACAAGAAACAAGGACAAATGGAAGTTCATGATCGCCTACGTCTTGAAGGGACACAGCGCATGAAAAGGAATAAAAACTTATCATACTATGGAAATCCTAATAACCTTCTAAGTGTATTTCCAGAAGTCTTAGTCTGTATTAGCAGTATAGGCTGGCGTTGCTCGGGTTTAATGAAAGCTTTAAAACTAATCCATGGTCCTGAAGCTCAGAATCTTTGGACGTTGGCACGAAAGACTAAAAAGCAATAGTTGTTTCTAGTTAAAGCGAAACCGAAGACTGAAAGAAAAATGAATGGATGCAAGTCAAATTTTGATTTCCTGTTATCGACATCAAATAAGTTTTTTTCGTCGTAAACTGAATTTTGAAGGCTAAATAAGTCCTCTAAGTAAATGGTATCATGGCTGAGACTAAGAACTACAATTATACCTACTTAGAGCCAAACCCGAAGCCAAAACTAAAATAAAAGGGCTGAAAAAAATACAGACATACAGGCAGATAAACAGACACACAAAAACATATTGCCTTTTATATATGTATATATATTATCGATTTTCTGCACTATTGTAAGAACTGCAACCTTGAAACTTTTGAATATCGTTTTTTATGTCTTTTTCTATAAGTGTATCAAATTTGATTAAAATCAGACCACTGCTTCTATAACCCGATTCTTTTGATTATCGATTTTCGATATTTATCGAGGATACCTCGGCACAAAACCTAGCTAAGAACACTCGTAGACGCTTATAATACGACTGTGTAAATTGTCAAGAAAATCGGTTCATCCGTTTCGGAGTTTATAAGTAACCGGCACACACACACACACACACACACACACACACGCACAGACACACACACAGAGACACACACACAGAGACACACACACAGACACACACACACACAGACACACACACAGACAAAGTTCTATTTATAATTAAGTGTAGATTAAATTAGATTTAGATTTCTTGACCAAGAAACACTTCATTTTCTGTGGATTTTTTACCTGACACCAAGAAAGCCTTTGTATAAACAAAAATGAAAAAAACCTTGTATGACATAAGTCCTTATATCCTCAAAAACTATTTGGGATCTTCGTTTCGTTCTCATTTCTTAAGTAGTTGACGTATATGTTTGATTACGTTTGATTTATTAATAAGGATTAACATATTACTTATTCTTGTCTAACATTTTGATCTGTATTTTCTATCCCGAAATACCAAATCAAATTGTTACAAAAGTGGAAGGTTATCAGTTCTATATCAAAATCCCAAAATACGAAGTATTTTAGATCAGAAAATTGGGTTTATTGTCGTTATGTAATACATCCACAAAAAAAATGACGTATTTCTAGGTTGGAAAATAATAGAGACAGAAACTGCTAAACATATCCTCAGGGAGTTATTAGGATGTTTTCCCTTGTTTAAGTTACTTAAACCTAAAATAACACATTTAAAGCGTTTTAATTACATTATTATGTCATGGCACTTGTGAAATTAGACATTTTGGCCTATTTTGGGCACAAAAGGCAACATTTGTTCGGAGAAAACTTGAAGTGATATGGCAAAAACTGACTGGACTTTCAGAATCAGCGTAAAAAAAGACCAGAAATATTTGCCCATTGCCCAACAATATTTGGGCAGAAAACAAAATGTCGACCGTTGTAATTGATAAATTCTAAACTCTTCATATATATATATATATATATATATATATAATGTTGACAATTCACTTAACGAAATATAATATATATATAAATATATATATATATAGAGAGAGAAAGAGAGTAGGATAGAGATTGAGTTGATTTTCTAAGCGTTGCTTAGATGTGGCACAAAGCCGAAAATATAGGGTACTCAGTGAGGAACGACTTCACTTCTCAGTTGTAATAGGTTCTAGCGAGACAAGCTTGCAAACCATTGAACTACGTCGAGGTACCCAGAAAGAGAGAGAGAGGAGGGGAAAGGGATTGAGATATAGTGGGATAAAGATAGATAGATAGATAGATAGAGAGAGAGAGAGAGAGAGAGAGAGAGAGAGATTGATATTGAGATAAAGAGTGACTAAGATTGATATAGAAAAATAATCCTTTTGAGATAAATTGAGATTGAGAGAGAGAGAGAGAGAGAGAGAGAGATTTATACACTTCTGGTTAGAAACCAATCAATGAAAGTATTTCCTTCTGGATTTTTCCTATATTTCGAATCATTATCCTGTTCTGTGAAAATTTAAATAAAAATGATTCCATTTCGAAGTGCTTGCAGATTTCATAACCCATTATCTGAGTGTTCTTTCTGTATGTCGATTTAATCTTTATCAAATAACGGGTATTCACATTGTAATATTAAATTCTATTTTTTTCTACTTGTGTCAAGTTTGCTAACAGAAGTAATAGCAACGAGAACAAAAATGTTCCTTCTATTAGCAAATTCGACACATATAAAAACAAATAAGTAGAATTTAATATTTAAATGTTACGCAAAGTCGAACAGTTAAAAGGTCTTCCTCTCTCCATTTTTTTCTGTTTCTTCTTTTATTCAAGCTTTCTTTCACCTTCTTCTTTTTTCCATCTTTTATTCCATTTCTTCATCTTTTTTTTCTTCTTCTTATTCATCTTTTTCTTCTTCTTTTTCTTCGTTTGTTGTTGTTCTTCTTCTTCTTTTCTTATTTTTTCTTCTTTTCTTCATCTTCTTTTTCTACTTCTTCTTCTTTTTCTCCATTTGTTATTGTTGTTCTTCTTTTCTTATTTTTTCTTCTTTTCTTCATCTTCTTTTTCTTCTTCTTCTTCTTCTTTTTCTTCGTTTGGTGTTGTTCTTCTTCTTTTCTTTTTTTCCTCTTTTCTTCATCTTCTTTTTCTTCTTCTTTTTCTTGTTCTTTTTCTTCGTTTGTTGTTATTCTTTTTCTTTTCTTATTTTTTCTTCTTTTCTTCATCTTCTTTTTCTTTTTCTTTTTCTTCTTCTTCTTCTTTTTCTTCGTTTGTTGTTGTTCTTCTTCTTTTCTTATTTTTTCTTCTTTTCTTCATCTTCTTTTTCTTCTTCTTTTTCTTCGTTTGTTGTTGCTGTTCTTTTCTTATTTTTTCTTCTTTTCTTCGTTTTCTTTTTCTTTTTCTTCATTTTTTCTTCTTTTTCTGTTCTTCTTCTTTTTCTTCTTCTTTTTTCCTTTTTCCTTCTTCTTCTTTTCTTCTTCTTCTATTCTTCTAACTTTTTTCTCTCTCTTTTTATTTCTTTTTTTTTTCAGTCTTTTCAAAACCCGTTTATTCTAAAGTCTGTTTGCACGTTTCAATCCTTTTTCATTTCTTCGGTTCACCCCCGCTCTTTCAAATTTTTACAATGTCTCCAATCATGCATATTTATTCTTGGATTAAATCATTTTTTCAACCTCAAAATTGAAAATCAACATCATACTGTTGACTCTTCAAGAGGAATTCCATGGAAAAAGACAAATCCTCGTTTCGCCCAAAATATGGCAGTTTGCAATCTCGACAGATTTTGCGATCGCTGTGAAATAAGAACTTCAAGAAACGACTTTTTCACCTTGGAAATATTTTTTTCAACCAGACAAAATTTCGTTCTTCATGAATTTCAGTGTTTTTGATCCTTTTATTTTCTTTCATCATGTAATTTTTTATTCATACATTTCTTTATTTCTTTCTTTCTTTCTTTCTTTTTTTCTTTTAACTCTTTATTTATTTTTTCATGATGTTTTTTGTTTTCTTCAAATTCTGATCTTCATTCCCTCTTTTTTGTTTTTCATTCTTTTTCTCTTTTTGTATTTGGCTCTTTTTTCATTCCACATGTAATCGCTTTGTATATTTCTTCTTTATTTCATTCAGTCCGTCAGTTAAGTGCCATACGTGATACACGCTTTGGGCGATCATGTCTCGAAAGAGACATGACTGACTGCGCAGAAGATTATCCCGCAGTAGTTTGCCATTGCTTTCTGCGGTAGACTGGTTGCCGACCAAGGCTATAGAACCCAATCTGTTCTGCTATTTAACCCATAACTGGAAGGAAGAGACGGATTAATACCTTTCCCAATGGTATTTGCGCGTAAGTGAATACAATATACAATGGATTCAACTTGAATTCGAACTCAGCTCCCCGGTTTCTCGTTCCGAGCCGATATCCACTGTACCTCAACGCACATTACTAATCGAATATTTTTCGCTAAACGATTTCTTTTGTCTTTCTTCCTTTTTTTTCTTTCTGTTTGGTAATTTGGATCTTGTGTTCTTTCTTCTTTCAATATTGGAATAAAAATCGTTCTTTTGTGTTTCATTATTTGAAGAAATCGTACTTCTAGTAATCGGTTCTCTTTAACATTAATCGATTCATTCACCCTTTCTTTTCTTTGATTCTTTTATATCTTCTTTCTTTCATTCAACATGTAATCAAATATTTATGTCTTTTTTCTTTATTAATTAGTTCTTCTTTTTTTTTTGTTATTTTGTTCATCCTTAACTTTGTTCGTGTTTGTTTGTTTTTTCTTCTTTCTTATTCTGCGCTTTGGTTATTTTTTAACCCCTAATTCCGATTGTTTAATATTTTACCCTAGAGTTTTGCTAAGGATTTACTACCAATCAAAATGGAGAGATAGAGAGAGAAAAAAAAACAACTTCAAACAAGGTTCACTCTAAATTCGAAGTACTAAGAAAAAAGCATACCAGAACAATAATCTTCGACAAAAGAACCCCTTTTGCAAACACTGTTGCGTTCAAATTACTTACACACTTGAGAGAGAGAGAGAGAGAGAGAGAGAGACAGACAGACAGACAGACAGACAGACAGACAGACAGACTGAGAAAATGTGTGTAACTAAAGAATAAATCACAATAGGAATTTTGATCGCAAATTCTCTCAGAAATACGTAACATTATGTGGGAGGTATTTCTGCAAGTTTAGTCTTTGCAATATAAGATACGAGAATGACTCAGTGTTGATAGCAGACACGAAAAGAGAACTCCTAGCTTTTCTACAGAAGGTAGCGAAGGGAAGCGAGCAGAAAAGACTAAACATAAATTACACGAAAACTAGACGCATGATCATCAGCAAAAACAGGAGCCCAAAATAACAACACAAAATAATAAATAACAAAAGCATATATGGAGATAGAGAATATAAGTTATATTGAACAAAAATATACAAACTGGAACACTGGTTAGTCAATTCAGAGATACTAGGAATTATTAGTAGAATCAATATATACAGTCTTGTAGTGAAAAAGTATGTCCGGGTAATGAGTCTATATCCAAACAACTCTAACTTACTATGCACCAAATTACTGACCAACAAAAAGACTCTACAACTTTACAACAACACGCCTACTGTTCTCTGTATAGCAGGATAATATGTACACATCAGGCGAGTTCATTCTTGTATCCACAAAGGTGTGATCCCCAACAATTGTCCTGCTATTTCTCCTAAAGTCTGATCTGCAATCCGTTTGTTTAAGCCCATTAAGGATATCGTGCTATTTACACCTGTTTCTTCTTCACACTATTTACCCTCTAAGTATCAGATTCTCCAAGTACTCCTTCATCATTAGATGTCTTAGAAACTTCAGCTGTCTACTTCTCATTTTCGACAAGCAAGAGTAGAATATATGTAACAGGTATGCCCATCGCCTCCTCTATAATTTTATCGGTTCTAACTTGAAGGCGACAAATTCGTTTTTATTTTTGGGCTAATATCACTCAATACAAAGCATAACATGGTTAGAGGTTTACTATGCGCTTTTATATTATGGTGATACCAGGGACCGAACGTTTGCCCTCAGAGATCCAGATAGCAAATGACCAAAACTGGTCTTTGCGCATCTGGGCTTCACGCAGATATTCCGGTGGAAAACCAAAAATAAATAAATATCAAATTCCTTTTACGGACCCTTTTCACGAGCCGACGTGAATTTTGTTTATCGTTCCATGGAAGCCCAGAATTAGACCCGGGTGTGAATTCCCAAATGACTTGTTTGGACCCCCAAAGACGACACAGAAAGCATCGCCATTTGAGAAAATACGAGCTTAATTAGCACGTCCCTTGACCACGTCAAGCGATCACATCATGCTTGCCTCTCCTTTCTCTCTCATCGTCTTCTTCACTGTTCACTGCATTTACTGTTATGAACATTTTTAACGACCTTTGTACCAACCAAAAGACATTACTTTTGTTTGTAAAAAAAACTTAATTGATATATATCTAAACTTATTTATAAATGGAACTTTGTCTGTATGTGTATGTGGGTGTGTGTATCCGTTACCTATAGACTCCAAAATGGCTGAACCGATTTTCTTGAAAATTTACACAGTTGTACTATACGCATCTGCGCGTGTTCTTAGCTAGGTTTTGTGTCGAGGTACCCCCGATAAATATCGAAAATCGATAATCGAAAAAATCGGGTTGTAGAAGGAGTGGTCCGATTTTGATCAAGTTTGATACACTCATAGACAACGAATTAAGAAACAAAATGAGGAGAGAGAAGAAGAAAAAAGAAAAAATCAGCATGAAGAAAATAAATGGATGAATGAAAAAAATTTGAGTGAGAAGAAAAAATAAAAAATAAAATGAAAGAAGAATAAAAAAGAAAATTGATAAAATGAGAAGAGAGAAGAAGAAAAATAAAAAGAAAGACTGAAGGGGAACAAAAGGAAGAATGAAAAAATAAGTAGGAAGAAGACGAAAAGGAAAATTAAGGCTGATGAAGAATATAATGAAGAATGATAAAAAGAAGAGAGAAAAGAAATAACGGAAAAATAATGCTGAACAAATGAAGAAAAGAATGATAAAATGAGGAGAGAGAAAAAGAGAAGGAAAAAATTGAAGAATGATAAAAAGAAAAATGATAAAATAATGGGAGAGAAGAAGAAAACGAAAAAATAAGGAGGAAGAAGAATAAAAGGAATAATGATGAAATGAGGAGAGTGAAGAAGAAAAAAGGAAATATAAGGCTGAAAAATAATCAAAAGATAAAACGAGGAGAGAGAAGAAGAAAAAGAAAAAATAAAGGCTGAAGAAAAATAAAAAGAATAATGATAAAATGAGGAGAGTGAAGAAGAAAAAAGGAAAAATAAGGCTGAAAAGTAATCAAAAGAATAATGATAAAACGAGGAGAGAGAAGAAGAAAAGGATAAAATAAAACTGAAGAAGAATAGAACGAAGAATGATAAAATGAGTGAAAAGAAAAAGAAAAGAAAAAATAAGGTGAATACGAATAAAAGGAAGAATGATAAAATAAGGAGAGAGGAAAAGAAAAGGAAAAATACAATATTTATGTCCGGTAGTTTATGTATATATATCCAAATGAATATTTAACGAAGAAAATAATTGCAACGCTTAATACATTAATTTAAAACAGTTCTCTATATAAAAATAGAGAAAAAAATATTCACTATTAATTATTTCTTTAGAACACATAAAAACTTCAAAATATTACAAAATTGTACATTTTGTTTCAACATTGAAAGAACAATATCTCATCAGTATTTAATGATGTGGGTAATAAACGATTTATAAAAAAACAAAAAAAAAACACCACTTACTTTATTTTGGAAAACTTTTTATACGAGGTAAAAGATGTGCTTTGTAGTGCAGTGGATATCGACTCGGAACGAGAAAATTCGGATGTCGAATTCAACTTCCAGTTGAATTGCCTGTATTCACTTACGCACAAATACACTTGGGAACGGTATTAACCCGTCTCTTCCCACCAGTTACGGGTTAAATAATAGGACAGTTTGGGTTCTATAACCTTGGCTGTCAACCAGTTGTACTGCAGAAAGCAATGGTAAACTACAGCTGGATAATCTTCTGCACAATCAGTCATGTCTCTTTCGAGACCTGATCGCCCAAGAGTGTATCACCTTATGGCACTCAACTGACTGATTGAAAAAGATATTAAAAAAGAGGGGAAAAAGAAAGAGGGTAGAAAAATGAGAAAATAAAATGAGAAATCAAGAAAAGAAAAAGAATGAGGAAACAGGAAGACACAGAGTAAATAGAAAGTAATGAGGAAAATATGTATATATGAAAATCCGAAATCATAATGATGATCAAGTCGGTATATACAAAATAAATTGCCAAAATTGTTCCGCAATGTACATCGGTGAAACAAATAGAAATCTAAAAAATCGTATATATGAACACAGAACAGACATTACTAATAATAATCTAATACATTAGTGATTCACAGAAATAAATTCGAACATAATTTCGATTTAAAAATGTCACACTAATAAAAAGAGTTAGCAATTTATTCAGAAGAAAAATTCTCGAGAGCGTCGTCATCCAGTACTACCAAAATATCAATTGTGCCCCGGTTTTTTTCCCAATCTCACCTTTTCTTATGGAAATGATACTCAGACTAACAAAAGTCCAGAGAAAACGGTTGAATTCCCTTCATTTTAACACCTCGTGACATTGCAATACACATGAAGAAACTCTAAAACTAAAATACTCTGTTAATCTTTTTGAATGATTTGTGAAGGTTTTTATAGTTGCCAACACTATTTGTTTATAGATACGTAATTTGGAATAAAGCTCATTTCGTCTTTTTGTCTTGATAAAGTCAATCACAGGCCGAAACGCGTAGGCGAGTTAAATAGAGTTTTTCTCTTGTTTCCTTTTTATTTAACCATCCTGTCCTTAATCTCAGATTATAACTGTTTACGACGAAAAACATTATTTGCTATCGATATCGGGAAATCAAAATTTGACTTACATCCATTCATTTTTCTTTCAGTCTACGGTTTCGCTTTAACTGGAAACAACTATTGCTTTTTACTCTTTCGTGCCAACGTCCAAAGAGTCTGAGCTCCAGGACCATGGATTAGTTTTAAAGCCTTTATTACACCCGAGCAACGCCAGGCTATACTGCTCGTATATATATATATATATATATATATATATATATATATATATATATATATATATATTTTAGCTGCGATTGGTAAATTGTCGTAATTATTTTATTAGGTGCGATTGATAAATTGTCGCAATTACTTTATTATTTCAAATATTCTTTAGACTGAGTCTGAGCTCCAGTACCATGGATTAGTTTTAAAGCTTTCATTACACCCGAGAAACGCCGGGCTATACTGCTATACAAACTTCTTATACATCCATGATTCCTTTGTAATGTAAGTAATCTTGTTTTGGAATTTTCTAATTTGGGAAATCCCATTCAAAGA
This sequence comes from Ascarosepion bandense, assembly GCA_037127315.1. Lineage (NCBI taxonomy): Eukaryota > Metazoa > Mollusca > Cephalopoda > Sepiida > Sepiidae > Ascarosepion > Ascarosepion bandense. The sequence continues at coordinate 3,912,088 of JBBBDQ010001926.1, forward strand.
GACAATGATCATAGTAAAGTTATGATCATAATTGTTGAATAAACAGGTATTTTTAAGTGGAATTGCCGGAATTTAAAATGATATAAATAAGAACACAAAATACAAGAAATAAAAAAGTCAACTATAAGTCAATATCAAAGTAAAGTAATTATAAGACAATGAGAAATAGATAAACTTAATACGCAAATGAGATATGGTCAAATGGTTATAGACTTCTGATTTTCAGGCCAAAAAACATACGGTTATTTTTACTCAAGTCTCCCTGAAGGGCAAATTAGGAATAGATTCCACAAGTAAATATTGTAAACAGGCATATATCTAGGCGAGAAAACTTTTAAATGAGAGTGTGAAAATAGACCCGATTATAATGTAGATGTAACTGCGTCATTGGAACATCAGATTCTAAGCCTTTTGATTTATAGGTGTACCTGGCTACACTTTAAAAATGTAGAAATAAGAAAATTAACCAATGTGATCGATACCGACTTAGCAGACTGCCTGCAGCCTCTCTCTCACCGGCGCGACGTGGCTTCCCTGTGTCTCTTCTATAAATACTTTCACTTTCTGCTCCGATGAACTTAGATCATTGGTTCCCCCTAGGTTCGAATTTGCACGAAATACTAGATTAGCAACTAGATCCCACCCTTTTACAGTGAAACCGATAAAATGCAACCGCAACTTCTACTCCAACAGTTTCTTTTCTCGCACTTCCCGACTGTGGAATTCTCTTTCACATGACTGCTTCCCCGACGGCTACAATCTCCAGGAGTTTAAATGTAAGGTCAATAGACACCTCCTAACAAACTAACTTCCATTCTTTCAAACACTCTTCCCACCCACCCAACTATCTATCACCCCACTTTTGACATTTCCTATATCTAACCACTCTTCCTATTTACCTCCCCCTATGTAACCCCATGCGCAATAGTGGCAGTGCTTGGGGTGAAATGATTAAAAAAAATCTGTGGTTGTCCTTGTCATAGAAGCGATTAAAACATTTCACTTTAGTTATTACTCGGGAGTATAATTGAGTATAGTTGATTCGTTTTTTACGTCTTGTCAATTCTTTGCAGGTCATTCAAAGCGAGAAATAGTTTTAAATGGAAATTAATTATTTAACTCAACTCTTTAAGTTATATATTCACTACTTCTCTAGCAAGGAATTAAACTTAAAACTCTTTGGGTCAAGTCACAATATCAAACCAAATCTTTTATCGACTGGCCCATGTGTCCTTGAGGACAATGTAAATAATGTAAATACCACCTCCTCTTAGAAGTATAGACAGATGAAAATATTTATAGAAAAGAGAGAGGGAAGACACGTCCCTGTGGTAAGAGAGTGACTGAAGTTGAGATACCATGTCATGACTAGTACCATTATAAACCTTTTGCATTTTCTAGATAATCTCAAGATATGAAGCAAGAGCACCAGACCAGATATGGCTGTAATATTCAATGTACGAATGGAAGAATTATAAATACGCAATTCTATCGAGAAATATGTCTTTCACGCCACAGTGAACTAACTTCATTAGCAATTCAGGCAATATAATCACTTCTCTTCATGTCAACATAAAACCTAATGTTACTCTTCAGGAGGTTAGCGTCTGGCATGCTGATGGAAAAATGGTTCTCTATAATAATTAAAATACAGCAATTTATGTTTAAAGCCGTTCAACTTTGCAAACCAGTTCATAATCTAAATTCATGATGGAAGTTCAACTGATTGGAAATTATTTTCAAGAGCAGCTGCCCGTTTTACTGAGTAGAACTTACTTACAGTAGACATGAATTGAAAATTAAAAAGTAATTGATAGTCAGTAGGTAGCAGTGTGTGCGATTCAGTCAGTTAAGTGCCATACGTGATACACGCTTGGGCGATCATGTCTCAAAAGAGACATGACTGACTGAGCAGAAGATTATCCTGCAGTAGGTTGCCATTGCTTTCTGTGGTAGACTGGTTGTCAACCAAGGCTATAGAACCCAATCTGTCCTGCTATTTAACCCATAACTGGTAGGATCCCAAAATAGATCTGTATATAGTGTATGTGCTATAGTAGTGGTTTTTCTATTCGTTCAGAATTTGTTAAAAGCATCGGACTTTAATTTAGTAGTAGAAATTGTTTAAAATTAATTTTAGATTTCTTTAACTTTTTTTACGTATCCTCTGGAAAATTATAAAATCTTATTTTTTTTATTTTAAGAAACTATTATATTTTTTTTTTTTAATCATATCACCCCAAGCAAGGCGATAACGCCACTGATGCGCAGGGGGCTACGTAAGAGTAAAAAGAATGGAAAATAGAAAGCCAGAAACCACACCATAAACAGGGAACAAGGGATGCGCCTCTTCACCTGTTCAGTAGACGTGGGTGGAGTGTGAACCGGGCGATAGATTAGTCTATCTACTCCAATTGATAAAAAAAAGGGTGAAAAGATTGGAAAAGAGAGAACCGGAAACCGCATCCTAAACAGGAAACAAGGGATGAGCCTCTTCACCTGTTAAATAGATGTGGGTGGAGTGTGAACCGGGCGATAGTTTAGTCTATATATTTATTGATTTGTTTATGTATTTAGTTATTTATCTGTAAAAACATTAAAACCGGATGTCAACTAATAATAAAAAAACAAAACAAAAGCCAATCGACAGTCAATGGCGTTACCGCATGACCATTAAAATTCTCAATCAGCTCCAATTGGATCCCATGCGTCATGTGGGTTTTGATAAGAGCCATGCATATTTTCTTTTCCTTGTTTGCTATTAGCAGTTTTTTTCTGTGTATGAATAGATAACCTTATCATATTTTTAAGCAATTCAATGACAATGTAGAAACAGTTTAAGTAACGCGTTTCGGCCCTTGTCAGACTAAAGTAATCCTTTATTGATGAATGATATATGTGTAGGAGAGGAATTTGGTTATGAGTGTCGGTTGTAATGTATCGAAAAGAAACGTGAAGAATTCCGATATTTAAAATTTTTTAGTTAAAAAAGTTTAAATTTAAAATTTTTTATTTAATTTTTTTTAATCAGATGTGCCTTTGGTCTGACCGATATAATTATTTTTTTTTTTTTTTAATATTTTCTTTAAAGAATCCTTCATTTAACTTACGTGCAAACACTTTTGAGAAAGGTATCAATTCGTCACTTCTCCCTCCAGTTAAATAAGGGTAAATAGTAGTTCAGATTGGGTTCTATAGTGCTGTAGGGGTTTGCCCTTTTCCTAAAGATGGACTCGTCCAGAATATATTTATACTACTGCTATAGAAGCGAGAGAGAAGGATACTGAGGTTTCACAGAGAATTAACCGGAGAATACGAGATTCAAGAGAGAGATTAGCAATCATTACACAGCAGTTCGGATGTGCGTTGTGGCGCAGTGGATATCGGCTCAGAACGCGAAATCGGAGAGCCGAGTTCGAATTCCATTTGAATTTCTTCCATTCACTTACGCACAAATACCCCTGGGAAAAGAAGTTAATCTGTCTCTTCCCTCCAGTTATGGGTTAAATAATAGGTCATATTGGGTTCTATAGCCTTGGTTGGCAACTAGTCTACCGCAGAAAGCAATGGCAACCTGCTGCAGGGTAATCTTCTGCACAGTCAGTCATGTCTCTTTCGGTGTATGATCGTCTAAAGCTTGTATCACGTATGGTAATTAAATGACTGACTGACAAAGTAGTTTATAGTAGCTCTGCTCCACTCAACCAGAAGATTATTACGCAGTACCAGTCAGATGCTGTTGCGTGCATACTCAATATATTACGGCTCCACTTCTAGAGACTTGTACATATACTTTTTATTAACCCTCATTCTTGGACTACGAAGCACCATTCAAATCTGTATCATTACGTTAAAACACTTATTTTCTATCTCAATTACTGGTCGTAGTTCATTTATTTGTGCGGGCCCCATTTCACAACATATAGACTTGGTTGGCCACCAGTCCACCGCAGAATGTAATGCCGGTAAAATCTATAGCGGGAAAATCTTCTACCCAGTTAGTCATGTCTCTCACCCAAGCGTATATCACGTATGCAACTGAACTGACTGACACTGTGATAACTGAAGCTCTGTCAAGAATTGAAAATATTGTTAAAATCTGAACAAAAATTTAGTGTACGTCATTTAGCGATTAAAGCACTTCCTCTAAAATTTCGTCTAATTAAATGGTTGTCTCTTTTAATTAAAATCAGTTACTTAAGTGGCATACGTGATACACGCTTTGGGCGATCATGTCTCGAAAGAGACTTGACTGACTGCGCAGAAAATTATCCCGCAGTATGTTGCCATTGCTTTCTGCGGTAGATTAGTTGCTGACCAAGGCTATAGAACCCAATCTGTTTTATTATTTAACCCATAACTGGAGGGAAGAGATGGATTACTACCTTTCCCAAGGGTATTTGTGCGTAAGTGAATGCAAGGAATTCAACTGGAATTCGAACTAGGCTCCCCGATTTGTCGTTCCGAGTTGATAAAGTAGTATGCTTTAAATCAAAGTTATGGCCAGAAACATTACAACTAATTGAGTAGTTTTGTTCATATAATCTTTCATTTAAATTCTTCAAGCTTTCTTGTGGCAATTATTAGATCTGATAGAATAAATTCTTCTGTCAAGTTTTAGATTATTATGATTTTATTTTGAATTTAGTATGCATCATAACATCTTAAAATAACTGTAATAAATATGGTAATTTTCGATAAATTATATTTATTTGTAGTTGCGATAATTAGTGTAATGAGTCTCGTTTCGTTTATTAGTTTTTGCGAGTTTCATTCAATAAATAAGCTGATGTTTTCTGTATGAGCAATTCTAATACAGCTAGAAACTTCTTTTTTTTATTTTCCAACGTAGTCTCTCAGCAGTGTCACACACTTTTTCCATCTGTGGACAAGCTTCCGTATTCCCTCAGCGTAAAAAACTTTGGACTGATGTCTCAGCCAATCGCTCGCAGCACTTTTGACTTAATCGTCACTTTCAAACTTCGTGCCTCTCGTGAAACCTTTCAAAGGACCAAACAGGTAAAAATCTGAAGGGGCAAGGTCTGGGCCGTAAGGGGAATGAAGGAGCAGTTCCCAGCCCAGCTCGTTGATGGTCTGCACTGTTTGGGCTGCTGCGTGAGCTGACTTCGAGTATGCAAGGTCATTATGGACAATTCTGTGTACTGTCCCAACAGATAGGCTCAAATTCCTTGCAATGTCATCCACTGTCACTCTTCTGTCAGACTGAATGAGGTCATTGACTGATTCGGTCACCTCAGGAAACCTCACTTCTGTAGGCCTACCTTCATCCTCAACACTGCTCTGTCCTTCTTTAAAAACTTTAGCTCACGTAAACATTATTTTGGCTGAAACATGTGGAACCCTATACAGTTGACATTCTCCTAGGAATTTCAACTTGTTTGCACCCGTCAGCAACCAAAACAATGATAACCGACCTCTGTTCAAACATGGAGCATGCTTCTGGGTCGGCTATCTTTGTTAGTCGCCAAAACTCTCAAAGATTTTTTCAATCTGCAAAAAAAAATTAATTCCGTTGAAAAAGAAGTAAAGGAAAATAATTAAAAAAGTAGGCGTCTATCTGTTTTGGAAGTCCTTATACCAAAAAATTCACCTTATTTATTGAATGACTCTCATAGATGTCCTTATACCAAAAAATTAACCTTATTTATTGAATGACCCTCATAGATGTCCTAATACCAAAAAATTCACCTTATTTATTGAATGACCCTCATAGAAGTCCTTATACCAAAAAATTCACCTTATTTATTGAATGACCCTCATAGATGTCCTTATACCAAAAAATTCACCTTATTTATTGAATGACCCTCATAGAAGTCATTATACCGAAAAAGTCACCTTATTTATTGAATAACCCTCGTAGAAGTCCTTATGCCGAAAAATTCACCTTATTTATTGAATGACCCTCATAGATGTCCTTATACCAAAAAATTCACCGTATTTATTGAATGACCCTCATAGATGTCCTTATACCGAAAATTTAATCTTATTTATTGAATGACCCTCGTACATTGTTTATACTGTTCGGACTGATTTCATTCTCATCTTAATTTCCATGTTTAAATTTCGACCGTAGTACGCTCTTACCTTTTTCAGGTGCTCGTGAATTTTTAACTGAACGCTTTATATCAGTTCCTGGGGTATATAATTCTAATTCCATGTGCGATGCCACTTCCAGGATCGATGTAATTATCTCCCTTTAACTCAACTCTCTAAGTTATTCGTTTACCACTGCTGTAACCAGGTATTGAACTCACGTATCTTTAATGGTCAATTCACTGGAACTAACTATTTGGTTATGTGTCCGTGCGCTTTATTTATCCTTCATTCTTTTATTTTTAAGAATTTTATCAATTTTTAAAAGGCATTTTCTTTGGTGTGATATGGGTTTCTGTTTGACTTTTTAATTGTCCTCTGCTTAATCCGATCACTAAAACGAACTCGCTTACTCTTCTCCGAAATATAACTTTGCTTTACTTAAAATGGTACATCAAGTTTGTCCGACAAAATTATTAGGCATCGCTCCCTGATAGGTAACTTAAACAGCTAGCTGGAAATATATTTATTTTTCTTTTTCTATATTATTCTTCCGGGTCGTCGTTTCCTGCCTTGGGCCTGAAATTTAGGCTTTACAGCAAAATCCCACACTCGAGTAATACATTTGTTGTAGAACGAAGTTTGGCAAGACAAAATGACTGTTGAGAATTATAATTTTTGTTTCAGGTTTGATCATTTCTTTTTCTTTTTAGTTCGGGGCTTGAGTTGGTTATTGAAAATTTATCAGTTCATGCAAATCAATAATTGGATTAAAAAGAAATATCGCACCTTCGAATTATAGATTCTGGCATTTTTTAAATATTTTTTATGGATTCTGACACTTCAAGTTTTGAACGGAAGCTGAAGATTTTTTTCGTTCGTGTAGAAGAATTCAAATACGCAGGCATTGGTTTCTCATCTCGTTTGCTATTACTCTGTTCCTCATAGTCTGTTTCCCCAGCTCCGTGTTTTCGAATTCCATCTTTCTCCTCTTCTCACTTTTCTACCTTCCAACCATTTTCCTACTTTCCTTCTTTCTCTTTATCACTGTCTGCATCTCTCTTATTTCTACTTTATATATTTCTTCCTTTTTTCTTTCTTTTCTCATTATTTTTTCTTTTCTTGTCATTCATTAATATTCCCTTTTTTCTTTCTTTTTTTCTCCTCCCTTTTTCTTATCCTGGTTACTTTTCTACTTGCTTTTCATTACTTTCTATCACTTTCTTTCTATCATTATTTATCACTTTCTATCATTATTTTCTAGCATTTTCTATCTATCACTTTGTATTACTTTCTATAAGGTTCTATCATTTTCTATCTATCAAGCACTTTCTATCACTTCCTTTCGATTTCTTTTTATCTATCACTTTCTATTACTTTCTATCAGGTTCTATCATTTTCTATCTATCAATCACTTACTATCACTTCCTTTCGATTTCTTTTTATCTATCACTTTCTATTACTTTCTATCAGGTTCTATCATTTTCTATCTATCAATCACTTTCTATCACTTCCTTTCGATTTCTTTTTATCTATCACTTTCTATTACTTTCTATAAGGTTCTATCATTTTCTATCTATCAAGCACTTTCTATCACTTCCTTTCGATTTCTTTTTATCTATCACTTTCTATTACTTTCTATCAGGTTCTATCATTTTCTATCTATCAATCACTTTCTATCACTTCCTTTCGATTTCTTTTTATCTATCACTTTCTATTACTTTCTATCAGGTTCTATCATTTTCTATCTATCAATCACTTTCTATCACTTCCTTTCGATTTCTTTTTATCTATCACTTTCTATTACTTTCTATCAGGTTCTATCATTTTCTATCTATCAATCACTTACTATCACTTCCTTTCGATTTCTTTTTATCTATCACTTTCTATTACTTTCTATCAGGTTCTATCATTTTCTATCTATCAATCACTTTCTATCACTTCCTTTCGATTTCTTTTTATCTATCACTTTCTATTACTTTCTATCAGGTTCTATCATTTTCTATCTATCAATCACTTTCTATCACTTCCTTTCGATTTCTTTTTATCTATCACTTTCTATTACTTTCTATCAGGTTCTATCATTTTCTATCTATCAATCACTTACTATCACTTCCTTTCGATTTCTTTTTATCTATCACTTTCTATTACTTTCTATCAGGTTCTATCATTTTCTATCTATCAATCACTTTCTATCACTTCCTTTCGATTTCTTTTTATCTATCACTTTCTATTACTTTCTATCAGGTTCTATCATTTTCTATCTATCAATCACTTTCTATCACTTCCTTTCGATTTCTTTTTATCTATCACTTTCTATTACTTTCTATAAGGTTCTATCATTTTCTATCTATCAATCACTTTCTATCACTTCCTTTCGATTTCTTTTTATCTATCACTTTCTATTACTTTCTATCAAGGTTCTATCATTTTCTATCTATCAATCACTTTCTATCACTTCCTTTTGATTTCTTTTTATCTATCACTTTCTATTACTTTCTATCAGGTTCTATCATTTTCTATCTATCAATCACTTTCTATCACTTCCTTTCGATTTCTTTCTTTCTATCACTTTCTTTCTACCACTTTCTTCACAACAAATTGGCGACGAAGATCAACACACACACACACACACACACACACACACACACACACACACACATATATATATATATATATATATAGAGAGAGAGAGAGAGGGACCGACAGACAGAGAGGGAGAATGATAGAAAGAGATAGATTTCCAGTTTAAGTTTTTTCATATGCGAGATGGTTTTAAAATATCAGTCGTGTTCTAAAGCCCAGTATTGTAAATCAGCTATACCTAAATTATGCAGGTATAAATTAGACCGATGTTTGACTATAGACTCATGCATTATCACGATCAATATTAACCTATTGAACCAAGTATAATCCTGATCTATGTTTACCTATAAACTCAAGTATAGCTGCAAACAACGCTTACCTACAGATCCAAAAGCGGCCAATATTTACCTACAGTCTAGCGTATAAACATTACTAATGACTCAAGAATAAGCACATGTTTACATATGAACTGATATATCAATCTGATATGTACCAGAAAGAGATAGCTATGTGGTTTTGTAGCTATGTGGTTTTGACAAAAGTAACCGGATAGGACAATCTAGCAAGTAGCCGTAATGGACTAGTATTCGTCGTATTCGTATGCAGCATGCTTAGACGTAGGCTTATGCAATAGGTGTAGTCAACAGGCGTTACGATAGGCGTAGTTCTAGGCGTTCCTGCCTTAGTCCGTATTTATGGCTAACACCAACCAATAATATTACTGCGAAGGGGAACCAAGGTGTATGTATGTTCATTGCATTACAATCCAAACTATGTGTATCCATAACCTCAAATGTAAACCTGAACCTGCTCAGTTTTTAATTATAGACTCAAATATGTCCACCAGTTTTTGTATAGAGACATGTGTATAAATCCCTTCAAAATATTAAAAACATACATTCTACTCAGTAGCTTCTAGAATAGCGGTCGGCAACCCCCGGCGACATCCGGCCATCGAGTGAAACGTGTCCGGCCCGCTATCTTACTCAGAACATGATATAAATATAGGTAAACCAAACCAAAGTGACAGTTGGTATTCTGAATATATATATATATATTTTTTTTTTTAATCATGTCACTCCAAGTAAGGCATTCCACTGCCACTATAGCGCAGGTGGTTACACAGGGCGATAGACGAGTTAGGATGAACATAGGGGGAGAGTTGGGGAGAATGGGAGGGTTAGTGTGTTAGGAGGTGTCTATTGACCTTACATTTAAACTACTGGAGGTTATAGCCGTCGGGGAATCAAGCATGCGGAAGGGAATTCCACAGGCGGGAAGTGCGAGAAAAGAAGCTATTGGAGTAGAAATTGCGGTTATATTTCATCGGTTTCACTGTAAAATGGTGGGACCTAGTTGCCAATCTAGTATCTCGTGCGAACTCACACCTAGGGGCACCAGTGATTTAAGTTCATCAGACAGAAGCCATGAAAGTATTTGTAGAAGAGGCACAGGGAAGCCACGTCACGCCGGTGAGAGAGTGACTGCAGGCTGTCAGCTAAGTCGGTATCAATCACATTACAGATTCTTCGCTGTATTTTGTCAAGAAGCCCGAGGAAAATAGCAGGGGCACCCGACCAGATGAGGCAACAGTATTCAAAACACGGGCGGATGGTAGACTTGTATAAGCGCAGGATAGTTTCAGGCGGAAAGAATTTCCGGGCCCTGCACAGAGAGCCAACTTTCATGGCAGCGGATTTAGCAATGGATTCGACGTAGTCATTCCACTTGAGGTCCGCTGAGAGTGTCAGGCCAAGTAGGCGTAGTGTTTTACTCTCTGGGAGGCATGCCTGTTCCATGCTAATGGGGTGGAGGTGCGGTCGTCTGTGGTGGTTAATTGACAGCAGCTTCGTTTTGGAAGAATTGAGTTTTACGAGCCATTTCCTACCCCAATCCACCACGGATTGGAGGTCCTTTTCAAGCTCAGCCGCGAGGTTCGCCTTATCGTCAACATCAGATTTTTGATCGAGGCGAGCGCATACTGTGGTATCGTCGGCGTACATGCCTACTTGTGATCTTATGGCGCGTCGAAATTAAACATTTATTTCTTTTTACCTGGGGAATGTGTTTTTTTATTTGTAAGAATCGCCAAAATTAGCGTACGGCCTCACTTTCATTTTTTCTGTGACACTGTTCCCCTGAGTGGGCACATTTAAATGAATATAAAATAGTGTTTTCAACCGATCTTAATGGAATTTTTTTTCAATAATGATTTATGAAACATTTGTTTTTAAAATGTAATATTTTTTTATAAATTCCCGTAAGATATTTTCTTTTTTTCCTGCTTTAGAAACCTGTATTTTATCAGATTGAGAAAGAGGTTAAATACTTTCTGCAACTCCGACATTTTTCGCTTCCTATTAGATTTCCTTTTTCTGTAAATAAAAACCTGAAAAACTCAAAATACGTTTTCCAAGTCAAAAGTTATCGAAAATAATTTCCGAATCATTTCAAAATTGTATTCGCATATTCAATAGCATTGTTCTCCTCCATGACACTGGAGCCATACCTGTTTGGCCCTCCTTCATGAGTCTACATAGCTTTTTGGCCTTCACTCTTGAAAAGGTTACCGACCCCTATTCTAGAATAACATGACCATTACCACCCACACAATGACAATTACGAAAATACAACAGAGGTTCCTATACCTAATTCTCTGTTGATTAGTATACATAAATCAGTTAATGCCATACGTGATACACGCTTGGGCGATCATGTCCCGAAAGAGACATAACTGACTAAGCAGAAGATTATCCCGCAGTAGGTTGCCATTGCTTTCTGCGATAGACTGGTTGCCGACCAAGGCTATAGAACCCAGTCTGTCATGCTATTTGACCCATAACTGGAAGAAAGAGACGGATTAATACCTTTCCCAAGGGTATTTGAACGTAAGTGAATACAATGGATTCAACTGGAATTCGAACTCGTCTCCCCAGTTTCTCGTTCCGAGCCGATATCCACTGTACCACAACGCACACCCGCTTTATATATAAATAATCAAGACAAAAAGATTTTGTTTACACATGAATCAGAATGTCGCCGCTGGTTGATGACTTCAATGTTCACATTTAGTTTCTAGCAGTTTCTTTTCTCACACTTCCCTCCTGCAGAACTCCTTTTTCCATGCCTGCTTCACCAAAAATTTAAATGCAACGTCAATTGCCATCTTCTATCTCCTTGACTTCCACCTTTCTCTTACAATTTCTAGAACATCACCTGTGCCATTTTTCTTTCTGTCTTCCCTCTCCTCTCAGTTTATCTTCTTGCACAGCAGTAGAAGTAATGCCTTGCTTGGGGTGAAATGATTATAAAAATGTGACTCCTAAGTCACCATAGGTGACTTATCTTCCTTTCAATTTTTTCGTTTTAGTTATCAGTCTAATTGTAAAAGTCATTTTTTTAATATTTTATTTTACCTTTTTTTTACGACTCGCTTTTCTTTTCAATTTGTAAGACGGGAGATTCATACTTCCTCCTCTTCCCGAACATATATTTCGTTTACATTCATTAAATCCTTCCATTTTACCAGCTGTTTTTACAGAGGTGTCTAGGGCTATATCGTGTTGAATGCACCGGTTCTAGTCCGATCACCGAAGTTAAGCAACATCGAGCCTGGGCAGTACTTAGATGGGTGATCGTTTGGGAATATTAGGTGCTGTAAACGAAGTAACAGAGAATGGTCAACTGGTCCCCCGGGTGTGCCCCATAAAAACAGTTTGTTACGGAAACAGTAACAAAAATGTTACTGCTGTGGAAAGCACATCATCTGCTTTCCTGGATTTATGTCGAAAAGTTTGTTTGGTCAGTTTGTATTTGATTCTGGGTTTCCCATTGGCTGGTAAATAAAATTCGCGTAGGCTCGCGAAATGAAATTTGATATTTGATTAATTTTTATTTTTCAACAGGAATATCTGCGCGAATACACCAGCGCAGAGACGATATTTGTTCATTTGCTTTCTAGTCGGTATAGAGCAAACATCCAGTCCCTCGCTTTTGCTCGGTATCACCACACTCACACCAACATTTATAGCGTTATTTGGCAATAGAAACAGTCGTTTTCACTGATTATTTTAGATATTTTCCTCGCTCGAAAACTTCTTTTGTATCGTAGTGGATTTTTATTAAATTTTATTTATCGTCGAAAGCATTGTATCTCGGGAGTTCATAGAACATTAAATTATTGTCGGTTTGATGTAATTTGTAACATCCTTTTTTTTCAAGGTAGGCATAGGTTCAACAAAAGAATTAAAGCTTGGGGTTTCTAGAGATATATGGGGAGAGGTAGGTGAACAGGTAGAGATATATCAAGCGAGAGGAACCGGGAGAGAGATAGTTATGAACTGAGATAGATAGATAGATAGATAGATAGATAGATAGATAGATAGATATGAACTGACTGAGATATATATACATAGATAGCTAGATAGATATGTAGGGAATGAGATAGATAGATAGATAGATAGATAGATAGATAGATAGATAGATAGATATGAACGGAAAGAGATGAATTTAATTATATTAAACCCTCTGGCTGGATCAGGGTAATAATTAATATTAATAGGATCCTTTGGAATTTACCTTCAGGCCGTTTTTATGAATATATATATATATATATATATATATATATATATATATATATATATATATTAAAGACAGAAGTAGGGGTTCTTCTAAGGAGAGAAATTGGTATAGAAGAAAAAATTTCGTCACCTTTTGTTGGCCATAGAGACTTTTACGCTGATTTGCGAAATTTGATTTCCTTTTTATATTTCAAAATTGTTTTCAGCGATTTTGATTCAATTCTACTTTACAGGTCATCTAGTTATTTTTGTTGATTTAAGAATACTATTTTTTGCAATGGTTCGCGAACTTTAAAAAAGACACACGATCATATTATTAAAATTGATCAAAGTTAATACGCGATCCAAAAAAAAAAGTGGTGACGGAAAAGATTTAAAGCGTGAGCGTGAATAAACATCAGCAGACATTCACGCATATAAACTTTCCGACCTGCTCACCCCGTAGCTATATATGCACGATACTTTGGCTATCAGAAAAACAAACGGATCTCAATATGCAAAGTCACAGGTTTATTCACCTGAACAGAGTCAACTTTAAACTCGAAACACGTGTAGCGACACAGATATCATTATGTACAATTAAGATATCATACAAATAGAAAGTAATAATTATAATAATAACAACAATAAATCTAAACAAAACGTTCTTTAAACAAAACATTCCCGGCTTCTCGCACTTTTTTCTTATATATATATATATATATATATATATATATATATAGTAGAATTTGCATTCAAGCTGTTTTTCCAAAATTATGACAATCTATATATATATATATATATATATATATACACACACACACACATATAATATCATTCGTTTTTTTTATTCTAGTTATTTACATATCAACCGCATTCGGTACGATTTTCATTTTTTTTTTTTAGGCATATTCCTTCATCCCTATGGAATGGTATCTTCCACATCGTAATTTATGTATTTATTTTAGTATATTTAATGAGTTTTTTTTTTTTACTATCTAGTCATTTAGCTAATTTAACCATTCATCTCCACATTAATATCACGAAAATCAATTTATTTTAATTTATATATTTCCGGATATTTACTGGAACCATGTACACATTATCATCACTGGACATTCATTTATTTGTGGACGACCTTATTCAAGAAATCTTTCCTCTTCTCCTGTGCAACCAAAACATCTTGTATTCCAATAACGTAGCAAATAGAGATTAGGACACAGGCCGGGGCCTGATCAACCTGGGGAGAAGGTATGATGTTTGTAAAGGACCAAAACCGTCAATGAACCAGGGTAATATCACTGATGATGTGTCCTAACCACATCTAAATGATGTATTTTTCAAATATATATATATATATATATATATATATATATATATATATATATATATATAGTACCCGCATCCGACTTCCCTATTAGAACTGTGGCTAAACTGAGCGATATATACATTACCCAGACACTAGTATCTAAAGTAATATCAAAACACGACCCCCATAAGGCGAGCGGAGGTGATGGAATCCCGGTGATTGTTCTTAAGAAATGTGCCCCTGAACTCTCCTCTGTCCTCTCTAAACTCTATAATTATTGCCTTTCTTATTCCTGTTTTCCTGCATGCTGGAAATCCTCTTCTGTCTTTCCTGTATTTAAGAACTCTGGTGAACCCTCGGATCCATCCAACTATCGATCTATCTCCCTTCTACCAATTTTCGAGAAAGTTTTCGAGGCCATTATTAATGCTGAAACAGGTCCACAGCCAACATGCTAACAACCATGATGGAGTACATGTTTCAGGCTCTTGAGGAATCCAGAGAGGCTTGTGCTGTTGCTTTGAACATCTGTAAGTCTTTTGACATGATTTGATACGCTAGCCTTCTATGCAAGCTACGGTTACGGTATTACCGGACGCTTGCTTGATCTGATACAATCTTTTCTATATAACCGCATAATGAAGGTCGTCCTGAATAGGCATGCCTCTACATTTAACTGTACAAACGCTGGTGTCCCGCGGGGCTCTATCCTAGGCCCGACGCTATTCCTTATGTTGATAAATGATCTCCCAGACGTGATCAGGTGCTAAGTAGGCTTCTATGCAGATAACACCACAATTTACTTCCGCATCAGTAAAAAATCCGGCGTGGCGTACAAGCATAACCTCGCTGCTAATCTTGAGAGGGATCTACATTATGTGGTGAACTGGGGTAAGTGTGGCTTGTAAATTTCAATGCGTTTAAGACCAAGCTGCTGTCTGTCAATCATCACAGGCAATCTCTCCTGCCTCCCATAAGCATGGACCAAGCGAGTCTTCCTGAGAGAAATACACTGCGCCTCCTCGGCGTTACACTCTCTTCCGATCTCAAGTGGAACCATTACATTGAGTCAATAGCTAAATCCACAGCTAGGAAGTTTGGCTCACCGTGTCGGGCCAGGTTGTTTTTTCCGCCTGAATCCATCCTGCATTTATACAAATCAACCATCCATCTGTGAATGGAGTATTGCTGTCACATATGGTCAGGCGCACCCGCTGTTCATCTGAGTGTACTTGACAAGCTCCAAAGGAGAATCAGTAATGTGATAGGTACCGACTTAGCGGCTCGACTCCAGCCACTTTCCCACCGACGAGATGTGGCTTCTCTCTGTCTGTTCTGTAAATACTTTCATGGCTTCTGCTCCAACGAACTTAAGACATTGGTGCCCCTGCAACAGGTGTTTACTCGTCCAACCAAACTGGCAGCTGGGTCTCACCCATTCACAGTTAGATCAACCAAATGCAGACGATAATTCTACTCCTACAGCTTCTTTTCTCGCACTTCCCGACTGTGGAACTCGCTTCCATATTTTTGCTTTCCAGGCGGCTACAACCTCCAGGAATTTAAATGCAATGTCAATACTCATCTATTAACCACTTGACTCTAGCTCTTTCCCCACCCCATATATCCTTTCCTTTCTCTCCACCTTTGAAACTGTCATCACACCTGCATTCTCATCTTTCTATTGCTCCTTTCTAACTGGTTCGTCTTCCTCTTCACTCTCTTCACTCTCTCCTATTTAATCTTTTTACTCTGATGTAGCCTCCTGCACATCGGTAGCGTTACGATTAAATATATATATATATATATATATATATATATATATATATATATATATAAAGTTTTAACTTTGCCTTCCTCTTCCAGTATTTCTTATTACTTAGTCTATTATTTCGTTATACAAGTCAACTTTGCCAACGGTACCTTCTGTTGGTCGAAAGGATCCCAAAAGTTAAGGGAAAAATGTCTTTCTGTCTATTCAAAACAATATATATATATGCCCACATACACACACGCACACACAAATATATATATATATATACCATATTAGATGCATACATTACGACTTACTAAGCAAAACTTAATGTATCACAGGACCAAAGGTAAGGAGCAGTGTATGAGAATCAAACACACTCAGTTACGTGCCATACCTGATAATGCTTGGGCGATCATGTCTCAAAAGAGACATGACTGACTAGACAGAAGATAATCCCGCAGTAGGTTGTCATTACTTTCTTTGGTAGATTGGTTGACAGCCAAGGCTATACAAGCCAATCTGTACTGTTATTTAACCAATACCTGGAGGGAAGATGCGGATTAATATCTTTCCTAAGGGCATTTGCGCGTAAGTGAATGCAACAAATTCCCCTGGAATTCGTACTCGGCTTCCCGATTTGTCATTTCGAGTCGATATGCACTACACCACAAGGCACATTCAAAATTATTCTTTATTATTTCGAGATATTTTTGGTAAATATATCTGTTAAAATTTTGGTAAATATATCTATTAAAATGACAGTGTTATTTTCATTTTTAATTCCTTTAGACGAAACTTTTTCCGGCATATATATACATATATATATATATATATAGTCTAAAGTGTGCTATATTTATAGGATGAAGTGCTCAATATCTGAGATAGAGCATATGTAAATATAAAAGCGTAAACATTGAAGTCAAGACTCAGGGGCGACAGACTGTTTCATACTAAACGAAACAGTTTGTCGCCACTGAGTGTTGACTTCAATGTTCACTCTTTTATATATATATATATATATATATATATATATAGAGAGAGAGAGAGAGAGAGAGGGGGGGAGAAAGAGAAAGAGAGAGATTGATTAATATGTACAAACTCATATATAGCCAGAAAACCCACGGCGAAAAAAAGAAAGTTGCTGTGTGAAAGAAAGATTTACTGAAGGAGCAAAAACAACACATATAGAAGAATGTGAAGGCAAATTGGAAAGAATGATTATCTGTGAAGGGAAGATTAAATGAAATCTGCCATCATTGCAAGGTAGGTAAGAAGAAACAGTGATATGGGAAGGCGGAGCGAATGGAAAGCCTTGAACTTTGAACTGTAAAGAAGGACGAGAATAATAATAATAATAATAATAATAATAATAAGAAGAAGAAGAAGAAGAAGAAGAAGAAGAATGAGGAGGGCCTAGGTGAGAAATTTTCATAGGAATCAAAATTAGCAAAAATGCTCTTAACGAAGAATTAAACGAAATGGAAAACTGCTACAACAAAGGGGAATATTTGTAAACAAAGAAGTCTGTTTTTCATTGCATTGGAACATATGAAGGGGCAATCAACATTTTAAAGAGGAATGTCAAAAATAAAAGAAAAATATTTTTAAAAAAATAATGTAATGGAGAAAATAAAATAATAAATAAGAATCGAGCGATTTTATCCATTGAAAAAAAGAATTATCAGAAAAAACGGCATTGAAGTAGAAAAAGAAGAAAAGAAAAAATTAGAACCAAAAGAAAAAAAGGAGAAAAAGGAGAAGAAAAAGAAGAAAGAAGTAGAAGGAATAAGAAAATGAAGAAGAAAAAATAAAAAGGAGAAGAAAAAGTAGACGCAGAATAAAAAGATAATAAAGAAGAAGAAGTAGAAGAAGAAGAAGAAGAAAAAGAAAAAGAAGAAGAAGAAGAAAAAGAAGAAGAAGAAGAAAAAGAAAAAGAAGAAGAAGAAGAAAAAGAAAAAGAAGAAGAAGAAATAGCTAAAATTTATAATAGTAATCCGCAATTAACTTAAAAGCTTTGTTCTTTTTTTTGTTTATAATTTTATTGTTTGTATTTTCTGTTTCTTTATTGTACGTCATTTTGTGTGTTTTTTTCTTTTTTCCCTTCAGCCCGCCCCCGACTCGGAATTAACTTTTCGGGTTCTACTGCAGAATCAATAAGTAATATGTTTTTTAATCATTTCACCCCAAGAGCAAGGCGGTACTGCTACTGATGTGCAGGGGACTACAGAAGAGAGTTAAAATTTTAGACAGGAAAACAGTGAAGACAAAAACGAACCAGCTACAATGGGTGGCAGAGAAGGATGTGAACACAGGAGTGAAAACAGTTGCGGAGGTAGAGAGAGAAAAAATTAAACAACAAGATACCCGGGATGATGTAGAAAGGACTGGAGTCAAGTGGATAAGTGACAGGATTTGAAAAAGTTGGAAATATGAAGAATTGAAGGCATTACTACCTGAAGACTTATGTCAGGCGCAATCATTATGAGTTGATTACTACACATTAGGAAATGTTTACACCATGGTTTTGAAACGCTTAAAAGAATTTTGAATGATTCAAAGGCAATGATATTGGGTGCCGTATGAGTTGAAGCCAAGAGACGTTAAACGGCGTCTTGTCATGTGTGAACAGATGCTTCATCGTATCGTGACCAGTGATTACACTACGCGTAGAACATAGTCGAGTAAGCCTGGCTATGCGTCAACATCAGCTGCAAAGCCGAATATCCATGGATTGAACCTTCTGATCTGCATTTGGTGGGATTAGCTATGTGTAGAATATTATCAGCTGTTCAAACCGACCAAAACGATTGAATACAATTGATGCATTTTAGTTGAGGATTGAAGATAAAAAGACTGCTACACGAGCAGAGACACGGCAAAGTGATTTTGCAACATGACAACGCTAAGCCACATGATGCAAAACGGGTGAAAACCTACTTGCAAACGCTTAAATGGAAAGTCCTACCCAACCTATCATATTCACCAGACATTGTCCAGTCCAGTTATCACATGTTTCGATCGATGGCTCATAGCCTGGCTGAGCAGTACTTTCATTCTTATGAAATGTCAAAAAATGGGTCGACACGTGGTTAGCTTCAAAAGAGGTATCGTTTTTCTGACGTTGAATTTAATCACTGCCAGAAATCTAGGAAAAAGTAGAAGCTAGAAGCTATGTTTCTTAATAATGTTTTGTAAATAAAACATTCAGTCAGTTAAGTGCCATATGCGATACACGCTTGGGCGATCATGTCTCGAAAGAGACATGACTGACTGGGCAGAAGATTATCCCGCAGTAGTTTGCCATTGCTTTCTGCGGTCGACTGATTGCCGACCAAGGCTATAGAACCCAATCTGTCCTGTTATTTAACCCATAACTGGAAGGAAGAGACGGATTAATCCCTTTCCTATGGATATTTGTGCATAAGTGAATGCAATGAATTCAACTGGAATTCGAACTCGGCTCCCCGATTTCTCGTTCCGAGCTGATATCCACTGAACCACAACGCACATTATAAAATAAAACATTATTTTTCATAAAAAATCAGCTATAAATTATTCAATGTCCTAATATTTAAGATTTGTCGTCAAAACAAAATCTAGTAATTAATAGTAATTAATTAATTAATTAATAGTATTAATTAATTAATAGTAATTAATAGTAATTGTTAACCAATTACATTTTCACCTTTACTTTCATCCTAAAACAATATTTATTTTGTTAAAACTTGCAGCATAAATGCGAATACACTTTTGGGCGAAATTCAACACTGACCCAAAGAATATAAAACTTCTCTTCGATTATAACGCGAATTTTATCATCGGCAGTTTACACTAAAAATAAAGGATAACACTTATATCTTTTTTATTTCTATACACAAATATATATATATATATTTTTTTTTGAAGAGGTTACATATCGTATCTTTCCGGTGAGTGGTTGCACTATACACT
The DNA here is from genome assembly GCA_037127315.1 of Ascarosepion bandense. Lineage (NCBI taxonomy): Eukaryota > Metazoa > Mollusca > Cephalopoda > Sepiida > Sepiidae > Ascarosepion > Ascarosepion bandense. The sequence goes on from JBBBDQ010001926.1 coordinate 3,932,303, forward strand.
GGTAATTTTTATTTTTTGAAGAGGTTAAATTTTGTTTCTTTTCAGTGACCAGCTTTACTATACACTGGTATTTTAAAAAAAAAAAAAAGAGGTGAAAAATCGTTTCCTTTTGGTCTCCGGTTGCAATATATGCCGGTAATTTTTTTCTAACCGGGGGTTTAAAATACATGCAACAGCTTTAAGGGTCGCACCATATATGGAGTCGATTTATACCCGAGGATATACGGTATATATTTTCGTTCATCTTGGATACGAATTTTAAAAGCTAACAAAAATTAATGACGTTATGTTTTCCTTTTCTTCATTCGTTATGTGTGTTGAAAGGCGAGAGAGAGAGAAAAGAGAATATTTCCTGAGGAATGAAAGCTTTGTGTAGTGATATTATGCATTTATACGATAAGCATAATATTCCTATTATATAAACATTTTCATATTTCTGAACAAAATTGTTCTTCTTCAGGTGATATGTTAAAATAAATGTTGAAAATTTAAACATATCTGAAGAAGAACAGTTGTGTTCTGATAGATGACCTTTTTGTGTAGTAATATTATTCTTTTATAAACCATTGTAATAACAAAATAAAAGAGACAATGAATGTCTATTATGTTTAATCATGAGCCGTTCTAAACGTCGTATTTTGGCTTTAATGTCAGTTGAAAATAAAGACAAACATTCGCCAACATTTGGATATTTTTTTATTAATTTGGTTCTCAGCTTTCGGCTCACATGAGCCATGTTCAGGGAGGTTATTAAGTCAGTAATACAATAACATTCTTTCATCACCGACAATTTTATTTTGTGTTGACTTAAAACTCCGCTAGTTACCAAAAATAACAAACGCAGTTCGCAAATTTGCAATGCGGTTCTATGACGTCACACCGCGTGATAGCGCGAAATGACAACAGAACCATGTATTCAAATGCAATGTAACGTGTTATGACCGGATTTAAAGATGATTTTTTAAGTGTGGTTTTTTGGATTTAATGTATATGGCCTCCAATATCTGAAGGTTCTTTTTACTGTATGTATGAGTAAGGACTATTGTATTGTTGACTAAAATCTGTCTGATATTACCTATATGTTTATGTTTTTCAGAGAAATGTTGTTTAATTGCACTCTGATCAGAAATATGACATGTAAGTCTACGGGAGAGCGTGGTTGTAGTAAAACCAATATATGTACAGGGTTTTTTATTAGTACCAGAGATGCAATCTCTGAATGGGCATGTAAATTGGTATACTGCATTGGTTTTTTGCAGAGTATTTAGTTTAGTGTTTGTTGGGTTATTAGAGACTATGAGGTCAATTGTTTTGAATTTTTTATAATATATAATGAGTTTAATTTGATTATTACTATCCACTGGTTTAACATTTCTACGTATTATGTTTTTGAGAGTTTTTTCATCTTGTTTGTAATTATTAAGTATTTCATTGCAATAGTATAAGTTAATAGTGTTATGTTTATTTTGATGTAAACCATTATTATTAATATTATCAATATTGTTAGAGCTATTGCTAACTTTATTGAGATACATTTTAATTTGTTGATCAATAACGGAGTTAAGAAATCCATTATTGACAAGTGTTTGCTTAATGTTGTGTAATTCTTTATAAAATATAGATTTGGAAGAAGATATCATTTGTGTGCGTTGAATTAAGTTTTTTATAACTGCTAACTTATATCGTTGGGGGCATTCACTATTATAATTAAGAAGACACAAGTTTATGCTAGTTGGTTTCCTATATAGAGAAGTAGTAAATCTATGTGTGCTAGAATCAATGAATACATCAAGGAATGGGATTTTGTTATTAATATTAAGTTCTAATGTAAATTTGAGGACGGAGTGACTTTCAAATTTGTTTTTAAGATGTGTAATTTGATCGATATTCTTAGCTAAAACAAAGATATCATCTATGTATCTTACATCTATAGAGGGTTTATTGTTGTCATTAATTATTTTATTTTCTAGATTTGCCATTTACGGAATGGAGAATCTGTAAAAATTCGTCCGTGGAATTAATACTATATTTACCAGGAAGGTAAGGAGTAATTAGTTTGTTAAGTGTTTTGGAAAGGTTATATATTGGTGTGGGTATTTGAGAAATGAAGGGTCGGAAGGGCTGATCTTTTTTTTATGGATTTTTACATTTCCATAAAAGTAGCCGGGCTGATAGTCACCTATAATCTTTTGAAGTTTATAGGATCCTATTTCAGCATTGTTTGCAGTAATAAGTTTATTAATATGTTTTTTTAAGTTGGATGGTGGTATTACTAGATAATATTTTAAATTTATTGTGATCGTCCAGAATGGCCTGTAATTTGGAGTGATATTCCTGTTTGTTTAAAATAATAAATGTATTGGTTTTATCGGCACGTCGGATAACAATATTTTTGTTATTTTTTTTAGATGTGTGGCTGCTTTTATGAGAGGCGTATTTATAATATCATTAGGATTTTTATGGTAACGGTGTTTGATTGATTCAGCATTGAGTAAATCTTTTAAGCCTACATGTGTAGTAATATTGATGTCTTGTTCGTGTTGAAGTATTTATTGGTATAAAGCTTCAATTTCCATTTATTCAAACATTGAATTAGGTTTCTGTGCGACATGAAAACTTGGTCCAAGATGAAGGAATTCTATTTCATCTGGAATAAGTTGGTAATCCGATAGGTTAATGAAATTGTCATTGATGTTTGGTAAAAGTATTTTTCCTTTATATAATTTGTTTAGCTTTTTTTGGATGACTTGTTTATGGGATTCATGTTCCTTTTGTGTTGTATTGTATAATAAATCCAATATTTCCTTGAAGTTTTTACTTGTGGTAGAAACTGTAAGATTCCTTTAATATGTACAATTTCAGTGTTGATTCGTTGTAATTCCTGTTTGGCTGATTGCATTTGACGTTTAATGAGGTTCCATTGAAATTTCTTGGTGTTAGGATCATTTAATGCTGCGGCATCATGTAACATATATATATATATATATATATATATGTGTGTGTGTGTGTGTGTGTGTGTGTGTATTTGGCTCTGTAATTTTATATGCGTCGTGCTCTCTGGAGGGATCAATTTTAATATTAATTCTAATAGGATCTTCTTTGAGATTTAAATATATATATATATATACTAGCAGTATAGCCCGGCGTTGCTCGGGTGTAATGAAAGCTTTAAAACTAATCCATGGTCCTGGAGCTCAGGCTCTTTGGACGTTGGCACGAAAGACTAAAAAGCAATAGTTGTTTCCAGTTAAAGCGAAAGCGTAGACTGAAAGAAAAATGAATGGATGTAAGTAAAATTTTGATTTTCTGGTATCGATATCAAATTTTCTGCACTATTGTAAGAACTGCAACCTTGAAACTTCTGAATATCGTTTCTTATGTTTTTGTCTATGAGTATTGATTAAAATCGGACTACTCCTTCTATAACCCGATTTTTTCGATTATCGATTTTAGATATTTATTTGGAGTACCTCGACACAAAACCTAGCTAAGAACACTCGCAGACGCTTATAGTACAACTGTGTAAATTTTCAAGAAAATCGGTTCAGCCGTTTCGGATTCTATAGGTAACGGATACACACACACGCACAGATGGGGGGTCTGTCTGTATGCATGTAAAAAATTAGTTAGCGTATATCTGTGAAAAACAATATGAATAAAGGCATAATGAAAACTTATCTTAGCCGACGCGTTTTGACCTTTGAGGGACATTATCAATGCAAATGAAAGGATTTTACTTTGTAATAAGTATTTTTATACAGAATAAAAATGTTGTTGGATTTTCAAACTTTTCATGTTTTGGAACGCTCATTAATATGAACTAAGTTAGCTGAGAGTTCAGGCAAGCTATGGAAGACAATTCTATTTCATTATGTACCGTGTCCTTTCAGGACGTAGATGATCATTGATTTCCACTTGTCTCTATCTCTTGTCGTTCTGAATTTTTTTCCGCTTAAATAATGTAAATTGTGTTCACTACTCGACCCAGAAATTCAGATAGAAAATATCTGCCTATTAAAATAGAGAACGAAAAATTCCCTGTATGTATATATGACTATATTATTCTGACATATCTTTCTTCCATTCTCATTAATTCGTAAAGCTTTATCTAATCTCTTTTTCAAAATCATTCTGCCCCGTGCAACGTCACTTCCGGTATCCGATCGTCATCTTTTCTCAAGCCGACTACCTTAACTTATTACCATAATGTCTGATTATATTTTCACTATTCTCTGCCCGCATTCGTTTCCTTCCTTTCTAATTGTTTTTCGTCTTTTTGCTCCAGCAATCTCTTAATCGCTCCCGATTTGTCTCTTTTTCTTTTCTACTCTCTTTTCCGGCGTTCCCACTTTTCAGTGGCGCCAGTGCCGCACACCGACTTCTTAGTATTTATTTATTGAATTCATATTCCTCGTTTCAATTTTCGAAATGTTATTATGGCGTCCTGTGAGCGCCTTCTTTGGCATTCATAGGTCGTTTTCTCTTGTGATTTTCAGTAATTGTTTATTTATTTATGTTATAAAAGAAATACATTTTTCTTCATTCTTCAGGAACTATTCTCTTTTCTCTCTCTCTCTCGCCTTTCAACCCGCGTAATAATTGAAGAAAAGAAAAGCATAACGTCATTAATTTTCGTTAGCTTTTAAAAATCGTATCCAAGACAAACGAAAATATATACCGTATATACTCGAGTATAAGTCGACTTCATATATAGTGCGACTCCTGAAGCTTTGTATGTATTTTAAACCCCCGGTCAGAAAAAAAATCCAGTGCACTAAAAAGAAACGATTTTTAACCTCTTCAAAAAAAAAATTCTAGTGTATAGTGAAGCTGGTCACTGAAAAGAAACAAAAAATTAACTTCTTCAAAAAGTCAAAATTACCAGTGTATAGTGCAACCGGTGATATAAACAGAAGATTTTTAACCTATTCAAAACAAAAAAAAACAAACTACCAGTGAAGCTGGTCACTGAAAAGAAACACAATTTAACAGCTTCAAAAAATAACAAACTCCCAGTGTATAGTGCAACCAGTCACCGCAAAGATACGGTATGTAACCGCTTCAAAAAAAAAATACCTGTGTATAGAAATAAAAAAATTATTAGTGCGATCCTTTATTTTTAGTGTAAAATGCTGATGATAAAATTCGTGCTATACTCGAGTATAAGTTATATATTTTTTGGGTCGGTGTGGAATTTCACCCAAAAGTGTATTCGAATTTTTGCTGCAAGCTTTAAAAATAAATAATGTTTAGTATGATAATAAGTGTGAAAATGCAAGTGGTTAACTAGATATTGTTTTAACGACGGAGTTAAAAAAAAGTCAGAACTCTAGATATGCTCAGAACGCACCTGGAGTTGCAGGTGTCAGTGAGGTTCGTCTATTTTAGTGAATTCAGACAACAGCAGTTGAGAGTTTTTACAGTCAACAGTTGATATCAGAACACAGGGAGAGATCGGGAAAGGCCGGGTGCAACTGCTTGGCCGGCCTCATGTGAGTGTGTGCTGCACATTAATCCACAGCAAACGTAACTGAGAAGCGAATAAAGAAAATTGTACATTTTTATTTATATATAAAAATAAGTAAGCTGAAGGCCATCATTTTGCTAGCGAGAAAAGTAAGTCAATATGGGTCCTGCTTATGTTTATAAGTGAGAAGAATTTCGTCAAAATTTGGTAGGTTGATTGGTTGGTTGATTCATTTAATCAGCATATCAACCTTCATTAGGTCATTTAATGCTGAAAATCGTTTTTATTTTTTTTATTTAGTTTATTTTTTTTATTGTTTTTATTTGATTATATTTTTTTTCCAAAAAAGGTTTTGTTGGTAAGATTTTTAATTCAAAAAAGATTTTGTTGGAAACATTTTTAATTAAAGAAAGGTTTTGATGTTAACATTTTTCATTCAGAAAAGGTTTTGCTGGTAACATTTTTCATTCAAAAAAGGTTTTGATGGTAACATTTTTCATTCAAAAAAGGTTTTGTTAGTAACATTTTTCATTCAAAAAATGTTTTGATAGTAACATTTTTTATTCACAAAAGGTTTTGTTGGTAACATTTTTCATTCAAAAACGGTTTTGTTGGTAACATATTTCATTCAAAAAAGGTTTTGTTGGTAACATTTTTAATTCAAAAAAGGTTTCGTTGGTTACATTTTTCATTCAAAAAAGGTTTTATTGGTAACATTTTTCATTATAAAAATGTTTTGTTTTGTTGGTAACATTTTTGATTCAAAAAAGATTTTGTTGGTAACATTTTTCATTCAAAAAAGGTTTTGTTGGTAAATATTTCATAGTATTTTGACCCCAGTTTGGGGGTTAATTATTTACCCATAGCTGGGAGCCTAACAGGTGCTACCACTCTGGGTCAGGGTGGGCTTGGGAGCATCAGCAATTAAGAGGTGATTCTATGCTCCTCACAGCTTCTTAATTAGAAGCCTTACTGCCGGATGCAGTTTAAGGTCATACCCAGGACCTCAAAATTTGAGTTGCAGTTTATTTTCGTTGTTGTCAAAGTGGGTATAAAGCATATGTACGGCATATGGAAATGCATTTGTTAGTCAGGAAAAAATTCCACAATTTTATTACGTGGGTGAAAAATGTTCAAAAATTTCTAGGTTTAAAAATTATTTTATGAAACGAGATCCAGTATAACTTTTTAGCGTCACACAATGTAGAGAATTACTGTTAAAATGATTGCAATTGATGAGGCATGTGATATGACTAAAATGAAGGTAGACAATATGAGGATAAGGCGGACAGATAACAATTGACCATTCTCATAAACAGATTAATATTGCCTCGGTAGGGATAGAATACACGCGGAAGTCTGCTCCACAAAGAAGAATATCTCGTAAAAAATCTGAGTGGAACATTTTTTCGGCGGATCTGAAGCAGACTACCACCACGATTAATTTCGTTGTTTTTCATTTTTTTTTTTTTACTTTTTTCAGCGCAGTCCTAGCGATTACCCACTTAGCTTTACGATTGACAAAAAGAAAAAAATAGTAAATCAAGCCTCCATTCTGAAACCAGTCGCGGGTACGACATTACCGGCACCTGTAAATGTGTTCATTATCAATTTTTGGGGACTTTTTCAGTGCAATATTATCTTTTACACCTTAGACATTACGAATAACAAAAAAAATTTGCAAAAATTTCAATATTTATACTATTTTACGGGGGGGGACTAGTTTCTCATATAACCTTATAGTAGGTTGAAAATGGAGGATCGATGTACTATAACGTTGTATGAGAAACTGACCCTTCGCCAAATTTGTTTAAATATTGTAATTTTTCAAAATATTTTTTGATAATCGGAAAGTTTAATCGATAGGACTACGCTGAAAAAAAGTTTAAAAAAAAAGAGAAAAAAAAGCAAAACAATGAAATTAACATAAACAACGCGACCCTAACTCGAGTGGATTGAAAATGGCGGATTGATTTACTTGGATGAGAAACTGACCCCCCACCAAATTTGCTTAAGTATTGTAATTTTGCAAAATATTTTTGATAATCGGAAAGTTTAAGTAACAATTGATAGGACTGCACTGAAAAAAGTCAAAAAAAAAAAAAAGAAAAGAAAAACAACGAAATTAAAGGTGGTGGTAGTCTGCTTCATGTCCACCCATTTTTCTTTTCTTTTGAGTCTGAGAAAATGGAGACTGATTAAACTCTGTCGAAATATCATGGCTTGTTCTAGCTCTAAAGATCTGAACAGGGGAAACAGCTGGATTGGCCACTAGTTCTCACTCATTTAATAAGAAACTAGCGAGATGCAATCGCCACTTTTACTCTAACAGTTTATTTTCTCGCATTTCCTACCTGTTTAAATGCAACCACAATAGACAGATTCTGTCTTCTTGAAACCTGCTCCTTTTTTTCTTCTATGATTCTCCTTATTATCAGGCGTCTCATTTTTTTTACTACCTGAAGACGTTGCGATCTAGTGGAATTATCTTGTTACTGTGAGTGAAATGAGTAAATAATAAACTCCACCCCAAAAACAAACAAACCCCCCCCACCAAAAAAAACAACCTAAACCTGAGAAAATCGAACTCATACGACCATTTTCCATAAAAATAAAGTGGGAATAGAAATTGCAATGGGTGCTTCTGCTGGGAAGAGAATATAAAAATGAGTCACAAAATCCATAAAAAAGAAAAAAAAATAATAATAATAATAGTAGTAGTAGTAATAATAATAACAACAACAACAACAACAACAACAACAACAATAATAATAATAATAATAATAATAATAGTAGTAGTAGTAGTAGTAATAGTAATAGTAATAATAATAATAATAATAATAATAATAATAATAATAATGATAATGATAATGATAATGATAATAATAATAATAATAATAATAATAATAATAATAATAATAATAATAATGCTGCTGCTGCTGCTGCTGCTGTTTAATAAAAGGCTTTATTCTTGCAGCACAAGACCAAAGTCTTTTCACGAGAAACTTTCAGGCAAATATTATGCATAATAATATGGATCCAAAATGCAGGTTTTGTGATAAACACCAAGAAACAATAGACCACCTAATCTCAGGCTGTTCTGTGCTTGCCCCAAATGAATATAAAAATCGCCACGATAAAGTTGGGCAATATTTACATTGGCCAATGTGCAAACATTATGGAAAAGCTGTAAACAAACACTGGTATGAACATCACCCAGCACCGGTTACAGAAATAGAAGATGTAACCATTCTATGGGATTACACCATCTACACAGACAGAAAAATTGAAGCAAACAGGCCAGACATTATTGTTAAAAACCAGAAGGAGAAAACTTGTCTATTACTTGATATGGCTTGTCCAGCGGATTGTAACATAGCAATCAAGGAATTTGAAAAACTGTCAAAATATAAAGACCTGGAAATTGAAATAGAAAAAATGTGGAAATTGAAAACAAGAGTTGTGCCAGTGATAGTAGGTGCACTTGGAATGATAAAAAATGGAACAAAACAACACATTGAAAGAATCCCTGGAAACCCCAGCTTAAGAGATATACAAAAAATTGTCTTATTAAGTACAGCCCACACACTAAGGAAAACTTTATCTATGTAATGCTAGGGATGATAAAGAAGATAGAAAAACATGAAATGGAGTCATAACAACACGCCACGACCTGCCTTAGGTCTCCCCGTAGACTTGGTTGGTAGTGAGACCAAAGCAGAAATCGAAATATGATGAAAAAATGACATAATAATAATAATAATAAAGCTATGGATGTTAGGGTGATAAAACAAGGCATGGAACGGAGCCATAACAACATACTACTGCCTGCTTTAGATCTTCCTGCAGACTTGGTAAATAGTGCGACCATAGTAAAAATCGAATTATAATGAAAAATGAAATAATAATAATAATAATAATAATAATCAAAATGAATGCTGTAACCCCTGAAATATTTCCAGCAGTTATGAGCGCGATTTATGAAGAGAAAACGAAAAATCAAAACAAAACAAAACAAAAAACAATGTTCGACAATGTTAAACACTATTTCGACAGTATGTCTGTCTTCTTCAAATTATATTTAATAATACTATTGCCAATAATAATAATGTGAAGCTTATCTGCAATACGACCATATTAACTGCTAAGTTGCAATCTCCCTGATATCACATATGTGCGCTAGTGCAACCATGACTGGGTTTTGAGAGAAGTGGCCTTATTTTTGGGAAATACAGGAGTACAAAAAATTGACAGGACAGGTCAGAGTACTATACAAAGTAGCACGTCAAATTTGTCACTTTTGCAGTTGGCGTACTCAAAACAATTTTCAGGAAGCATTCATGAGATTCCTGACATTTTGGGGGCTGCACAGGTGGCGTCGCTGTTTTTAGCAGTCCAAGTGCCGAGGAAAATGATCATTTCTAATAGCCGGAGAGGATATTAAATAATAATAATAATGTTTTTCTTGTTGTTTGTTTGTTTCTTGTTTGTTTCTGTTTCGTTTTCTTGTTTCTTTTTCGCCTTCTTTTTCTTGTTTCTTGTTGTTTCTTGTTTCTTCTTTTTGTTGTTTCTTCTTTTTTTTTGTTTCATCTTGTTACTGCTTTCTTCCTCTTGTTTCTAGCCATTTCTTGTTTCTTCTTGTTTTGTGTTTCTTCTTGTTTCATGATCCTTCTTTTTCTTTCTTGTTTCTTCTTTTTATTTTTCTTGTTTTTTTTGTTATTTCTTGTTTCATTTTTTTTCTTCTTTTTAATTCTAGTTATTTCTTATTTCTTCTTCTTTTGTGCTTCGTCTTGTTTCATGTTTTTCTTCATGTTTGATTTTCCTTCTTTTTCTTTCTTGTTTTTTCTTTTTTGTTTCCTCTTCTACTTGTTTTTCTAGATTCTTCTTTCTATATCTTCTTGTTTCTTTTTCTTTTTGTTTGTTTCTTTTTTGCTTCTGTTTCATCTTCTGTTTTATCTTCATTTTCTTGTTTCCTGTTTTCTTGTTTTTGTTTCTTGTTTTTGTTTTTTCTTGTTTTTTCTTGTTTCTTCTTCTTTTATTTTGTTGCTTCTTGTTTCTTCTTGTTTATAGTTATTTCTTGTTTCTTTTTTAGTTATTTTTTGTTTCTTCTTGTTTTGTGTTTCTTCTTGTTTCATGTTTTTCTTCATATTTCATATCCCTTCTTTTTGTTTCTTTCTTCTTTTTTGTTTCTTTTTCTACTTATTTTTTCTTTATTCTTCTTTCTATATCTTCTTGTTTCTTGTTTTGTTTGTTTGTTGTATCTTCTTCTTAATTTTTGTTCTTTACACGATCATTTCGTCTGCTTTCAGAATTTAGTTTACTTCATTTATATTACAAAATCAACAAAGATCAATACATTATTCCGAATATAAACAATGGAAATTATAACCCCTGAACAAGAAATTCAATTCAGAAGACAATCAGGTGATAATAACAAGAAAATGAGGGCTATAGCCCGAATGAAACTTAAGTAAATAATGATACTTCCTTTATTGAATTCTTCTTTCTCCTGCTTTTCATTACATGATCATTTTTTCGCTTCAAAGTTTAGTTTTCTTCAATTATTTTAAAATGTCTCCTGTTTCTTGCGATTCGCTGATCGGCATATTATCTTTATCTGCTTTCATTTTTCATTTTTTTTTACACATTTCGATATTTTCTTACTTCTTTCTTCTTGTTTCTTCTTCTTTTAGACACAATGACTTTCCTTTTTTTACTCCATTAATTTTATTATCACGTTCTTCTTTCTCTTTTTGCTTCAAAATCTACTGTATATTCTTCCTATGTTTTATCGTTGTGCTTCTTATCAGTTTCCTGTCCATCTTTTTCGTCTTCATTATCCAAGATCATCTAAAACTTCCCGCTTCTTTTCGACCCCTTTTTTTCCATCTCCGTCGCCTTTGTAGCAGCAATCGGGGAAATGAAAGTAGTAGCAATAAAGCAAACCGTCGTTGTATTGGAAGGTTTATTTTCCTTTCACGTTATTATAACTAAATCCTATTCTATCCCTTGTTCCCCTCCAAAATCCCATCCTTCATTGTCTTTTCTTTCTGTTTTCTTATTCATTTTTCTGTCCTCTTTACCTATCTATTCAAATATTTTTAATCATTGTCCCTCTCCTCCTCATTTTCCATCTCCGCATTCTTCCCTATAAATAACTCACCATTATAAGATTTCAACTATGGAACAAAAAAAAAATATCATGTGGATCGTGAAATCTGATCTAATTTTCTATATCAAATTCGGGAACGAAGAATTCCCACAATGCTTTGCGATGCGTAATAAAATCAGGAAGGAATCTTCAACCAAAATAATCGCGCGGCTATAGCGTTTGGCGCCGGAATCAGATGGCGCTGTTAAGGATTAGAAGAAGAATATAACTGCCATGGAAATTCGATTTACTCGTCTGCCATTGACGAACACAGGGCGCATGCGCAAAGGAATAGAAAGTAGCATTGCAACGTTGATAATAGACGAATCATGTCAAAAGTATTATAAAACGAAGAATCATTAGATCTCCAAATACAAGCAACCTGCTACTGTGATATGGTTGCCCATACGGCTAAGTAATTTGCAGGTAGCACAACTCAATCTTTCTATTACATCGATCATTAACGCCAGCACCAGATTTGTGATATATCTATATATACATTTCTTTCGTCGGTGGCACGACTCGGAGTTTTATGCATTACGCAATCATTAGATGCATTAATGATTGTGTAACGCATAATCATTTGGCGTAGGATAATGTGTATATTTACTATTATATAAAATTAATAGCACTGTTTATATATACATACATATATATATATATAAAGTAATTAAAAAAAATTCTAAATTTCATTTTGTTGGATGGCCATTTCAGCAAGAAAATTCTCCCTTCATTAGCGGTCAAAAACAAAAACTTTATTAATTCAAATATGTTCAAAATTTCTATACCGGACGAAGCCTAAAACATATTCATACACATGAAGGTAGAAATGGGGTGGGATTAAAAAAAAAATATAGATATATATATTTTTAATTTGAATTTGTCGGCACGACGCAAGAAAGTGGAAAAGCAAACACGATATTAGATAACTTTACAATACAGCTGTAAGAATCAAAAGTTAAAGTTAAAAATTAACTCGTGTCACAGGGATATAAGTGGTAGGGGGAAAGGAAAAGAAAACAAAAGACAAAAAGTGGGGGGAGGGGGACAGTTAACGGAGAAATCATCATACCTTTTTAC
>JBBBDQ010001926.1:3950000-4130000 GCA_037127315.1 Ascarosepion bandense
TTGGTATGCCTGTACGTTCTCGTACGCATTAATCCGAAGCCATTATAACCCTGATTACCGATAGTGCCTCTTCCGTGGGTACATGGGTGAACAAGCGCAATTCATCAGGCTCATCATCTGGCTGGAAAGGATACGAGCATATTTGATCATTTCCACGGAGTGAATGTAGTTTTGCACATATGACGCTGACCTTTTCTAATAATTGTTCAGTGAGTGGCACGCACTATCGTGGCAGCTAAAAATTGGCCTAAGCAGAATGCTGGTTTTTTAGTTTTGTAAAATCGTATATGTGAGGGAGCTTGCTATAAACTTGTGACACCTTCCTGTGTGTCTTAGGTAGGAAATGGTTCTAGTTCTTGATTAGGATCTGCGACTGTTTTCTTTCTGTTTTCATTGTTGGGTCTTTCTTTATTTTACGAGGGTCATTCAATAAATAAGGTGATTTTTTCGGTATAAGGAATTCTAATACAGATAGGAGCTTACTTTTTTAAATTATTTCCCTTTACGGTATAAGGACTTCTAATACAGATAGGAGCTTACTTTTTTAAATTTTTTCCTTTATTTCTTTTTCAAATGAATTCAATTTTTTGGCTGGTTGAAAATACTATGAGAGTTTTGAAAATTAACCAAGATGGCCGACCAAGATGCATGCTCCTGGATTGAACAGAGGCAAGTTATCAAGTTTTTTGGTTACTGAAGGGTTCAAATTAAATTGATCTAATAGAAAATATATAAATGGCAAGTGATACAGAGGAAATCAACGTATAACATACTTAGTGATCTTGAGTAAATGTCTTCCCATGTATACTTCATACACAAATAGTCTTAATTCTTCCTCTTATGTCCATACAGTAACCGCTTACTTTGTGGCTCTTGGGCCTTGTACTAGAGGACCATTTAGTAAGGAAAAAATATATGATGAGTACATACGTGCCATATATATATATATATATATATATATACTATTTCTAATGAGGGCTTCCGATTTTCTCTCGATATTCCGTTTTGTCCATCACTACAATCATTTTCTTTCTTAGCTTATAGTATGATGATATTGTTGGTCTTTGAAGGGTTTTGATTGTCAGCTTCTCCAGTTTTGTGATGTTTCGATTGGGACGACTTGGCTTTCTTCAGCATATTTCTCAATTTTCATCTTAGCGTATCCACCCAAACCTGAGTAAAAGCTCAAAGTTTTTTTCAGGCAATGGTGTCTAAGTATAGTATCAACCTGAGGTACTCATTTGGTGTCAATTGATGTTCATGCTTCAGTACTGAAGAAGGGTCTCAATTTCGCAACTCTCCAAGTTCTTGTTCATTTCTACCGTTAGTGAATACGAAATCTTCACTGTTTTCAAATTTTGACAAATAGAAAAATGGGTGACTTACAAACTAAGAAAAGTAGCGAGCTGGTGTCAAATCTCTTTCTGATACATATAGACAAAGAAAGTTGAATTAAGTCTATAAAACGGAAGAAGAGAAAGGAAAGGAAAGAAAAGAGAGAGAGAGAAAGAAAGAGAGAGAAAGAAAGAGAGAGAAAGAAAAGCAGAGTCTCACGCCTCTGAATAACTCCGGTGTCAAATTACACACTGATATATTATCAGCGTCTAATTAGAACCGAGTAATTTCAATGGACACTTTTCAACTAATTTTTTTTTTCAATCATTTCACCCCGAGCAAGGCAGAAACGCCACTGATGTGCAGGGGGTTACATAAATGTAAAAAGATTAATTAGAAAAGAGTGAGGAGTACAAACTAGTTAGAAAGGAACAATAGAAAGCTGAGAAAGCAGGTGCAATGACAGATACATAGGCGGAGAGAAAGTGAAGATTATACAGGGGAGGGGAGAGAGTCCAGTGGTTAGTAGATGAGTATTAACTTTGCATTTAAATTTATGGAGGTTGTAGCCGTCAGGAAAGTAAGAATACGGGAGTGAGTTCCACAGGCGGGAAGTGCGTCTGCATTTGGCTAACCTGACTGTGAATGGGTGGGACCCAGTTGCCAGTCTGGTTGCACGGGTAAACACCTGTTGAGGAGGCATCAGTGACTTAAGCTCATCCGAGCAGAAGCCATGAAAGTATTTATAGAAGAGACAGAGGGAGGCCACATTTCGACGATGGGAAAGTGGCTGCAGTTGAGTCGCCAGATCAGTACCTATCAAATTACAGACTCTCCATTGGAGCTTGTCAAGAACACTGAGGAGAACGGCAGGGGCACCTGACCATACATGGCAGCAGTACTCCATGCACGGACGGATGGTTGACTTGTATATATGCAGGATGGATTCAGGTGGAAAAAACATCCTGGACCGACATAGTGACCCAATATCTTTTTATTTATTTTGAATATAACCGTATTACTTTTATGTGAAAAACGAACTCTCTTTTTGTTTTAAGCGTTTTCGAAATTTATGATTTGTTTGATGATTTAATCTGAACATTTCCTCTTCCTGACTATTCATCGAATCTAATAACTTTTAATGTGAGATTACTTGTCTTGAAACAAGTTAATAACAATTACAAATGTATAAATCTGTAAATAAATCCTTTATCTTGTGTCAGTAAAATATACCCGTATATTTTCCCTTCAAAGAGTTCTGAATTCAGTACCTAGCTACAAAGTTGAGCTAAAATGGAGATAATCGATAATGAGGTAGAAGGAAGAGGCATGAACGTTGAAGTAGAACAAACGAAATAAAAGGCGATGGTTTGAAATTCCAAACACTTGAAAATTCCCGGATGATACAATAATTCAAAAATCGTGAATATGCCACCAAAGATAAGGACACCAGTTTGAACACTGTAAATAGCATATATATATATATATATATATATATATATATATATATATATATATATATATATTAACATGCCTTGTGGCCATAGAAGAATCCAAAGGAGTATCCTTTACATATAACTTTCTTCGACACTGACCGCTGGGCGGGCGGCATCAATTTTGTTTATTGGCATCTTGACGTGTTATCTGGTGTGGGTTCTACGCGAATTTTACATCTGATTCTGTGAGAATGTCTGCTCTTATTTTCTTTTTTAGGGGAGCGACAGTTATATTCTTAACATCTTATATGTTATCATTTTTAATTTTCTTATTCGCTGGATTAGATTTTTGTGAATATCATTCATGTAGAATCCTTCGTTGAATAAAAACGGAAGCTGAAGATGGCTCGCCTAAAATAGGCCTATACTTCCGAATTACCATGAAATAACGCGACTGTTTTAATTTTTCTTATATATATATATATATATATATATATATATACATATATATATATATATATATATAAATTACGTCGCACACACCATAAAAATATCGAAAATGAGAAAACACACAGTGAATCATTGAAACCCCCGAGGAGTGGGCCTTACAATTACGAAAAACTTCGAAGCTCTGGAGACGAAGCGGTGAATAAAACATCCCTCAGTTAAGTGACAATTCTTCTGACGTGCTTGCTTCTTTGGTGGACTATATAAATGCAAATGTGAAGTTTTTTCAGTTTGTCTTATATTATCTCTCTATAGATATATTATAATCATATCTCAATTTTCATAAACACAAGCACACAAACACCCACTACTACAACACACACCCACACACACACACATATATCCTCTCTATTATAATAAAGACTGTTGTGTATTTATTTGTATTATGGATATCTATCTATCTATCTATCTATCTATCTATCTATCTATCTATCTATCTATCTATCTAGGACAGAGAGAGAGAGAGAGAGAGAGAGCGAGAGAGAGAGTTAAAATTTAAATTTGAGCTTTTTGGCGAGACTACCACACAACATTCGTTATGTTCTATTTTTTGTTTTTGTTTTTTCTAACCCTGTGTCTTAAACTCGAATGTTGTTAAAACATTTTCTTGGCAATTTCTCTATTTTAATTGCCGACGATTCTATTCTGACGAAGTATCGGCTGAAAGGCGCCTAAAATCTTTTTTCTCTCTTATTTTACATTTATCCTTTTTAAATGAGATACTTTTGTATCTGTTTTAATAAAAGAATCCTTTTTAAAACAAGTATATATATATATATATATATATATATATATAAATATATATATATATATATCCTTCCTGTCATGCTCATGGACAAAAACAACAGCGAGGCAGTATCCGTTTATCTTATTAGAGAGACAATAGCGAGGCAAAGTCTGATAAGTTTATTCACTTTACTAACAGTTATTAAACTTTACTAGCAGTGATAAGAGCTCTTGAAGTATGTTTGGTCTTTAACAGAGGCTCATTTTATTTTTTGACATTGATTATACCGTCGAGTAGTGAAGTATATATATATATATATATATATATAAAATAAAATAAATTTCGATGTTCAAAACTGTTGAATGATCTCTTCAACATGAAATCCCTAAGAAAGATTTCACATCTCATCGGCAACTACTACATTTCAAAATGAAATAAAAAAGAAATTAAAAAATAAAAAATTTGAAGGTTAAAAATTCACCGGCGGAAGTTTAAAAGTTTACGTCACAAAAAAAAATAATGCAGGTTAGCAATCAATGTCTATTTTTAGGTTTTGGACAATTTTACTTTTAGATTGAGTTGTAAGCGAAAAATTTGGCTTTGTCTAGCTTTACAAAGGGGAATGGGGTTAACGGATGGAATAGGAAGAGGTGTTTGATTGAGTAGTGGGCTAAACAAAACAGAAAGAGAGGGAGGGAAATGGAGAATAAGGAAAAAGAAAAGAAAAAAAAATTTCTATATTTTAGAGACGCTAGATACGACAGGTCAACAAAACCAGCGTTTATAAATGGGTTAAAGTATTAGAAAAAAAGATTTTAGAAAAAACTTATTTGGGGGAAAAAAGCTGATATGTGATTTAATTAAATTTAATTAAGTTAATCTAATTAATGACAAATCTAGATTTCAAATTAAAAAAATTAAAAACAAAAAACAAAAAAAAATTAAAAAATTTTATAAAATTAATAAAATTTAATTTTAAAAAAATTTAAAAAATTATTTAAAAATTTTTTTTAAAAAGAATTAATAAAAATTTTATGCTGTGAAAAAAATATATATACTTGCAGAAAAAATCGGGGGTTAAATTAGTATCAGTATCCTTACTTCATAAAAGTTAAATATTCAAAGGAGACAGGAAGAGGAAAAAATTTAATTAATTAATCAATTGATCAAAAACAATTTATTTTATATTTGCTCGCCTAAAAACTGAATTCAGAATTTAAACATTTTAAATGTTCACAAATTTCGCCCTATGGCGGCACTTACTAATGAATTCGTTTCTAAAATTCAGGAGTAAGTGCCGGTTTGGGTACTTTAATATTAGTATTTTTTCTTGCAGACACAGATCACATTTATCACAAAAATTCCGCAGAATTCGGGCTGAAGCTATCAGTCTCCAGCTAATTACAGGGTCCAGTCCTTCTAATACTAATATTGATTGCTAACCTGCAAATTTTGTTCCTTTTTTTTGTGACGTAAATTTTTTAACTTCCGCCGGTGAATTCTTAACCTTCCATTTTTTTTTTTTTTATTTCTTTTTTATTTCATTTTGAAATGTGGTAGCTGCCGATGAGATGTAAAATCTCTCTTACGGATTTCATGTTGAAATTATCATTCAGCAGTTTTGAACATCGAAATTTATTTTATTTTATAATTGGCTCTGTAATTTTAATTACATTGAGCTCTCCAACTGCATCATCTTTTAATATTAAAATATTAATATTGATTAGGATAGGGTCTTTGGAATTTACCTTCCTGCTTTTCCTTTTGAATTAATGTTATATATATAACCGAATGAGTACAGAATGAAGAAAGAATTTTTTTCACCGGCCAAAACATTAATTGAAAACAGTGCTCGATATATAATGTATAGAGTTGTAAATATTTATTATAAATTATGTTTTAGAACATGTACATATATTTTTCTATATATGTTCTTTACAATCATATGGTTGTTTCGACGTTGGGTGTTCAACGTCTACTCAGGAGGATGAGACGTTGGACACCCAACGTCGAAAAAAAAACATATGATTATAGAGGACATATCTAGAAAAAATTATGTACATGTTCTAAAACATAATATATATATATATATATATATATATATATATATATACATCCTCTCTATTAAAATAAAAACTGTTATATATATATATATATATATATATATATATATATATATATAACAGTTTTTATTTTAATAGTCTGAGCGTCAGAGTATATATATATATATATATATATATATATACTCTGACGCTCAGACGATTTGAATAATTTTTCCTTATGTCTTATTGTAAGTTGCTCAATAGTATCAATATGTATGTTGCTGTCATCTTAAACAGCATATTGATATAAATAGTTTGCCGTCACTTTTGGCCCAATCGTATATATGTTACTTCAAATATTATTCATATTTATACCTGAATTTGCGTAAAACGTCAGTAAGATTTGATTGATTAGGCCACTGGATATGATGGGCATTGAATTTGCCAAACATAAAGATATCTGCGGACGAGTTTGAAGAGATGGGTTTATGTATACTATCAGAAATCACGAGAGGAAGGAAAAATGATAAAGGAATAAGAGATAACTTACTGAGTTTAGTTGTGAACCTCGGAACATTTGTGAAAACAGAGTTCTCTTGCCAGTAGAAAATGTACACAAACATGGAAAACAAGGCCAGTTATATGGACACTAGAGTCCTTCCGAAAGAAAGGAAGATCCCGACGAACAGGGAATTTAGTGGAAGAAGAGATTGATCAATTCAGATTGTTTTAACAAATAGCTAAGGTGTCTGTAGTGTCTCTTAAGAAAATCGAATCAACACAGTAGAAAGTGATGCAAATACCAAAGATGTTGGAAAAAAACTTTTAAGGGTTTATGTGATTTTGGTGTGGGCGTTTTCAGTTAATTGCTTTTGATTATATTATATTTTAAGGTAAAAATGGCCAAAGGTAATATGAACTGGTTGGGAATTGGCACAAACAGCACAATGGTGTAACATCAGGACCAGAGGAGACTCTAAATCCTATCTAACAGTTCCGGCTTCTAATTACCACTCGGGATGCAGCACTAGAAAACTGTCATCTTTAATATTATGGGTTGTAGCCACCATCCAGTCATATAACCAAACATTCATGACACAAATCCTTATTAAGCACTCTGAAAGAGTAACAGGAAACCCCATTCTTGACAGGAAGCAATGATAAATCTCTTCTCTCGTTCAACAGAAATGGGAAGTTTGAAACGGGCGGTAGGCAGGCGTACATACGCCTATTAAAAACAAATAAACTACTATTATATATATATATATATATTATATATATATATATATATATATATATATATATATATGAATATATATACATATATATAATACCCGTTTATTTGTTTTTAATATATATATATATATATATATATATATATATATATAGTCATCCGCAGACAGTCCTGTTCCGTTGTATCACAGCTCATCAGCATTGAAATTCGATCGATTTGACATAAACCAGAGATTTTATTTTACGTTTCAGCTATAGTCACAGGGTGGAGGAAAGCAGAATTAGCTCTTATATGTACACAATGTATACAAACACAAAATTGCTAAGAGTGTTCAATCCATTACTTGAGAACGATGCGTAAATAGTGATGAATGGCTACTGTTTTAAAAGTCTACCATTTCCCCAGAGTGCTCAAACAACGGGCAAGAGTATATATATATATATAGCAACGGTACTTAAAATCAACCCCTTTCTAACCCTAATTTGAGACGTCCCTTTCCAGAAAATTTTTGGAAATGTGAAAATAGGGACTAAACACCATAGTTAGTTGGAGACTAATAGATTCGACTCGCACCCCTAGTAACATGTACGACAGATGCAGTCTATGTTTAGTTTAATTGAAAAAATAAAGTATCCCAAACAAAATCTACTTTTAAACTTACGGAAAGAATTCATCAGCACATTCTGATATGAATTCAAATTTTTTAATTTTAAATTTTCCTTTGAGAAATCAACCCCGTACATAAAGTTAATTTCCTTTTGATAATTGTTACTTTTCCTTCTTAAATATTGTAGAAATAATTACAACACCTATATGTGTTAAACTTTCATAACATTTCGGGTCCTATCATTTGACAAGTATCTATGCCTAAGTTCTAAATTTAATTTTACTGATCCCTGTTTCACTTCCGCTGACATAATGGAAGTTTTTTGCTATCATTTGCCCCTCACTACCGAATACTGAATATCTCCTGATCTCCATATCCCTTTATACACTAGCTTAAAGCTTTCCCTTTCAGGTTCTTTATTTATTAATTTATTAAACAATTACATTATATATATATATATATATATATATATATATATATATATTGTGTGTGTGTGTGTGTGTGTGTGTGTGTGTGTGTGTGTGTGTGTGTGTAAATAAGAATATGGGTGGTTATGCGCACATGTATGTATGTACGTAGATATGCATTATAGGTGTATATATATATATATATACATATATATATATATATATATACATATATACATATATATATATGTGTGTGTGTGTGTGTGTGTGTGTGTGTGTGTGTGTAAATAAGAATATGGGTGGTTATGCGCACATGTATGTATGTACGTAGATATGCATGTACTTCAGTGGGTATTTGTATATATATATGCGTAAATATTTCTGATTAGCACATCCGTTAAGTTAATTACTGTCGCATTCTTATATTAATCTAATTATATTTTTATTTTAGTTTTAGTTTGAACTTTATTTTAGTTATTTTAGTTAAGGATTACTCTTATCAGCAATATAAGATTGGTTCATTCTATATATGTATATGTATGCGTGTGTGTGTAAATGGAGTATTTATATGAGTGTATGTGAGTGGTGTATTTATATGAATGTATGTGTATGCATGAGTGGAGTATTTATCTGAATGTATATACATATACATTTAGATAAATACTCCACTCATATATATATATATATATATATATATATATATAGTGATGTAAATTAATAAATCTACATATAATGGTGCACATATAACGCATTAAACTCCGAGTCGTGCCATAGAGGTAGGATAATATATATATTTAAATTGTCTTTTAAGTAATTCACTCATATCAAATGTACTCCAGATGTGTTGATGCCGATTAAAATAAGTATTTATCTATTATACGTTTATCTATAGTTTTTATGATTCCCTGAAATAGTTCATTTCTTGTCTTTCGGTATATTTTCCACTTTATATATATATATATATATATATATATATATATATATATATATAGAGAGAGAGAGGAAAGAATATTAATAAGAAGTTTTGAATTTAAAAATGTACTTTTTTTGAACAGTATTTGTTTATTTTTATTATATTTTATATTTCAGACCGCCCTCCGGTCCTTCATCAGAAACAACTGATTTTTAAATTTTAAATATAAATTTTAAATTTTAAATTTAAATTTTAAATACGTTTCTAATTCAAATTTAAAAATCAGTTGTTTCTGATGAAGGACCGAGGGCGGTCTGAAATATAAAATATAATAAAAATAAACAAATACTGTTCAAAAAAAGTACATTTTTAAATTCAAAAGTTCTGATTAATATTCTTTCCTATACATATTAAGACAGTATACGTGGATGATCATCACTATATATATATATATATATATATACACTACCGGCCATAATTATTAGGCCACCCCAGTGTTTTAAAAAATGATGTATTTCATAATATATTTTAGTATTTATTGCCAAGTGAATAATTGTAATCGAATTCCAGTTGAATTCATTGCATTCACTTACGCGCAAATACCTTTGCGAAGGGTATTAATTCGTTTCTTCCCTCCAGTTATAGGTTAAATAAACAGGACAGATTGGGTTGTATAGCCTTGGCTGGCAACCAATCTACTGCAGAATGTAATGGCAACCTACTGCGGGATAATTATATGCCCAGTCAGCCACGTTTCTTTCCAGACATGATCGCCCAAGCGTGTATCACTAATGGCACTTAACTGACTGACTGAATAATTGTAAATGAAAATAGAATGCTTCTTTTGTTAATACTGCACAATAACATGTGCATCAAATGAATTTATAAATATTTAATAATTACCTATATTGCAGTTTCATCAATGAAAAAATGAAGAAAATTTAGGGTGCTTAGGAGGAGTTCATATTTGCTTTCTTGCCTTGTAAAACTTTGCAAAGTAATGAAAACAAGGAACCATTTCATTTTCATTTAGAATTATCCACTTGTAAATAAATACTAAAACTAGTATGAAATACACCAATTCTTTAAAAAACTGGGTTGGCCTAATAATTATGGCTGGTAGTGTATATATATATATATATATATATATGTATATATATATATTTTCTCATAATATTTTTTCAATATATTTTATATATATTAATATTTATGTAAATCGTCTACTAATATTACATTACTTTTCCAACCTTCCCCTTTATTCCTGCAGTAAATGTTAACGTAAATTAATTTGATCTCAACAGTAGTCAAACCCTAGTTTATATTGAAACGGAAAATTTTGAATAATTTTTGGCAAAGCTGAATTATGTCACGTTTTCTATTTTTCATTTTTTCATTTTTTCTTTTTCTGTTTTCTTTTTCCTTGTTTTTTTTTTGTATGTTTCTATCCTACCCTCCACTCCCTCTGAGCTAACGGTTGTCACGTCTGCATATCGAACTCAAATTTCCCCCTTTTTCTTTTTTTTTTTTCCTTTTCTCCTTTTCCCACTCTCTCCTATGACGTTTCTCCTATCTTCCTCTTCTTTCATTTACCTTTTCCTTTCTTCCTCATTTCCGGTCATATTTTTCTTCCCGTACTATTCGTGTGACACGTTAAGACTTTTACACGCATATACATAATTATTTAAATGTCCTTTTTACGGATCGAGTTAAATTCAATTTACTACCTTTTTAACGCTTCCATCTCTTTTCAAACCTCAGAAACAGGGTTGGGTACGCCTAACATACCCTTCCCTTTCTTTTTTCACTTCCACTCCCACCTTATTTACCTTATTTCCTTCTTGCTCTTTCTCTTTCTTTCTCCGTTTCTTTTTTTTCTTCTGTTTATTGCTACAGATTTCCTTTTTCTTTTCACCTTTTCTAAGTGGACTTCCGGTGTGGTATCTTTGCCTACTTAAACTCTCAAAAACGTTTGAATTTTCTATAATAAAAAAGATCACTGATGAAAGACATTTATTTCGCTGAAGTGATCATTTGATATATGTAATTTTCGAAGTTTCATATATAAGAATACTAGCAGTATAGCCCGGCGTTGCTCGGGTGTAATGAAAGCTTTAAAACTAATCCTTGGTCCTGGAGCTCAGACTCTTTGGACGTTGGCACGAAAGACTAAAAAGCAATAGTTGTTTCAAGTTAAAGCGAAAGCGTAGACTGAAAGAAAAATGAATGCATGTAAATCAAATTTTGATTTCTTGGTATCGATATCAAATAATTTTTTTTCGCCGTAAACTGAATTTTGAAGGCTAAATAAGTCCTCTGAGTAAATGGTATCATGGCTGAGACTAAGAATTACAATTATACCTACTTAGAGCCAAACCCGAAGCAGAAACTAAAATAAAAGGGCTGAAAAAAATACAGACATACAGGCAGATAAACAGACACACGCACAAACATCTTGACTTTTATATATATATATATATATATATATATATATATATATATATTATCGATTTTCCGCACTATTGTAAGGACTGCAACCTCGAAACCTCTGAATATCGTTTCTTATGTCTTTGTCTATGTTTGTATCAAATTTGATTAAAATCGGACCACTCCTTCTATAACCCGATTTTTCCGATTTTCGATATTTATCGGGGTTACCGCGACACAAAACCTAGCTAAGAACACTTGCAGACGGTTATAGTACAACTGTGTAAATTTTCAAGAAAATCGGTTCAGAGTCTATAGGTAACGGACACCCACACAGACACATACACACAAATTTCCATTTATAAATAAGTTTAGATGTGGAGTTTAGTAAAAATACTTTCATCATTTAAGTATATAAAATACCCACTGATAAAATGATTTGCCACCATAATTTTATTAGCCAATGTCCTCATTGATACAAAATTCTTATTTTTTTTCTTCTTCTATTTGCATTTTAATTTAAGGACGTAGGCAATCATGGCCTTCCGCATCTCTCTCTCCCTGGTAGCTCTTAGCACGCTTTCTCTTGTTACAACACGCAAGCCCCGTTCTGCCATCCAGCTGATCAGGCCAGTCCAGTACGTTACACGCTGTTTTCCCTGTCTACCCTTCCCTCTATCTGGCCTGTTAGTATCAAATTCTGTAGGCTATCCTTCTTCATTGTATGTCCCAGGAATTTCAGATGTCTCTTCCTGGTGCTCAGTATTAATTTGCTTTTCGTTTCTATCATTTCCAAAACCTCATCAATGCTTACATGCGCAATCCATGATATTCGCAGCATCCTTCTGTAGAACCACATTTCAGTTGTTTCAAGTTTTTCCTTCATCTTCGATGATATTGTCCAGCATTCACTGTCATATTGAAGAACTGACATCACATAGCAATCCAGTACTCTCTTCTTTGTTTCTAGCAAAATTTTCTTGTCTCTTAATACTTTACTTAACTTCTGGAATGTGTACTTCGCCATGCCAGTTCACCGTCCTATCTCTGTCGCACATTCCGTCTTCTGTTAGAACAGTTCTCAGGTATTTAAATTTTTGTATTTGCTTGATTTTAGTATCGTCCACCTGTATTTGACATTTTGGGCTGCTCTTTTTGTTGATGACCATGCATTCGGTTTTCTTGCAGTTTAACTGTAGTCCTTTTTTGCCACTCTCTTCAGCTACCATTAAGATATCTTGTAGTTTCCTTTCCGTGTCTGCTATCAGCACTGTATCATCTGCGTACCTTAAGTTGTTCAAATTGTCGCTTCCGATGAAAATGCAAATTCTATCACGTTCCGACACAATGAGTTTCAACTTTAAAAGCAGCATTTTAACGGTCGATATGAGAAACTTAGTGTTTCACTGATTTGAAGTAGCATAACAGTTTTTAGCATTATATATTTAAGAATGTGCGATGTAGTGTAGTGGATACAATAACATTAATATTTTCTACAAATATATAGCAATTATAAACAGGATGAATCTTCACTTCGCAACATCATCCAAAATACGCAAGTTCAACTGACTTAAACAAGAAAATTAAATTATCTATTACGCAAAATTCAAAACTGTTAACCTCATTGGCAATAATAACAATTCGCCTGTAAAATTTAGACTGCTGAGAAACAGTACCGCTTACGAATTTATATGTGCTTTGAAAAACTGTGGTCTAGAAAAATCCAAGTTCGCAAACAAATACATCTGCCGCACTACCACAAGATTGGCCAAAAACATGACATTGCCCTTTTAAGACAACAATTTATTTCGATCAGTTATTAAAAATCGCCTAAAGAAACCACTCGTGGTGGAAACCAAGGTAGCCAAATAACTCGTTTAAAAATTGAATATATATATATATATATATATATATATATATATATATATTTGTGATAGAGTGAAATAGATCTGTCTGCGGATGACAATATATATATATATATATATATATATATATATATATATATATATACTGTAATGGTTGTTACAATGTTTTTATAAATTCATAGTATCACTACACAAGAATGTTCGTGTTTCGAAGCCAGCCCATTATGTGGTTGGTTTCATCTTCAGGTGATTTTTTAAAAATGAGAATTATCTAGTTGAAAAGCCCGTTTATTTGTGTTGGGTTTGTTTTTTTGGGGTGTTAGAGGGGTTGGTCTGTATTTTGAGTTCTGTTGACCTTTTTAAGGTCTTAGGGTTAAGTGTTTGTTTGTGGCTGAGTTCAGGATAGGTTAATCTATTTATCTTGTGAGGGTTTAGGCTGCTGGCGCCTTGTGTTGTTATTTGGCTTAGGGGTTGGTAGGTGTTGTTTTGTTTTGGGGTTGGTTTCTTCTTAATTTAATTTATGTTATTTTGTATTGAGGTGTGTGCTTTTTTTGTTTTTTATCGTGTCGATATTTTATTTATTTATCTACTGTTCTGCTGCAACTGCATTATTTTTTGTTGGTATTGTATAGGTTTGTTTTCTTTTCCTGTTTATTTATAGGGTTGGTTGTGTGTATTTTTTGTGTTTTTTGCGGGGTTTCGTGGTTGGGTGTTTTTTTGCTTACTTAAATTTTAGCGAGAGATATTTGCGATGTTTGCATATTACTGCTAATTCGTCTCTACGGTTTAATAAATCGTTGCTGTTAGAGTACTGAAGAACGTGTAGTTTTTCACTTAGACATAAAGTGCAGATGTCGTTAAGTGAGTTGCAAGTTCTAGTTTTTTCTAGGATTTTCCATTTTACTTTGGGTTTCTGTTTAGACTATTGTATATCTGGCCGCAACGTAAAGTCTAGGTACCATGGCGAATAAATCCACAGGACATCTGCCATGTAAGTATTTTATATATATATATATATATATATATATATATATATTTAGTATATCGAGGCAGCAAGTAATTTTCTAAACATATGCTATTAAATATAAGAGACAATGAATGTCTATTATGTTTAATCATGAGCCGTTCTAAACGTCGTATTTTTGCTTTAATTTCAGTTGAAAATAAAGACAAAAATTCTCCAACATTTGGATAATTATTTATTGGTTTTCTTCTAAGCTTTCGGCTCACATGAGCCATCTTCAGAGAGGTAGTTTAAACTGAAATATTATAAAATCCACCATCACCGGCGATTTTATTTTGTGTTGACATAAAACTCCGCTTGGCAACGGCAATAGTTACCAAAAATAATAAACGCAGTTCTTAAGTTTGCGATGCGGTTTATTATTTTTGGTAACTATTGCCGTTGCCAAGCGGAGTTTTAAACATAATAGACATTCATTGTCTCTTATATTTAATAGCATATGTCTAGAAAATTACTTGCTGCCTCGATATACTAAATATATATATATATATATATATTTTAATCATATCACCCCGAGCAAGGCGGTAACGCCACTGATGTGCAGGGTACTACGCAAGAGTGAAAAGATTGGAAAAGAGAAAGCCGGAAACCACATCCTGAACAAGGGATAAGCCTTTATACCTGTACAATAGACGTGGGTGGAGTGTGAACCGGGCAATACTTTAGTCTATCTACTCCAATTGAAAAATAAATAAATAAAAAATTAAAAATAAAAATAAAAAGTAGGGGCGTTGAGTTAACTAAGTTTTAACTTAGTTAAAGTCCAATAAAAAATTTTCTTTGAAAAAAATACAAAAAAAAAACGCACTCGTTCAAATAACTATGAAACTTTTAATATTAGCTACAACAAAAAATTAAAATAAAATAAAATCAAAGCAATATCATTACTTACTAGTAAAGTTGTTCCCAACCCCCCAAAAAACACGTGCTCAATCAGTGATAGAAGAATTATTTTAACATTTTTGATACTACATGCGTGTATGCGGGGTGGGTATGGGAGTCAACTAACTAGACAATGGCCGAACAAAGAAAACGACCAATGAATTTAAGAGGAATTTTAGAACAAAATTATCCTCCAGTAAAAAATATTTATTTGAAAAAAATGCAAAAAAACCCCCAAAAAACGCACTCGTTCAAATAACTATGAAACTTTTAAAATTATATATATATACCGTACAAATTTAATGAAAACGACCCATCCTCTTTCTATGATAATCTCTCCTCACCATTTAGGAAAGAAAACTAAAATCAGTGTAAAAACAGATTGTACGAGTTTAGGTTTAGCTTCAAATAAATGTTTTAGTGTAGATCACATAGGGAATTGTCAGTATGCTATTACCTATGAAATGTTACACATTTTGTTAATGTTATGTAGATTAGACCTGCGGGTTGCTCAACGGTTACCGGCGCATAAATAGAATTAGCATGTACTCTTCAATTTCTGATCGAAGCTATTTAATTGGCACTAATCCCCGCCCCCTGTAACCGACATGAAAATATCTTCCGATAACTAGGGATTAAATTGTAGTGGAGACTAGGCTTTATAATCCTTATTAACAATCAGTATATGTGAAAGTCTTATCTGGATTCACACCCATAAAAATTTGAGGTATGCCTTTAACCTTATTAGTGGTTTAGTATTTTGGGTACTTTTATATACTAATGAGCCAGTCATGAGATGATTTATTTTATAGTTCGCCAATAGAAGGGTTAACTAATCAAAAGGCTCAAAATACTCAATGCGACGTGTATAAAAGGTGACCATATTTTCTCGAGTATTGGCGATATAGTCCGATTCAGTAGAGTGTCTGACTCGTGAGTGTTAATCTTTGACGTCGTTTCATTGAACAAATTACGTACTGTACTGTATTCTATATTCATAAACTATGGTGGACATGGTCAACAAGTAGCACTTGAGATCGACAGATCTGACTTCAAAACATTTCTAAACTGGTCAGGATTCTGTCAATCGATCTCGTCATAGTCACATATGGTGTCGCCAATAGTAACGTGTGTTAGAAGCATCAGCATTTTGTTTTAGATTTAAAAAATGATTTGTAGATTGAGTGTGAAATCAAGCCGAAATTAGGTTAAATGAGGTGTAAATGACGATTTTGTTCCAGAAAATGTTTTCTATTCAATTATAACAAGACATTTTTAATGCCTTAGTGAGTTGTCTTCCAGTTAATATCGGACATCGCAAATATTATTGAAATGTACTTTCTTTTATTTTCATATAAACAGTACAGTGCAAAAGTATTAAGACAAGAACTATTTTATCTTTTGTGAGGGATCAAAATAAAGTTTAAAATCACGCCTGTCCTAACACTTTTGCACACTACCGGTAGTGTACAAAGGTATTAGGACAGGGCTGATCCTCCTAAAAACCTCACTAAAATTCAAATATAGGGTGAAAAGCCAAGTAAATTGCGCATAAATATTGATTATTTAAAACTAGGCGTAAAATAAACGTATTAAAAAGAGATTACATTTAATTTTTCCTGTTTTCTATTAAACAAATTATTTTGAACTTACTCATTATTCTATTATCCTTGGATATGACTGACATTTTTCTTATTCCCCCCTCCCGAATTGAAAAATCTAATGTTACTTTGCAAGACACACTTTGGGAACAAATACAAGCTGCTTGGCAGGAGATATCATTAGATACATTGAAGAAGCTTGTGATGTCAATGCCTGACAGAATAAAGATTGATCAAAGCAAAAGGCTATTATACTAAATATTAAATTTATTTTGTAACAAGTATTGTTTTCTTGTAAAAGCATTTGTTGAGTAAATCGAATAAAATTACTTTAATTGTTTATTTTCTGTCAATATGCCTCATAAAAGATAAAATAGTTATTGTCTTAATACTCTTGCACAGTACTATATATATATATATATATATATATATATATATATATATATATATATACTAGGTGCGATTGGTAAATGGTCGCAATTATTTTATTATTTCAAAGCGAAAGGCTATTATACTAAATATTAAATTTATTTTGTAACAAGTATTTTTTTCTTGTTAAATCATTTGTTGAGTAAATCAAATAAAATTACTTTAATTAAATTGTTTATTTTCTGTCAATATGCCTCATAAAAGATAAAATTGTTCTTGTCTTAATACTTTTGCACAGTACTGTACGAGAAATAAAAGTTAAGTAATAAATTCAGAATAATTAAAGATTAGTAAGAATAAGCAATAATAAATTAGAACGGTTATAAAAAAAAATAAACACGGAAGAAAATGTTATGTGACGAATGGATGTTTCGTTGTTAGTGTAAATCTTGCTAGACGCAACATGAGATCAGCTAAAACAACTATGAATAACTAAAAATAATTACCAAGAATTACCAAGAATTACCAAAAAATAATTACCAAGAATGAGTAAGAGAAAAAGATTATATAATAAAATAAAAGTCATAGACGGACAGACGAACATCGTATTTCACGGACGGAACAGTAATCCGTAAAAAACAAAGAGAAATAGAATGAATGACGTATTCTTTGTTATCCCAGAGAAATTTATGGTAATTTTCTAAGCGGTGATTTGATGTGGCGTAATTCTCTTGCCTACGAGAGAGTTTTCTGATGCTTTTGTTTGATTGTTTATTTGTTTCGAGGTTTAACGACCTATTAATCCTTATGGGATCATTTAAGGTCATAACAAATGATTTTGGTTAAGGTTATTTTATTTTTACATCTTCCTTTTCGAGTATCAAGATTCATTGGGATTTGTTTTTAAGAGTAGGGTCCCCAAGTCCTACCTTGTTACTTAACCCATAACTGGA
The DNA here is from genome assembly GCA_037127315.1 of Ascarosepion bandense. NCBI lineage: Eukaryota > Metazoa > Mollusca > Cephalopoda > Sepiida > Sepiidae > Ascarosepion > Ascarosepion bandense. Next base: position 3,968,327 of record JBBBDQ010001926.1, read on the forward strand.
GGGAAGGGACGGATTAATACCTTTCTCAAGGGTACCAGTGCTTAAGTGAATGCAGAACCCGTCAGAGTCAGTCAGATGAAAGCAGTAGCTGACAGTATCTCACCAGGTAAAGAAGAAACTTCAAGCTGACTCGCCCTCACTGCCAACATTCTCATCTTTCCTTTCACTCCACGCCAATCCGGACATAGGTCACGTTACAGTTTCATTCGCCCTCTTCTTCAAATTTTCTTTTCTTCTTTTTCACTCTACATCAGAGAGAAGAAATGGACGTGTTAAGTAATTCTTTATTTGTTTTGCCCACCCACCTCTCTCTCGACCTGTCGCGACCTACAAAAAAGAGGAAGGAAAAAATACTTTACATTCTGCTACTTTACAGCCATGTACTCTATACTTCTGCGGACATTTTACATACCTACATTACTACTAGAAACATTTTCTACAACTCTTGATACCCTAAACTTTCTAACTGAACATTAATTTCTACGAAGTATTGCTATTCTTTTCTTTTAATAAATTTCTATTTTAAGATACAAAATGTATATTTTTGTTCTTACGCTATTCCACACAATTCCACACATTCCAACCTGCAGACAACCAATTTTCTGATGATAATTCTGGATAAAACTTGTAAGCTTTAGGGAGTTCGGTTAAGTATGACACAAGGCCGAATCAAAGGATCATTAACCAGCCCCTATAGCTAAAACCTCCCTAGAAGAGATTATCAAAAAGTAATTCTTCAAAGACGCATTTTAATAAAAAGAAAAAAATCTTAAAATGAAACCTCATTTTCCTTCTGTTTTCTTTCACTTAACATCTTTCGAGAGACTCAATTAATATACGACATTACCAAAAATCCATTACTGCTGAATTCCTCTCCTTACCTGGACCGTCAAGGGTATGGCGATAGACTATATCCGCCAGCAAAGCCTCTAATCAGGATATTTTAAACAGCATAGAACCACCGCTTAATTGTTGTTGTTGTCTATCCTAATCTAGAGTGTTAGCAACTGTTAAAGTCCCAACTATGGAGCAAATAGTTAACCCTCAAACTGATGTAAAAAACTATGAAAGTATAAACATACATTTTCATATTAAAAATACGAGCAATACATTTTTGGAGAAAGAATTAGCAGCTGAACATTTTTGCAAAAAAATATTTACCATACATAAATTTTTCAAAAGAAATTAATACTCATTCTAAGAAAATTAAATTTCGGCATTAAATGACCCATAAATAGTTAATATGCCGCTAAACAAACAAATCCAGACTTTTATTTGGACTGTGCCGGGTCCATAGTTTTTTCAGAGTACAATTATTAGTGACTGCTGTTGCACATTTAAAAAAATCTATTACAGAAAATCAGAGAATTCATACTAGGTAGATATCTTCACTTCTAAATATAAATTTTCTTCGGAGATTTTCGTGTGTACTTATCAGTCAGTTAAGTTCCATACGTAATACATGTTAGAACGATCATATTTCGAAAGAAAAAAATATTTTCCCGCATTAGCTTATTACTTTCTCTGGTAGACTGGTTACCAACCAAGGGTATAGAACCCAATCTGTCCTGCTTATTTAACCCATAGCGTGAGGAAGAAGAGACAGATACTTTCCCAAGGGTATTTACACGTAAATGAATGCAAGGAATTTGTACCCAGTGGTTTCATCGAATATTTAGCAAAGCTTATTACAAATGTGGATGTGCGTTGTGGTGCAGTGGACTCATAACGATAAATAAGAGTGCCAAGTTCGAATTCCAGTTGAAGTTCTTGCATTCACTTACGCACAAATACCCTTGGGAAAGGTATTAATCCGTCAATTCCTCCAGTTATAGAGTAAATAATAGGACAGATTAGGTTCAATAGCTTTGGCTGGTAACCAGTCTACCGTAGAAAGCAATGGCAACCTACTGCGGGATAATCTTCTGTTCGGTCAGTCATGTCTCTTTCGAGACATGATCGCCCAAAGCATGTATCACGTATTGGCACTTAATTGACTAAATAAAATAGTTGGAGACATTAAGGCTTCTCCTGGGGATAAGGTGGTGGGGTTCAGTTTTATATTGTTATTAAGTAATAAACTGATCAACCACTAATTATTACATAATAAAATAATACATACGTTCCCCCTCTAGCTATGAGTCAAATAACAGGACAGATTTGGTTTTATAGTCTTGGCTGGCAAACGGTCTACCGTAAAAAGCAATGGCAACCTTCTGCGGGATAATCTTCTGCACGGTCAATAATGTCTCAAAAGAGACATGATCGCCCAAATCGTGTATCACGTATGGCACTTAACTGACTGATTAAAAATAAACCTGAATTAGTCTGATCCCCCTTGGATTTCAATCATGTTAGCTAGAATAAATTCTATCACGATCCGACACAATCAGTTTGAACTTTAAAAGCAGTAGGTTGCCATTACTTTCTGCGGTAGACTGGTTGCCAACCAAGGCTATAGAACCCGATCGATAGCTAGAAATAGAAGCAACAGATTCATACTTTTCCCAATGTTTTTGTGTGTATGTGAATGCAACGAATATAAATTAAACTCGACTTCCCGTTTTCCCGTTCAGAGACGATATTCACTACACCTCAATGAATGACTGTTTAAACATATAACATTATCATTGACTAGCAGTATAGCCCGGCGTTGCTCGGGTGTAATGAAAGCTTTAAAACTAATCCATAGTCTCAGAGCGCAAACTCTTTGGTCGTTGGCACGAAAGACTAAAAAACAATAGTTATTTCAAGTTAAAGCGAAACAGTAGACTGAAAGAAAAATGAATAGATATAAGTCAAATTTTGATTTCCTGGTATCGTTATCAAATAAGCTTTTTTCGTCGTAAACTGAATTTTGAAGGCTAAATAAGTCTTCTGAGTAAATGGTATCAAGGCTGAGACTAAGAACTACAATTATACCTACTGAGAGCCAAACCCGAAGCAAAACTAAAATAAAAGGGCCGAAAAAAATACAGACATATAGGCAGATAAACAGACACACATATAAACATCTTGCCTTATATATATATATATATATATATATATATATATATATATATATATATATTACCGATTTTATGCACTATTGTAAGGACTGCAACCTCGAAACCTCTGCATATCGTTTCTTATGTCTTTGTCTATGAGTGTATCAAATTTGATTAAAATCGGACCACTCCCTCTATAACCCGATTTTTTCGATAATCGATTTTCGATATTTCTCGGGGGTTAACTAGACACAAACCTAGCTAAGAATACTCGCAGACGCCTATAGTACAGCCGTTTAAATTTTCAAGAAAATCGGTTCAGCCGTTTCGGAGTCTATAGGTAACGGATACACACACACAGACACACACACACACACAAAGTTCCAATTCATAAATAAATTTAGATTAGATTAAATTTGAAGTGGCTTAACAGTTTTTAGCATTATATATGTAAGAATATGCGTTTTTGCTTAGTGGATATCGGCTCGAAACGAAAATTTAGAGATCCGAGTTCGAATCCCATTCACATTCGTTGCATTTACTTACGTGCAAATACTCTTGGGAAAGGTATTAATCCTTCAGCTATAGGTCAAATAACAGGACTGAGTGGATTGACAACAAGCCTACAGAAAGTAATATCAATCTATTGCGGAAAAAAACCTTGTGCCTAGTCAGTTATGTCTCTTTCTAAACATGATCGCCCAAGTGTGTCTCACGTATAACACTCAACTGATTGATATGTAAGAATGTGCGATGAATTGGAGAACCGAGTGCGAATTCGAGTTGAATTCACTTACACGCAAATTCCTTTCGGAAAGGTATTAATCTATCACTTCTTCCCACCAAGTATGGGTTAAAAAGCAGGACTGACTGAGTCGGCTACCAAGTCTACTGCAGAACGTAATGGCAACATAATGCGGGGAAATCTTTTACTCAGTGAGTCATGTCTCTTTTGCGACATGATCGCCCAAGCGTGTATCACATATGGCACTTGACTGACGATGTAAGTAATATTCGACTGGAAAAGTTTTTTTCCCCTCTTTAAGAAAATATGGGAATTTTTTCAGGATCTGAAAGTGTTTTAACCGTAATAGAATTTTTTTTTATCTTAAGTTTCTGTATTTGTATACATAACTCAAATAAATTCCAGTACCTTTCCTTATATCATGTTTTATTTCTGAACGATAACTTGCAGTCTGCTGGTTAATCAACGATAAACATACTCATTTTGAGAACGGTTTAGGTAAGCCGTTTTTGTCCTCTAGAAGATGAAGATAGCAATTCGTTGAAGAAAACGGCATTTTCTCCTTTTAATGTTTTTTTTTTTTGTTGTTCCGTTTTTATTCTCAATATTGCGTTCAATTTTTTCGGATTTTGTTTCGTTTTTGTTCTTTTGTTTCGTTTTTTTATTTCTATATTATATACAATTACACAGTCCCGATTTTATCAATTTATTACTTTTTCTTGTCTACATATAACTTTTCTTTCTTTCTTTATTTCTTAATTTATTTCTTTATTAATTTCACCTTCACCTTTAGTTCCTTATTTCTCTTTACACTCATTATTTTTCGTTTCGTTTGTTTCGTTTTTTGTTTCTTTTTTTTTTATTTCCATATTATACACAATTACACAGTCCCGATTTTATCAAGTTATAACTATTTCTTGTCTACGCATAGCTTTCTTTCTTTCTTTCTTTCTTTCTTCATTTATTTTTATTTATTTATTTATTTATTTATGATTTAACCTTCACCTTTCGTTCTTTATTTCCCTTTACACTATCATTTTTTTCTTTCATCATTCTTCGTTTTGTTTAATCTTTCATCTTTATTTTGTCTTTTTGTCATTCTTACATCTTTCTGTCTATTTGTTTTTCCTTCATTTTTCTTTCATTCTTTCTTTTTTCATTCGTTCTACCTTTGTTTTATTTGTTTCCTATTTCTTTCTTCATTTATTTATTTATTTTTTATTTATTTATTTATTTATTTATTTATTTTATTTATTTATTATTTCACCTTCACCTTTCGTTCTTTGTTTCCCTTTACACTATCATTTTTTTCTTTCATCATTCTTCGTTTTGTTTAATCTTTCATCTTTATTTTGTCTTTTTGTCATTCTTACATCTTTCTGTCTATTTGTTTTTCCTTCATTTTTTCTTTCATTCTTTCTTTTTTCATTCGTTCTACCTTTGTTTTATTTGTTTCCTATTTCTTTCTTCATTTTCGTTTATTTTATTTTTTGCATCTTTGTTCCTTTTGTATATAGTTCTTTATTCTTACACCTTTCCTTTTCTTTTTTCATAATTCATCTTCCTTTTATCGTTCTGTTTTTCTATACTTTTTCATAGATTATTCTTTATTTCTTCATTCAGCTTTTAATTTTATTTCCTCTTCATCTATTTCTTTATTTTTACAATTTTCGTTTGCTTATTTTTCTTCTTGACGTCATCTTTTTTCTTTTCCTTCTTCCCTTTCTTTACTCTTTCCTCATTTTTTGTTTGCCTTCTCTCTTTCTTGTTTCTTTTTAACAAATATTTTCTTCGGTTATTTTTCGTTCTCATTTTAATCTATTTCTCTCTCAGTTTTTCTTCTTCTTTCAATTTAAATTTTTCTTTTTCGTTCAATTTTCTTTTCTTCTTTTTTCTTTTCTTTCAACTTTACTTCCTTCTCCTTTCTTTTCCTTCAAATTTGTTTTCTTTTTCTACTTCCTTTTCTTTCTTCAGCTTTCTGTCTTACCTTCTTCTTCCTGGATCTTCATTGTGTTTTCACCATTCTCTTTTACCAACTCTCCTATTTGCTTGACCTTCTTTCTCTTCAGTAATAATCTATCGTTGGTTTCCTCACGAACCTCATTAGAAATCATCTCCCAACAAAACCAATCAACAACTGCTTCAGATATTCTCTTATTTATTCTTGAACTCATTCTTATTCATAATAATTTTTCTATTTTGCCTCTTCTTCTCTCCCAAATTCGACATTTTTATTTCTTCATCCTCCAGATTAGCTTGATCAGCGACTTTCGTTCCCACTTCTTTTCTTCGAATTCTTCAGCTTTTTATTTTCTGAATTCTGTTCCAGATCCTTATTAACCTCGGCTGTATTAGTTCTCATCAATACAACGAAATCCATTTCTCTTAAAACGCAAAAAAGAAAAAAAAAAGGAATAAATTCTATTGGCTGTTAATAACAGTAGAAATATAAAAATAATAAAATATTTTAGCGGAACAACGATGCCATCGACCACGGCATCGGTCGATGAAAACGTCAGCAAATTAGCGTAACACTAGCATGGAAACAAAAGAAAAACAAATAAAAATTGGAACGAAAACAACCACGGATAACAGAATAGAAATTCCGTATCACTAAGCGACGTTATTAAAATGTCTTCTGGCGACCTACGCTGCAATTCACGACTTAAAAGCTCTTCAAAATTAATGGATAGGAGTTCACATCTAACTAATTATGAAATGCAGTTCAATATTCTGAAAAAAAAAAGAAGAAAAAAAAGAAAATTTCTTTCCTTTTGTTATTGTTATTATCGTTAAAAATTATTATTTACTAACTTATTGAGTTTTCGCACCAATTATATTGGTTGCTTTTCAATAAAGATCATGTGATAACAAGATTTTTCAGTAATCCAGCACGCTTCTCAGTATTATAGCATATATATTTTTCAAGCTGTCGTCTGGATGCGTTTGATTCTTCTTGCTCGAAACTGCTCTCAATCAACTGAGAGATTTTCTTCCTCTAATTAGCCTCGCTGATGCTAACCTCAACGAAAACGACTCATTCCACTATCAAGGGGTAAGATCTTCCGTTGATAAGTCATGGAAACCTGTGGTAACTAAAATAAATAACAATGTATTGTACTCGCCGAGAGTAGGTCTGGGAGGTGAAGTAAATACTCTGGCGTCGTTGTCGTCGTCTAAAATAGTAATTTTTCTCCCGGCTGAACCAGGGCCATACGATTGACGATTCTTATAGACGCTCTGGCCTCATCGAATCACGTTGAACGAGACCTAGAGAGATTAAAAGGTGCTACATTGTGTCGTACAATTCAGTTCCGTTGCAAATATTATATTGTACATAAATACATTTTTATTGTCATGGGTTATTTCCACACTTTTTAGGTGTCCTTTGTAAGTTTGTGTTACTGTAGTGTATGAAGGATTGGGATGTGATGGATGGGTTCTTGTGGTGAATGTGTAAATTGTAATGTGTGATTGAGTCGTGATAATGTTTAGCTAGGTACAGGATAGTTAAGTAAGTACCAACATCTGCCCCTCTCCTTTTCGGCCATGTGCCATAATTTTGTATTTTATACAAAATAAATATTGTTCTGTTGCAAATCTTTTGTAAAGTTCACTAGTTTCGGACAGGAGGGTGCTGAGTGTTACCAGTCATTTTGACTTTCGTTACAAGAAAGACTTCTCATGTAAGCAAGGCCAGAATTTTCGTTGCAAGCCTTAAAATCATCTTTCCTTCCCGGTGAGATAATTCCGACAGCTGGTACTTAGTGTAAAATCGGTTGAGAAAAGGAAAACTTCTCACCTTTATAAAATTTCTTCTGTCGCACCGTACAAATCACGACTCTCACAATGCCAAGTAACACAAGAACATAGTGTTCATTCCTCTTCAATTGGCTCTCTTCATTCAGTTAAGTGCCATACGTGATACACGCTTGGGCGATCATGTCTCGAAAGAGACATGACTGACTGGGCAGAAGATTACCCTGCAGTAGGTTGCCATTGCTTTCTGCGGTAGACTGGTTGCCGACCAAGGTTATAGAACCCAATCTGTCCTGTTATTTAACCCATAACTGGAAGGAATAGACAGATTAATACCTTTCCCAAAAGTATTTGCGCGTAAGTGAATGCAATGAATTCAGCTGGAATTCAAACTCGGCTCCCCGATTTCTCGTTCCGAGCCGATATCAACGACGCACAACGACGCACATCTCTTCATTATATATACTAAAAATTTCAGCTCTCATTTCTTGATTTTTAGTATAAATTTCCTTTTTGTGTCCATCCTCGTTGTTGAACATGTGTTCCGTCTATGGTATCTTCAGCATTCTTCTGTAGAACCACATTTCAGTTGTTTGAATATTTCCTTCATCTTTGATAAGATTGTCACTGTCATACTGAAGGGCACGCATTCCATAACAATCCAGTCCTTTCTTCTTTGTTACCAGGAAAATTTTCCTGTCTTTTAATATTCTATTCAGCTTCTGGAATACATCCTTGGTCATGCCAATACGGCTTGATCTTCGTATCGAACTTTCAGTTACTAGAAACTAATAAAACTTCAGCGAATATTTTGGGTTCTTGATCTTCCCATATCTGATTTACATCTGAAAAATATGTTATTTCTTCTGAAGAACTATTTGAATGATATTGATTCTTCTCAAAACTATAGAAAATAATAAAATATGCCTTGTTTCCGGCGATATTTATAACTTATCTCGGAATATGAGCTAGTTATGACTGTTTTGTCTGCTCTTTCTTTATACGGGATCATTTGCATAACTACTTCCAATGTTTTTCAAGGAATAGCATGAGTGGAAATGTCTTTTTAATACTCAAAATCCTATATCGCCCACTAGAATATTTAGTTTTCTAAAGATTATTGAGTTGTCCATCAAGAATCCAAGAGTTGAAAACGCCCACCGGTGGGTCATATCATTCAGGGTGAAAAATACTGATATATATATTTTTTAATAGTTTCAACCCAAGCAAAGCGGTAACGCCAGTGATGCGAAGGGGGCTACATAAGAGTAAAAGTTTACATAGGAGGGGGGTTAAGGGAAAGACGAACAAGTTACAGCGGGTGTCAGAGAAAGGGCAAGAGAAGGATGAAAACGCAGGTGTGAAGTTAGAGAGAAAGGAAAAGATATACAGGGTGATGTAGAAAGAACTGGAGTCAAGTGGATAAAAGATGGCAATTGACATTGCATTTAAATTCCTAGAGGTTGTAGCCGTCAGGAAAGCAAGAATATGAAAAGGAGTTCCACAGGCGGGAAGTGCGAGAAAACTAACTGTTGGAGTAGAATTTTTCGGCTGCATTTGGTTGGTCTAACTGTGAATGGGTGGGACCCTGTTGCCAGTCTGGTTGCACGAGTAAACTCATGTGGCAGGGGCACCAGTGACTTAAATATTTATAGAACAGACAAAGGGAAGCTACATCCCGACGGTTAGAAAGTGGCTGAGATAGAGCCACCAAGTTGGTACCTATCACATTTCAGAGTCTCCTTTGGAGCCTGTCGATAACACTGTGATGAACAGCAGGGACCTGACTATATATACCGTTAAAAGACGGTATATATCAAGCAAGGCAATTAAGCCAATGACACAAAAAGAGAAAAAAAATAAATAATAATAATAATAATAACAATAATAATAATAATTGTTATTATTATTAATCAGAATATTGTACAGGTAAATATAGCAATAAATTACCAGCTCATACGTCATACGTAAGATACCTTAAAGCTCTTAACCAGCTCGAAACTACAAAAGAAAGATGATATAATTAAATAAACTACAGATAATGGCGAAATACTTCTTCTTTTATGTGCCATGTTCTTTCGGGACGTAGGCGATTATGACTTTCCACATCTCCCTATCTCTGGTGGCTCTTAGCACGCTTTCTCCTGTTACATCACCCAAACCTCGTACAGTTACTAACCTGCTCAATCTATAAATCTAGAATATAAATGTATAGAAACTAGCAAGGCCATAGAATGAGGGATCCGTTTATATATTGATTATAATATAGATTTTATCCCCCACTTTATACCCACGTTATGATTTCTTATGATTTCTTATAAACAGTTGGCATATATATTCTTCTTTTATGTGCACTGTTCTTAGGACAAAGGCGATCATGGCTTTCCACATCTCCCTGTCACTGGTGGCTCTTAACACGCCTTCTCCTGTTACACCACGCAACCTTCCTTCCATCTTCCACCTGATTAGATCCTTCAAATATGTTATCCGCTGCTTTCCCCTGTTTCTTTTTCCCTCGATCTGACCTGTTAGTATCAGGTTCTCCAAGCTCTCCTTCCTCATTGCATGTTCCAGAAACTTTAGTTGTCTCTTCCTGATGCGCAGAATTAATTTCCTTTTCGTATCCATCATTTCCAAACCTTCTTCATTGCTCGCATGCTCGGTCCATGATATCCGCAGCATCCTTCTGCAGAACCACATTTCAGCTGCTTCACGTTTTTCCTTAATCTTCGAAGATATTGTCCAACATTCAATGCCATATTGAAGAACCGACATCACATAGCAATCCAGTACTCTCCTCTTTGTTTCTAGTGAAATTGTCCTGTTTCTTAATACTTTACTCAACTTCTAGAATGCTTCATTCGCCATGCCAATTGGCCTTCGGATCTATGTGTCCCACTTTCCGTCTTCTGTTAGAACACTCCCTAGGTATCTAAATTTCTGTACCTGCTTGATTTTAGAGTCCCTCATCTGTAATTGGCATTTTGGGCTTCCCCTTTTGCTGATGACCATGCATTCGGATTTCTTGCAGTTTATTTTTAGTCCTTTCCCCACAACATAAAATATCAGAAGGTTGAATGAATGGTTGGAAAAACAAAAGTATTTTGTTTGGGAAATAAGTGTAATTTTATTAATAGAACTAAAAAACAAATTTGTAAGAAGTAAAATACTCGAATAGAAAATACATGTAGTTAAGTATTTTGCATGAGTGAAATGTTTCAATAGAAAAATGCACGTGGCTAAATGTTCCAGAGAAATAGTAGTAAGCAGCTAAGTGTCCTGGGGCGTATCCTGATAGTAGCAGAATGTGTGTATGTAGAAAGATTAAAATGCTTGCTAATAAAAGTCTGTATTCTTTTCCTTTTTATGACCAGAGAAAAAGTGAAAAGAAAAGTCAAGGTAATGAAAGAGATTGTACTTATCGAAGTCGGTTAAAGATTTCTGTTGTTGTTGTCGTTGTTTTCTTTAGCGGCGTGCAGTGGAAATGAAGAAAGGAAATTAGAAGTAAAGGTAGAATGAATGTATGTCGGCAAGTTTTTTATTTACATGGTGACGAGATTCTATCGAATACCGCTCCCATTCTGACTGATTTTGACCGGTCATGGAACGTAGTTAAATAGTGGATTTTAGTCATGTGACCGGCTCCTGACGGTAGTTTCATTTTCTTAGGTGTTAAAAAAATTCAATTTGCTATTTTCTATCAAATCAGAATCCAGAATTTTACTTTTCACACTGAGTTGTGAAATTTAACTTGGCTTGTCTTTTTTTTTTCCAAAATATTTTAATCGTTTGGATCCGATTTATCGGATGTACAACTTTACTTTGTTTTAGTTAACTGTTGAATTATATAGGACTTGTATCCTTTAACCGTCTTTGTGTTTTTTCTTGTCCCAGCTGGATCACAACAACATGGTGACGAGGTCAGAACAATGATATTCTAGAAATTCAGAAGGACGCTAGGTCATGGCTTTGGAAAATTGTTTAAAGCAGAGATGACATTTTAGGAAAGATAACATTGCGTATTCTTTATATTTTGTCAAGAATATCTAGTTACATAGAAGAAATACTAGATCAGATGTGGCAGCAATAATCAACGCACATAAAAATGTTAAACTTCTAAATAAGAATGATGGATTCTGGTGAGAAAAAATGTCTTGTATGGCACCAATGAACAAACTCTTGTAGTAACAGACAGCAACTGATTCGATAAATCGATGAAGAAACGTAAACAAATTCCGACGAAATGAAATGTTATAAAATGTTTATTTCAAAATATAAGACCAATGTAGTGAAATTCTGTCTATCAGAAATATACGCCGATGGTTAAAAAAATCCGAGTTCAAATGACTACATACTTGTACGAAGAAAATGTCCTCCTTACTGAGATACGCTTTCCCCGAGAGGTTTTATGATCCTATGCAAAAGTAAATGAATTTATTTTCAATACACTAGAAAACTTTCACTAATACTACATACTGTGCGAGAGCCAATAGCAAGTATTCCCTAATGCTAACATATCCATTATAATAAAGACTGTTATATATATATATATATATATATATATATATATATATATGCCTAGTGTAAGTCTCTCGTAGAGAGAGAGAGAGAGAGAGAGAGAGAATAACGAGGCAGCATCGGTGCAATTCATTCTCTTTACTATCAGTTATTAAACTTTACTACCGCGTGTTTGCTCTATAACCGTGTTTTATTAATTCTTTGTTTTATTGTTTTGCAATAATTATGTCATCAAGCAATAAAGAATATATATATATATCCTATCTATTGTAAAAAAGATTGTTATATATATATAATGTTTTAAATGTTTTACCGTCATTTTTGACAGCAGGAGTTGATTTGTTATGTCATAAAGCTACTACAACAACAAAAAGATGTTTCGGGGACAACTCAACATTATTTAATGGATAGCAACATATTATTATTGAGTAGAAAGCTAAATTCTGACTTGTTGCTCTAAACTTTCAGCCGTGTGCCATATCTAAACTACCGGATCAAGGAAAGGTGAAACAATCCAGCAATAGGAATTGTATCCGCCCCTACCAGATCAAGGGCAAAAAGAGGAATCCAGAGAAAGCAGTCGGGCCGGCCACTTCCTGATCAAGGTTAAATGAGGGAATCTAGTAATAAGAGTCGTGCCCGACCCTACCGGATCAAGAGAAAGTAGGGGAATCCAGTAATAGGAGTCGTGCCCGCTCTTACCGGATCCATAAAAAGGGGAGGAATCCAGTAATAGGAGTCCTGCCCGCACCTATCGGATCCAAAGAAAGAGGAGGAATCCAGTAACAGTAGTCCTGCCCGCCCTTACCGGATCAAGTGGAAGTGGAAGAATCCAGTAATAGGAGTCAAGCCCGTCCCTACCGAATCAAGAGAAAGTAGAAGAATACAGTATTAGGAGTCGAGCCCGCCCCTACATGATCAAGAAAAAGTGGAAGAATCCAGTAATAGGAGTCGTACTCGCCCTTACCGGATCCAAAGAAAGGGGAGGAATCCAGTAACAGTAGTCCTGCCCGCCCTTAAAGGATCAAGAGAAAGTGGAAGAATCCAGTAATAGGAGTCGAGCCTGCCCCTACCGAATCAAGAGAAAGTAGAGGAGTTCAGTAATAGGAGTCGTGCCCGCTCTTACCGGGTTCAGAGAAAGAGGAGGAATCCATTAATAGGAGTCGTGCCCGCTCTTACCGGATCCAGAGAAAGTGGAAGAATCCAGTAATAGGAGTCGAGCCCGCCCCTAAGGTAATCAAGATCAAATAGAGGAATCCAGAGATAGAAATCTACCCGTCCCTACCAGATCAAGAGAAAGTAGTGGAATCCAGTAATAGAAGTCATTTCCGACCCTATCGGATCAAGAGAAAGTAGAGGAATCCAGTAATAGGAGTCGAGCCTCCCCCTACCAGATCCAGAGAAAGTGGAAGTATCCAGCAATATGAGTCGTACCCGCCTCTACCGGATCTAGGGAAAATAGAGGAATACAGATATAAAAAACGTGCCGTCCCTACCAGATTAAGGGAATGTGGAGAAATCCAGTAATAGGAGTCGGATCAAGAGAATCAGGAAGAGATAGCTGAAATTTCTGGGAATGCAATGGGGAAGGAGGGCTTGGAGAACCTGATACTAACAGGCCCGATACAGGGAAAAAGAGACAGGGGAAAGCAGCGGATAACATATTTGAAGGACCGAATCAGGTGGATGATGGAACGAGTGTTGCATGGTGCAACAGGAAAAGGTGTGCTAAGAACCACAGGGGATAGGGAGAGGTGGAAAGCCATTATCGCCTACGTCCTGAAAAGACAAGGCACATAGAAGAAGAAGAAGAAACACTATTTAATAAAATTTAAAATTAGGCCTCAATTTCAAATACGTATTATTCCCTATAGTAACGTCAGGAGTAAGTCTTCTTCTTTTATGTACCTTGTTCCTTCAGGACGTAGGCGATCATGGCCTTTCACATCTCCCTATCCCTGGTGGCTCATAGCGCGTTTTCTCCTGTAACGTTTCTCGGCCCCCGTTCTGTCATCTACCTGCTCAGGCCTTTTAAATATGTTATCCGCTACTTTACTCTGTCTCTTTTTACCTCTATCTGGCCTGTTAGTATCAGATTCTCCAAGCTCTCCTTCCTCATTCCATGTCCCAGGAACTTTAGTTGTTTCTTCCTGATGCTCAGTATTAATTTCCTTTTCGTTTCCCTCATTTCTAAAACCTCGCCATTGCTCACATGCTCCGTCCACGATATCCGCAGCATCCTTCTGTAGAACCACATTTCAGCTGCTTCAAGTTTTCCCTTCATCTTTGTTGATATTGTTCAACATTCACTGCCATATTGAAGAACTGACATCACATAGCAATCCAGTACTCCCGTTTTTGTTTTTAGTGAAAGTGTCCTTTTAGTGAAAGATGTGCGTTGTGGCGCAGTGGATATCGGCTCGGAATGAGAAATCGGGGAACCGAGTTCGAATTCCAGTTGAATTCCTTGCATTCACTTACGCGCAAATACCCTTGGGAAAGGTATTAATCCGTCTATTTCTTCCAGTTATGGGTTAAATAACAGAGAAAGCAATGGCAACCTACTGCGGGATAATGTTCTGCACAGTCAGTCATGTCTCTTTCGAGACATGATCGCCCAAAGCGTGTATCGCGCATGGCACTTAACTGAACTGAAAGTTTCCTGTGTCTTAATACTTTACTCAGCTTCTGGAACGCGTCTTTCGCCATGCCGATTCGCTTTTGGATCTCTGTGTCGCACTTTCCGTCTTCAGTTAGAACACTTCCCAGATATTTGAATTTTCGTACCTGCTTGATTTTAACACCCCGCACCTGTATTTGGCACTTTGGGCTGCTCTTTTTGCTGATGACCATGCATTCGGTTGTCTTGCAGTTTATTTATAATCCCTTCATATCACTCTCTTCAGCTATCTTCTGTAGGAGGCCCTGCAGTATTTTTTTCTGTGTCTGCAATCAACACTGTGTCGTCTGCATATTTTATGTTGTTCATATTGTGACCTCCGATGACAAATCCTGGCATAACATTTGGGGTCCTCAAAATATTCTCACTGTACAAGTTAAATAAACCCGGTGAAAATACACATCCCTGTTTTACGCCTCTTTCTATCTTTATATAACTGCTGAATTCGTTACCTGTCCGTATGCAGGCAGTTTGCTGCCAGTAGAGGTTTTTAATTACCCTAATGTCTTTCCCAAATATATCGAGCCTGCTGAGCATCTCCATCAATTCTTCGTGGTGTATTTTGTCGAACGCTTTTGCATAGACAGTAAAGCACAGGTATAAGTCCTTCTTCATTTGTATTGCCCTTTCACAGAGCATCCTAATCATAAATATGGCATTCCTTGTCCCAATGTCTTTGACGAACCCGCACTGTTCTTGTCCTATCTCTGGCATGATTCTACTTCTTGCTCTATTCATCAGTATTCGGACGATCAGTTTTGTAATGTGACTCATTAAGCTGATAGTTCGGTGTAGTTTGCACACTCGTTTGCACCTGGCCTCTTAGGCAATGCTATGAAAATGGATTTGCATAGCTCGTCTGGCATTATATCACAATTATAAATTTCATTTATTATTTCTGTAAAAATATCGAAATGTATTCAACTTTTCTTTCCAGGTTTATTTATCTATCAATAACGTAAATGCACATGCGTTGTACATAGATTAGAAAATTGGTTTCATTTTATATTTATTGTTTGTTTCATATACCAAATGTACAGTCTTACTATTCTAATGTATGTTAGTATTGTTTGTTGAATAATGGCTGACGAACGAAACTATTTCGTGCCGAAAATTCCTAGTTAGCACTCAGCAAATAGCGTACAAAAATATGTTTTAAAGGAACTTTTTCTTTCAGCAAATATATTAATAATAATGGTAACTAATAAAGATTTTTTAGCTTTCCTGTCTTAATTTTTTTTTTTTGACCTCAAATAAACCATCTCTGATAATATGATTTTCTAAGCGTAGCTTAGTTGTGGTACAACGCCACAATATGGGACACCTAATAAAAATCGAAATTACTCAGACAGTTAAATGTCATATGTGATACACAATTGGGCGATCATGTCTCGAAAGAGACATGATTGACTGGGCTGAAGAATTACCCGTAGCAGGTTTCCATTACGTACTGCTGTAGACTGGTTGTCAGTCAAGGCTAGAGAAGCCAATTTGTCCTGTTATTTGACCAATAGCTTGAGGGAAGAGACAGATTAATACCTTTTCCCATGGTTTTTGCGCGTAATTAAATTCAAGTGGAATTTGAAACTCGGCTCTCCGACTTCTCGTTCCGAGCCCATAACCACTGCACCACACGCACTCACTACTTTATAGATTTAACGAGACAAGCGTGTTAACCATTAGAAAATATATTGACAGGGCTGAATTTAGATATGTGTAAGCTAAAAACAAAAGGGGGAATACGCAGATTCTTAACCAGATAATAATAGCATTATTTGTATAAATATGAAATTAGGCTAGA
This sequence comes from Ascarosepion bandense, assembly GCA_037127315.1. Taxonomy (NCBI): domain Eukaryota; kingdom Metazoa; phylum Mollusca; class Cephalopoda; order Sepiida; family Sepiidae; genus Ascarosepion; species Ascarosepion bandense. The sequence goes on from JBBBDQ010001926.1 coordinate 3,984,817, forward strand.
TTGCTATGACCGTCTGTAGTAAAATTATAGGCTAGAGTAGTGAACGTTGTGGATAAAATTCATGGGAAGTGTAACTTTCATATATAATACGCAGTTCGATACTTTGGGTTTATCTTGGTGTGTGAATTTAAATGCCACCAATTACAATCATTCTCATTCAGGCTTTTATAAACTCAATAAAATAAATTCTATTAAAATATATCGATCTCCTTTGCACTCTAATCTGTTTGCCGACCTTTTACGAGGGACAGCAACGCGCAAGGCGAAAGAGGTCTCAGGGATTAACGATTTATAATTTGTAGAGTACAGAGTTTATGTAGGCCATTCTGAAGGTGATCGATATTTACATGCAATCAGTATCTGTTCAAAGATATATCGAAAGACGAGAAAAGAAAAACGAAAAAAGAAAGCAAGAAAAAGGAAATAAAGACAGGAAAGAAAAGAAGAACAAAGAAAAGACAGAAGGTAAATGAAAAATAACAATCGAATGAATAGAATTTTTAATAGAAAAAAAAAGAAAAAGAAAGAATGAAAAGAAAGTAAAAAAGTTAAAAAAGAAAAGAAAAAGACAAAAAATAAGTAAAAAAAATAAAAGGAAGAATAAAAAGAATAAACATCAAAACAAAAACAAAAGAATTGAAGGCAAAAAAAGAATTAAAAATTAAATAATAGAATTTATTCGTTTTTTACGGTCTATCAACACTTTCTAGGTTATCTATACTCAGTAGATATTTTTATATTGTGAGAATGTCTTTGAGATAATAATGATTAAGTGATACCAGTTTTAATAATTAACCCATAGATGAGGAGAGAAGAGGTGTATTCATACTCTTTCCAAAGTTATTTGTGCGCATGTAAATATAACGAACACGAATGGCATTAAAACCCAGTTTTCAAATTAACAATTCCGACCTATTACACCTTACACCCCCACCTCCAAGCTTACAGCATCTATACCTAAGCGGTCACCCATCTAGCTACTGACCAAACTCGACGTTGCTTAACTTCGGAGATGAACGAGAACCGGTGTTTCAAAATGATGTGGACATAAGCAGCAGAAAGAAAAAAAAAAGAAAAGAAAATATACATAATTACATGTGAATATGTTTCTCACTGCGTGCCTCATGTACGTGCTCTTTTGCCATCACAGCAAAGGGTTATGGTCAGCAATTTAGAAGATGCAGAATCTGGGTGTGGTGCAATGGTTATGGACTCGGAATGAGAAATAGAAGATCCGAGTTCGAATTCTAGTCGAATTCCTTACAGCCGCTTAAGCGAAAATATCATTAGGAAAGCTATTAATACATCTCTTCTCGCTGCAGCAATCGGTTGAATAGCAGAACGGATTAGGCTCGATAGCCTAATTCGCCAACCAGTCTACCGCAGAAAGAAATGGAAATCGATTGTGGGAAAATCTTCTACCTAGTCGTGTATCGGGCAAAACGTGATCGCCCGAGGGCTTCATGTTGAAACACAGGTTCACGTATGATCCCTGAAGTTAAGCAACGTCAAGCATGGTTATGACTCAGATTGGTGACCGCTTGGGAAAACCGGCTGCCATAAGCTTGGATGTGTTGTTGGTGTAACAGTTCATGCCTAAGGATTTGTTAAATCGGAGTGACGAGTTCCAATTCCAGTTGGATTCGTTTTATTTAGTTTACGCGCAAATACCATTGGGAAAAGGTACGAATGCACATTTCACTATTATTCGACACACATCTATGGATGACTTAATATGACTTGTCTCAATAAAACCGCTCTTATCTCAAAAACAAAAATTGCGAACAAAATAGATTTCGACATTAAAACGGCACACACACACACACATATATATATACATATATATATACACCCATACATATATATACACACAAGAACACAAACGTACACACACACATATATATACACATACATGCATATATATATATGCATGTATGTATATTTTCACTAACATACGCGGCATCCGCACCAACTTCCCCAGCGTAGATTCTTTCCTCCATAATAACTCACCTGATATATTAGCCCTATGTGAAACTAATCTTAACCCTTCTATCCCCTCATCTGAGTTCTGCGTTCCTGGCTACCTTCCCCTCTTCAGGAAGGACTCCAATGTTCATATGCATGGGCTTGGTGTCTATGTCAGCGAACACCTTCCCTTAGCTAGGGTGTCATCTTTTGAATCCCCAGATCATTCTTTCATGTGCTTCCGCCTCTCACTTCTCAGCTCGATTAGCTATCTCTTCTTTCTGTACCGCTCTCCTTCCTCCCCTGATTGTTCGTTACTTGACATCATTTCTGACAATATTGACAAAGCCATTTCTACCCATCCCTCTGCCCATGTATTCGTGTTTGGTGACTTTAACGCCCACCACACCAAGTGGCTGAAGAACGCTGTCACTGACCCTGCTGGTGTCCACACCATGAACTTTTCAATCACCCAATCCCTTACGCAAGTAGTGGACTTCCCCACGCGTTTCTCCGACAACCCTAACGGAAGGAACTCACTTCTAGACCTCTGCTTCACTTCCATCCCAGACTCTTGCACTACCAGACAACTCTGCCCACTTGGAAACTCTGACCACACTGTAGTGTCCGTCAATATTTCACTCCACTCCCGCCCGACCCATGAAACACAGACAAGTAGAATATCATACTGCTATCAAAGAGCAGACTGGGATTCGTTCCGAGACTTCCTCTGTGACATCCCTTGGAACAACGTCTTTAGTCTTCCCATCGAAGAATGTGCATCCGAGGTCTCCTCCTGGGTTAAGGCTGGCATTGATGCCTTCATCCCTGCTAGGAAATTCCAGCTTAAATCTCATTCGTCTCCATGGTTCTCACCCGCTTGTTCGGCTGCCATTGCCCACCGGAATCATTTCTTCCGACTTTATCGTAACTATGCGTCGGAACAAAACAGGCGCCTTTTCACTTCAGCTCGTAATAAGTGTAAAAGGGTACTTAACGAAGCTAAGATGTTGTTTGCTGCCAGAATGAAGCAACGCATAGCATGCTCTAAATTCGGCTCTAAAGACTACTGGCGACTCTGTAAAAGAGTACTTAACAAGAGCAAGTCCACAATACCCCCGCTAATCAACAAATTTGAGGTCCTCACCTCCCCAGCAGATAAGGCTGAATGTTTTGCCCGCAGATTCTCGAACAATTCGAGTCTGGACTCGTCTGGAGTTTTTACACCCGACTTCTCACCTAGAACCGAGGCACAACTGAATGATGTCCACATTACACCTTCGCTTGTCTCTAAGATAATCTTAAAACTTGACCCTCACAAAGCGAGCGGTGGTGACGGAATCCCAACCATAGTCTTAAAGAAATGTGCCCCTGAACTCTCCTCTATCCTTTCTAAGCTCTACAACCTCTGCCTATCTGCTTCCTGCTTTCCTGCCTGTTGGAAATCTTCCTCTATAGTTCCTATATTTAAAAACACTGGAGAACCCTCTGACCCTGCAAATTACCGCCCTATCAGCCTTCTTCCGATCTTTGGCAAAGTGTTCGAAGCCATTATCAACGCCGAGGTGGTTCAGCATCTCACAGCACACAGGCTCCTCTCGGACAAGCAATATGGTTTCCGCTTCACCAGGTCTACTGCTGATATGCTAACGACCATCACCGAGTACATATACCAGGCACTCGACAGGAATGGCGAAGCTCGAACCGTTGCATTGGATATATCTAAGGCGTTCGACAGAGTTTGGCATGCTGGCCTTCTATGTAAACTGCGGAGCTATGGTATAACTGGACATTTGTTTGAACTAATCCAGTCATTCCTCTCTAACCGCACAATGAAAGTGGTATTAAACGGACATGCCTCTCAGAACTACCATACAAACGCAGGTGTCCCCCAAGGCTCCATCTTAGGTCCTACACTCTTCCTGATATATATTAATGATCTGCCTGATTCCATAAGAACCCAAATAGGTTTGTACGCCGATGACACCACAGTTTACTCTCGCCTCCAACAAAAATCTGGTGTAGGCGTCAAAGCTAAACTCGCAGCCGAGATTGAAAAAGACCTCCAATCCATATTGGACTGGGGTAAGAAGTGGCTAGTAAATTTTAATGCTTCTAAAACGAAGCTACTGTCAATTAACCATCATCGACAATCTCACCTACCTCCCATTAGCATGGACCAGGCTTGCCTCCCAGAGAGTAAAACACTACGCCTCCTTGGTCTCACACTTTCAGCGGACCTCAAATGGAATGACTATATCGAATCCATTGCTAAATCCGCTGCTATGAAAGTCGGTTCTCTGTGTAGGGCCCGGAAGTTTTTTCCGTCTAAATCTATCCTGCACATTTACAAATCTACCATCCGCCCGTGCATTGAATACTGCTGCCATATCTGGTCGGGTGCCCCTGCTGTTCTCCTCGGGCTTCTCGATAAGGTTCAGAGGAGGGTCTGTAATGTGATAGATACCGACTTGGCAGACCGCCTGCAGTCTCTCTCCCACCGGCGAGACGTGGCTTCGCTGTGTCTCTTCTATAAATACTTTCACGGCTTCTGCTCCGATGAACTTAGATCACTGGTGCCCCCTAAATACGAATTTGCACGAGATACTAGATTAGCAACTAGATCCCACCCTTTTACAGTGAAATCGATAAAATGCAGCCGTAACTTCTACTCCAACAGTTTCTTTCCTCGCACTTCCCGACTGTGGAATTCTCTTCCAAACGATTGCTTCCCCGACGGCTACAATCTTCAGGAGTTTAAATGTAAGGTCAATAGACACCTCCTAACACACTAACCTGCTCCCATTCTATCAAACACTCTTCCCATCTGCCCGACACTCATCCTCGCTATCCTTACTCATCTATTACCTTTCTCCTGACATTCCCTATGTCTATCCACTCCTTCTCTTTACCTTCCCCTATGTAGCCCCATGCGCAATAGTGGCAGTGGAATGCCTTGCTTGGGGTGAGATGATTAAAAAAAAAAAAAAAAAAAAAAAATATATATATACATACATATACACACATATATACATACATGTACATATATAAACATACATATGTATATATGTATATAGACATACATATACACATTTTCCGATATATATATACACCTTAATACATATACATATACACGTATATATATATATATACACACATACATATATAAACAAACATATATATATATATATATACATTCATATACACATACATATATATACATATATATATATACATATATATACACATACATATATATATACACGCATACATATATATATAGATACAAACATATATATATAAAACCATACATATATATATATATATATTTAGTATATCGAGGCAGCAAGTAATTTTCTAGACATATTCTATTAAATATAAGAGACAATGAATGTCTATTATGTTTAATCATGAGCCGTTCTAAACGTCGTATTTTTGCTTTAATTTCAGTTGAAAATAAAGACAAAAATTCTCCAACATTTGGATAATTATTTATTGGTTTTCTTCTAAGCTTTCGGCTCACATGAGCCATCTTCAGAGAGGTAGTTTAAACTGAAATATTATAAAATCCACCATCACCGACGATTTTATTTTGTGTTGACATAAAACTCCGCTTGGCAACGGCAATAGTTACCAAAAATAATAAACGCAGTTCTTAAGTTTGCGATGCGGTTTTATGACGTCACACCGCGGGATAGCGCGAAATGACAACAAAACCATCTAGTCAAATGCAATGTAATATGTTATTTCCTGTTTTAAAGTTGATTTTATTGAGTGTTGGTTGTTTTGATTTGATGTACATGGCCTCCAATATCTGCAGGTTCCTCTTACTGTGTGTATGAGCAAGGATCACCGTATTGTTGACCAAAATCTGTCTGATATTACCTACATGTTTATGTTTTTCAGAGAAATGTTGTTTAATAGTACTCTGATCAGAAAGATGATATGTAAGTCTACGGGAGAGCGTGGTTGTGGTAAAACCAATATATGTACTAGGTTTTTGAGTAGTATCAGAGATGCAATCTCTGAATGGGCATGTAAATTGGTACACTACATTGGTTTTTTGTAAAGAATTTAGTTTAGTGCCTGTTGGGTTATTATAAACTATGAGGTCAATTGTTTTAAACTTTTTATAATATATAATGAGTTTAATTTGATTATTACTATCCACTGGTTTAACATTTCTACGTATTATGTTTTTGAGAGTTTTTTCATCTTGTTTATAATTATTATGTATTTGGTTGCAATAGTATAAGTTAATAGTGTTATGTTTATTTTGATGTAAACCATTATTATTAATATTATCATTATTGTTAGAGCTATTGTTAAGTTTGTTGAGATACATTTTAATTTGTTGATCAATAACGGAGTTAGGAAATCCATTATTGACTAGTGTTTGCTTAATGTTGTGTAATTCTTTATAAAATATAGATTTGGAAGAAGATATCATTTGTGTGCGTTGAAGTAAGTTTTTTATAATAGCTAACTTATATCGTCGGGGACATTCACTATTATAAGTAAGAAGACACGAATTTATGCTAGTTGGTTTCCTATATAGAGAAGTAGTAAATTTATGTGTGCTAGAATCAATGAATACATCAAGGAATGGGAGTTTGTTATTAATATTAAGTTCTAATGTAAATTTGAGGACGGAGTGACTTTCAAATTTGTTTTGAAGATATTTAATTTGATCGATATTCTTAGCTAAAACAAAGATGTCATCTATATATCTTACATATATAGAGGGTTTATTGTTGTCAGTAATTATTTTATTTTCTAGATTTGCCATATAATAATTAGAAAAGAGGGGACCTAAAGGAGATCCCATCGCAATACCATCTATTTGTGTATAAATATTGCCTAAGGGGTCGTGAAAGGGTACTTGTGTGGTGCATGCTAATAATAGTTTTTTTAATATAGTGGGTTTAATATTGATTGATGGGAGATGGTTGTATACATCACGGATAATGATGTCAATTGTTTCATGGACGGGAACATTTGTGAATAAGTTTTGAACATCCAAAGATGCAATCATTTGATTATTAGGTTTTACGGAATGGAGAATCTGTAAAAATTCGTCTGTGGAGTTAATGCTATATTTTCCAGGAAGATAGGGAGTAATTAGTTTGTTAAGTGTTTTGGAAAGGTTATATATTGGTGTGGGTATTTGAGAAATGATAGGTCGGAGGGGATGATCTTTTTTATGGATTTTTACATTTCCATAAAGGTAGCCGGGCTGATAATCACCTATAATCTTTTGAAGTTTATAGGATCCTATTTCAGCATTGTTTGCAGTAATAAGTTTATTAATATGTTTTTTAAGTTGGGTTGTGGTATTACAAGTTAATTTTTTAAATTTGTTGTGATCGTCGAGAATGGCCTGTAATTTTGAGTGATATTCCTGTCTGTTTAAAATAACAAAAGTATTGGTTTTATCGGCACGTCGGATAACAATATTTTTGTTATTTTTGAGATGTGTGGCTGCTTTTATGAGAGGCATATTTATAATATCATTAGGATTTTTATGGTAACGGTGTTTGATTGATTCAGCTTTGAGTAATTCTTTTAAGCCTACCTGTGTAGTAATATGGTTGTCCTGTTCGAGTTGAAGTATTTGTTGGTATAAAGCTTCAATTTCCATTTGTTTAAACATTGAATTAGGTTTCTGTGCGACATGAAAATTTGGTCCGAGATTAAGGAATTCTATTTCATCTGGAGTAAGTTGGTAATCCGATAGGTTAATGAAGTTGTCATTGATGTTTGGTAAGAGTATTTTTCCTTTATATAATTTGTTTAGCTTTTTTTGGATGACTTGTTAATGGGATTCATGTTCCTTTTGTGTTGTATTGTATAATAAATCCAATATTTCCTTGAATTTCTTTGATGAGTACAATTAAGTGTTGATTGTTGGAGAATTTTTGTCTTTATTTTCAACTGAAATTAAAGCAAAAATACGACGTTTAGAACGGCTCATGATTAAACATAATAGACATTCATTGTCTCTTATATTTAATAGAATATGTCTAGAAAATTACTTGCTGCCTCGATATACTAAATTTAAGTTACATGATGCCGCAGCATTAAATGATCCCACCGCTAAGAAATTGCAATGGAACCTCATAAAACGTCAAATGCACACAGCCAAACAGGAATTACATGAAATCAACACTGAAATTGTACACATCAAAGAAATTTTACAGTCTTCTACCACAAGTGAAAAATTCAAGGAAATATTGGATTTATTATACAATACAACACAAAAGGAACATGAATCCCATAAACAAGTCATCCAAAAAAAGCTAAACAAATTATATAAAGGAAAAATACTCTTACCAAACATCAATGACAACTTCATTAACCTATCGGATTACCAACTTACTCCAGATGAAATAGAATTCCTTAATCTCGGACCAAATTTTCATGTCGCACAGAAACCTAATTCAATGTTTAAACAAATGGAAATTGAAGCTTTATACCAACAAATACTTCAACTCGAACAGGACAACCATATTACTACACAGGTAGGCTTAAAAGAATTACTCAAAGCTGAATCAATCAAACACCGTTACCATAAAAATCCTAATGATATTATAAATATGCCTCTCATAAAAGCAGCCACACATCTCAAAAATAACAAAAATATTGTTATCCGACGTGCCGATAAAACCAATACTTTTGTTATTTTAAACAGACAGGAATATCACTCAAAATTACAGGCCATTCTCGACGATCACAACAAATTTAAAAAATTAACTTGTAATACCACAACCCAACTTAAAAAACATATTAATAAACTTATTACTGCAAACAATGCTGAAATAGGATCCTATAAACTTCAAAAGATTATAGGTGATTATCAGCCCGGCTACCTTTATGGAAATGTAAAAATCCATAAAAAAGATCATCCCCTCCGACCTATCATTTCTCAAATACCCACACCAATATATAACCTTTCCAAAACACTTAACAAACTAATTACTCCCTATCTTCCTGGAAAATATAGCATTAACTCCACAGACGAATTTTTACAGATTCTCCATTCCGTAAAACCTAATAATCAAATGATTGCATCTTTGGATGTTCAAAACTTATTCACAAATGTTCCCGTCCATGAAACAATTGACATCATTATCCGTGATGTATACAACCATGCTACTCTCCCATCAATCAATATTAAACCCACTATATTAAAAAAACTATTATTAGCATGCACCACACAAGTACCCTTTCACGACCCCTTAGGCAATATTTATACACAAATAGATGGTATTGCGATGGGATCTCCTTTAGGTCCCCTCTTTTCTAATTATTATATGGCAAATCTAGAAAATAAAATAATTACTGACAACAATAAACCCTCTATATATGTAAGATATATAGATGACATCTTTGTTTTAGCTAAGAATATCGATCAAATTAAATATCTTCAAAACAAATTTGAAAGTCACTCCGTCCTCAAATTTACATTAGAACTTAATATTAATAACAAACTCCCATTCCTTGATGTATTCATTGATTCTAGCACACATAAATTTACTACTTCTCTATATAGGAAACCAACTAGCATAAATTCGTGTCTTCTTACTTATAATAGTGAATGTCCCCGACGATATAAGTTAGCTATTATAAAAAACTTACTTCAACGCACACAAATGATATCTTCTTCCAAATCTATATTTTATAAAGAATTACACAACATTAAGCAAACACTAGTCAATAATGGATTTCCTAACTCCGTTATTGATCAACAAATTAAAATGTATCTCAACAAACTTAACAATAGCTCTAACAATAATGATAATATTAATAATAATGGTTTACATCAAAATAAACATAACACTATTAACTTATACTATTGCAACCAAATACATAATAATTATAAACAAGATGAAAAAACTCTCAAAAACATAATACGTAGAAATGTTAAACCAGTGGATAGTAATAATCAAATTAAACTCATTATATATTATAAAAAGTTTAAAACAATTGACCTCATAGTTTATAATAACCCAACAGGCACTAAACTAAATTCTTTACAAAAAACCAATGTAGTGTGCCTATTTACATGCCCATTCAGAGATTGCATCTCTGATACTACTCAAAAACCTAGTACATATATTGGTTTTACCACAACCACGCTCTCCCGTAGACTTACATGTCATCTTTCTGATCAGAGTACTATTAAACAACATTTCTCTGAAAAACATAAACATGTAGGTAATATCAGACAGATTTTGGTCAACAATACGGTGATCCTTACTCATACACACAGTAAGAGGAACCTGCAGATATTGGAGGCCATGTACATCAAATCAAAACAACCAACACTCAATAAAATCAACTTTAAAACAGGAAATAACATATTACATTGCATTTGACTAGATGGTTTTGTTGTCATTTCGCGCTATCCCGCGGTGTGACGTCATAAAACCGCATCGCAAACTTAAGAACTGCGTTTATTATTTTTGGTAACTATTGCCGTTGCCAAGCGGAGTTTTATGTCAACACAAAATAAAATCGTCGGTGATGGTGGATTTTATAATATTTCAGTTTAAACTACCTCTCTGAAGATGGCTCATGTGAGCCGAAAGCTTAGAAGAAAACCAATAAATAATTATCCAAATGTTGGAGAATTTTTGTCTTTATTTTCAACTGAAATTAAAGCAAAAATACGACGTTTAGAACGGCTCATGATTAAACATAATAGACATGCATTGTCTCTTATATTTAATAGAATATGTCTAGAAAATATATATATATATATATATATATACCCATACCTATACATGTAAACATATACATACATATTTATATATATATACACATACATATAAGCATATATATATATATATATATATATTCACAGATACTTATCTACATACACACATATATATACACATACATATATATGCACATACATACATATATTTATATACACAAATATAATTACAGACATACATATATACACATTCATGCATATATACATGCATATATATATATACACACAGATATATATACACACTTATATATATATATACAGACATACATACACACACACAAACATATATATATATATATATATATATATATCCTTTAGATTAGATTTTTTTCTCATGTCTTAATATAAAATGCTCAAAATAGGTACATCAATGTATATGTTGACGACATTTTAACCACAATACCAATATAAATATTTTGCCGTCATTTCTGACGGCATAATCCCACTCGTGTAAATAACATCACATCAATGAAGACGGATTTTATGCAACAAACTAACAAGCATATATGTTCGCTTCTTTGGGGTGCCTTTATCTCTTTTTCTGTTTATTGTTAATGGTAATGACTTACGATTAATTCGTCTGAAAATTTGTTTTTCCCCAGTTCAATTGTCCGAAGATAATTTCAATGCCTAATGATTCTTTCTTTTTTCAGGTGTTAATGTTTCCCCTGACGTGAATTGTGAGATTATTACCCCACTATATATGTAGACAGTATATTTGATGTAACTCTGCTTCTGTGACTATTAATGCGAAACATATCTTTATATATATAAATGACATACATCACTCAACATTTTTCGCCGCTTATTCAAAATGATTATTGTGGTTTTCTTTCACTCTTCATATATATATATATATATATAATAATAATAATAATAATAATAATAATAATAATTATTAAACCGACTCTGCGTGTATTCTAATCTCAAAATTTTATAGAAGGGACTTTTTAAGACCATGAATAACCAGCAGAATCTAAATCCGTTATTGTCCTCGGCTATAAAGCTTTGGGCAAAGAGGGGGAAAAAAAGAAAACTGCGTGGGGCCGGCAATACATACGGTTCCTCCCAGTAAAAAGAAAAAAAACCCTCAACGGAACAAACAACCAGAAAAGAAAAGTGCTCGATACACACAACCGAAAAGTATTTAACTAGAAGGCAGTAACGCAGAGCAAACACACTAACAAAATAGTAAGATCGCCAAGACCTACCGCGGTTTCGCACAACGGCTCGTCACGAGCCGTTGTGCGAAACCGCGTAGTCTTGGCGATCTTACTATTTTGTTAGTATATATATATATATATATATATATATATATATATATATACATTTTTATCTGTAAATTCAGATAAAATTTATAGGGGAATAGCCGTTTTCAACATGTCATTTTAACTTACAGAAAGTAACGAAATAGTATTAACCAACATATTTATTCAAATTTATTTATTTGAACATTATTTTTAATGTATATTCACATTTGAATGGATTAAACAGTACATTTATATATTTCCACCGGCCTGAAAAATCGAAATATTTTGGTAGGAATATATCTATCTTACAACTAGAATCGAATTTGCGACTCCCTTATACCTGGGAAATGTCACTAATAGAAAAACTATCCACTCAAATACAAGTATCTATTAAAAATAATCTTCAAACAAATGAATTTAAGTAAATATATTGGTTAATAGAAAAACTATCCACTCAAATACAAGTATCTATTAAAAATAATCTTCAAACAAATGAATTTAAGTAAATATATTGGTTAATAGAAAAACTATCCACTCAAATACAAGTATCTATTAAAAATAATCTTCAAACAAATGAATTTAAGTAAATATATTGGTTAATAGAAAAACTATCCACTCAAATACAAGTATCTATTAAAAATAATCTTCAAACAAATGAATTTAAGTAAATATATTGGTTAATAGAAAAACTATCCACTCAAATACAAGTATCTATTAAAAATAATCTTCAAACAAATGAATTTAAGTAAATATATTGGTTAATAGAAAAACTATCCACTCAAATACAAGTATCTATTAAAAATAATCTTCAAACAAATGAATTTAAGTAAATATATTGGTTAATAGAAAAACTATCCACTCAAATACAAGTATCTATTAAAAATAATCTTCAAACAAATGAATTTAAGTAAATATATTGGTTAATAGAAAAACTATCCACTCAAATACAAGTATCTAATAAAAATATTGTTAAAAAAAATGAATTTAAGTAAATATATTGGTTAATACCATATCGTAATTTTCCATAAGAGTTCTTTGTTTGATTTTGTTTCCATTACGATACAAACGGGAGCTGATATGAATGTGCTGAAAAATCGGAGATATATATATATGTGTTTAAAGCTTAATTTGACTTCGTGAAACCATGAAACCTTCTATGTTTGAGTGGTAAGATCTATTAACGACAACTCCCAGATATAAAGGAGCCGCAGATTCGTATCCTGCAGAAAGACAGTGATTTCACTAACAAAATTTCTCGAATACGCAAGCAGGTATATATATATATATATATATATATATATATATATATATATATATATATATATATATATATCTGCACCTATGTAAGACAAGTCAGATCTATTAGCGGCCTCTCTCCAGAATAAAGGAACCGTAGATTCGTATACTGCAGGAAGACAGTGATTTTACTAACAAGATTTCTCGAATACTCAAGCAGGTATATATATATATATATATATATATATGCACCTATGTAAGACAAGTCAGATCTATTAGCGGCCTCTCCCCAGTATAAAGGATCCGCAGATTCGTATACTGCAGGAAGACAGTGATCCCACTAACAAGTTTTCTCGTATACTCAAGCAGGTATATATATATATATATATATATATATATAATCTGCACCTATGTAAGACAAGTCAGATATATTAGCGGCCTCTCCCCAGTATAGGTGCAGATATATATATATATATGTGCAGATATATATATATATATATATATATATATATATATATATATATATATATATCTGCACCTATGTAAGACAAGTCAGATCTATTAGCGGCCTCCCCCACCCCGGTATAAAGGAGCCGCAGATTCGTATCTTACCGGAAGACAGATATTTCCCTAAGGAAATTTCTCGAATTTTCAAGCAGTTGCATATGTAAGACTGTAGCGTAAGGGAGCTGTTTAATATTTCTTTGATACAGCTTACAAGTCTTATGCAGAATTATCATCTGAAGATTTATCAGAAGATTTTCATCAGAAGTTTGGTTGTCGGCAGGATGGAATGTGTGGAATTGCGTGGAATGGCGTAAGAATAATAATATATATATATTTTTTGTATGTTAAAATTAGTAATTTATTAAAAGAAATTGAATAAAAAGAATTCTTTTAAATTATTATAAATTCTTATAAAACTCTTGATACCTTAACCTACTCATTGAACATTATTCAATGAGTAGGTTAAGGTATCAAGAGTTTATACAAAATGTTCGTAGTAGTAATCCTTGAAGAAGAAAGAGAGAGGACAATGTCCGAGTCACTTGAAGTTAAATTACGTTTTAGATGTTGTCTCGCGGCTCCCAATGACTCTCTGTGTGACTGACGTTGATGAAGTCCTTTTATTGTAATCTAGATTTTTCGCACTTACTCGCGAAGTCCTTTTTGATCTTGCAAGTCGCTCCCATTCGTCAAAAATCATTTTAACACCTACTTGCGAAATTTCGTTTAGCACATGTCCAATACTTTTTCTATTTGGGAAAACCAGGATATCACACGTCATTGTGAATTTTCGTAAAAGTGAAAAAGAAGGAATTTTGTTGTTGCTGAGTTCATAGGTGAATTTTCCTTTCCTCGACATACTAATTAACACTGATGACAATAAATTCACTATCTCACCCTATAAAAAACAACTAACAAAAATCCCTCCACACTCAATTATATTAGCGAATGCCCACACTACTACAAAATAGCAATTATAAAAAATCTGCTACGTCGTGCGAAAACCAGTTCGTCTACAAAACAGATATTCCACAGCGAACTAAAGAACATAAAACAGACACTCATCAACAATAATTTTCTCAGTTACATAGTTGATGAACAAATACGACATTTTCTTAAAAACCTTAACACGGAAAAAACAACACATGGTACTAGCCCAACCAACTCCAAACATATCACTCTCTTATATCGTAACCAAATGCACTCCAACTACCAACTAGACGAAAATATCATAAAAACTCATAAACACTAATATCTTTCCGACAGACCCTAACAAAAGAATTAAGTTTATCGTATATTACGCTAAAACCACAACATCTAACTCAAGCGTCTGCAACATCTCCTCCCCCACCGTTAGCGATTTGCAAAAAAACAATGTAGTTTATAAATTCAAATGCCCCTTTCGAGAATGTATCTCTAACAAACTAAATAATATCTACATTGGGCATACTCCGAACTCGCTCTCGCGGCGTCTGACGTTGCACTTAAATAAAAATTCAAATATATTCCGTCATTTAGAACAACACGGTTATCAACGCACACTTCTGAGAAAAACGCTTGTTGATAACACGTACATACTCAAACAAGAAAATAATAAGCAGAAACTAAAAATCCTCGAAGCACTCTACATTAAACAATTTAAACCTGGTTTGAATACAATCAATTTCGATATTTCCAATAACGTACTCAAATGTCTGTAATCAGACCAGGGACCACAACACCATTATTTTGTCACTGTCTTCGGCCATCCGCCACGGTAGGGATGGACTTATATTTTCAATTCAATTATCTTTATTGTTAATAGCTTAAATGTTCTATGTTTACTGTGTGTTAATATTTACTCTTTGATAATGGCTTATGTGAGCCGAAAGCTTAGACCCGATAAAAAATTCAACAAATACTGTGATTTTTTGTTGTCTTTCAACGACATCACCATCAAGTATATCAGACGGTATGAACGGATCCTACACAAAATTAATAGACAAAACTTGTCTATATTATTCAATGAAACCTGCATTAATGAAAAAATGCTGCCAAAATACACACAATATATATATATATATATATATATATATATATATATATATATATATATTGTACAGAACACAGTGCAAAGAAAAAAAGACTCTAAATTTAGGGTTCCGTTAAAACAAAAGAGAAGAATCTTTCTTCATAGGAGTTCGTATATTGAAGCATGTTTTACAAGTAAAACAGAAAATAGCATACACATGAAAATGTTAGCTTGACAGTTTATATGACGTCACTATAATTGAATTGAAACTAGTTGCATCGAACATAAGAATGCTGTAATTAAAACAGTTGCGTAGCTGCACATAGACCAGTACTTGAAAACGAATCTAACGAAATTGGAAAGTACTCGGGGGAAATAGTCATAAAATAAAAGGTAGTATAAATTTTAACAATTTTACCGATAACACAAAAGAACTCATTCGGAATTCTCTTAGTATTAATTAAATATGTGTCCATATTAATTTACAAAACATACTTGAGAGAATTCTTGGTGTCTCTCTCTATATCTATCTATCTATCTATCTATCTATCTATCTATCTATCTATCTATCTATCTATTCTTGCTGCCTATATATATATATATATATATATATATATATATATATATAGATGGCGAATAATTACAAGAGGTGTTTGCATTTTTATATGTTCACCTCTCCCTCACACAAATGCTATCAACAAAGGCATTACATTAGTTTGATGTAGTTCTTTTATATAACAAAACCCGTGTAGCCGATTTTTTCCACTTAGTACATTTTCTTAATATATACATATAAATCAATTACCTACATTGGCCATACTACCACTTTTCTGAGTAGACGCCTTACATTACATCTATATAAAAATAATAACGCATTAAAAACAAAAATGTTTATTAACTCATAATTTGCAAGAACCTCCGAGAAAAATTTTTGTTGAAAATACAAAAATACTATTTAAATCGCAATATTAAAAACACTTCACTATAAGTAAGGCAGTACATATCAAACGATTTTTTTCTAACATGAAACTTATATTATTTAACAATGGAAATGGAGTTTTGAAAATATTTAAAAAAATAGACAGACGATCAGTCAATGCCCAGCTGCACGCGTCACGTGATAGCTTTAAAGGATTCTCTTTAGAGTAAAAAAATAAGGAGAAACATCGAAAAAATAACATCCTTGAAAATGGCCAGTAAAATGGCTGAAAGCGCTTAGAACATAAAATATTTTTCCGCATTTTTAAACTTCTTACTTATTTTCAGCATGTGCGTTGTGGTACAGTGGATATCGGCTCGGAACGAGAAACCGGGGAGCCGAGTTCGAATTCCAGCTGAATCCATTGTATTCACTTACGCGCTAAAACCCTTGGGAAAGGTATTAATCCATCAGTCATGTCTATTTCGAGACATGATCGTCCAAGCGTGTATCACGTATGGCACTCAACTGACTGACTGACTTATTTTCAGCAGAAAGGAATAATGTACGAATAGTTGAAAATTTAAATAAAGAAGTAATAAAGTCTTTCTTGTCGGTCGTTTTTAGCAAAACATTTAGATGAAAGATTGCGACTCAATTATACATAAATACACATACACACACCAACACACACACGTATATATATATATACATATATACACATATATATCCATATATATATATATATATGGATATATATGTGTGTATATATGTATGTAAATATATACACGCACATATCTAAACTTATTTATAAATGGAACTTTGTCTGTGTGTGTATGTGTGTGTGTGTATGCGTGTGTATCTGTGTCTGTGTGTGTGTACGTTACCTATATACTCCGAAACGGCTGAACCGATTTTCTTGAATATTTACACAGTTGTACTATAAGCGTCTCCGAGTGTTCTTAGCTAGGTTTTGTGTCGAGGTATCCCTGATAAATATCGAAAATCGATAATTGAAAAAATCGGTTTATAGAAGGAGTGGTTCCATTTTAATCAAATTTGATACACTTATAGACAAAGACACAAGAAAGGATATTCAGAAGTTTCAAGATTGCAGTTATCACGATAGTGCAGAAAATTGATAATATATATATATATATATATATATATATATATATATAAGGCAATATGTTTGTGTGTGTGTCTTTTTAATTGCCTGTATGTCTGTATTTTTTCAGCCCTTTTATTTTAGTTTTTGCTTCGGATTTAGCTCTAAGTAGGTATAATTGTAGTTCTTAGTCTCAGTCATGATACCAATTACTCAGAGGACTTATTTAGGCTTCAAAATTCAGTTTCCGACGAAAAAAACTTATTTGATATCGATAGCAGGAAATCAAAATTTGACTTACATCCATTCATTTTTCTTTCAGTCTACGGTTTGGCTTTAACTGAAAACAACTATTGCTTTTTAGTCTTTCGTGCCAACGTCCAAAGAGTCTGAGCTCCAGGATTATGGATTAAAGCTTTTATTACATCCGAGCAACGCCGGGATATACTGCTATAGGGGAATAGCCGTTTTCAACATGTCATTTTAACTTACAGAAAGTAACGAAATAGTATTAACCAACATATTTATTCAAATTTATTTATTTGAACATTATTTTTAATGCATATTCACATTTGAATGGATTAAACAGTACATTTATATATTTCCACCGGCCTGAAAAATCGAAATATTTTGGTAGGAATATATCTATCTTACAACTAGAATCGAATTTGCGACTCCCTTATACCTGGGAAATGTCACTAATAGAAAAACTATCCACTCAAATACAAGTATCTATTAAAAATAATCTTCAAACAAATGAATTTAAGTAAATATATTGGTTAATAGAAAAACTATCCACTCAAATACAAGTATCTAATAAAAATATTGTTAAAAAAAATGAATTTAAGTAAATATATTGGTTAATACCATATCGTAATTTTCCATAAGAGTTCTTTGTTTGATTTTGTTTCCATTACGATACAAACGGGAGCTGATATGAATGTGCTGAAAAATCGGAGATATATATATATATGTTTAAAGCTTAATTTGACTTCGTGAAACCATGAAACCTTCTATGTTTGAGTGGTAAGATCTATTAACGACAACTCCAAGATATAAAGGAGCCGCAGATTCGTATCCTGCAGAAAGACAGTGATTTCACTAACAAAATTTCTCGAATACTCAAGCAGGTATATATATATATATATATATATATATATATATATATATATATATATATATATCTGCACCTATGTAAGACAAGTCAGATCTATTACCGGCCTCTCCCCAGTATAAAGGAACCGTAGATTCGTATACTGCAGGAAGACAGTGATTTTACTAACAAGATTTCTCGAATACTCAAGCAGGTATATATATATATATATATATATATATATATATATATATATATATCTGCACCTATGTAAGACAAGTCAGATATATTAGCGGCCTCTCCCCAGTATACGTGCAGATATATATATATATATATATATATATATATATATATATATAACACCGGGATATACTGCTATTTTCCTGATAAACGTAAAATAACAAAGTTGGGAAGGTAAAAACACACAAATACCTAATACACCCCTACACCGTACATTCTCATAAATCCCAACCTGCAAAAAACCCTAAACCGGCCGACATTTTTATATTTACCCTGTAAATCTAACACAAATTCTACTAGCGAATTCCTTGACATACAATATTCGCGAAATTATTGATTTTGATAGAATGCCACTAAATCTTCTCAAAACATATGATTTTGATAGAATACCATTAATTTTTTCAAAATTATTGATTTTCATAGAAGACCATTACGTCTTCTCAAATTATTGAATTTGATAGAAAAATGTTTTGATTATATCTCAGAATCGTTGATTTTGATAAAATGTTATTAACTCTTCTTAAAATTATTGATTTTGATAGAATACTACAAAATCTCAAAGTTATTGATTTTGATAGAGGAGAGTTTTGATTAAGTCTCTGATTTATTGATTTAGATATAATATTAATAAATATCCATAAAATTATTGACTTTGAGAGAATACTGTTTAATCTTCTTAAATTTTTGCTTTCGTTAGAATACTATGAAACGTTTCTAAAATTATTGAGTTTCATAGAAAAGAGTTTTGATTAAATTTCAAAATTATTGATTTTGATAGAATGTTACTAACTCTCGATAAAATTATTGATTTTACTAAAATACTTTTAAATCTTTGCAAAATGATTGGTTTCAATCAAAACAACAGTCTAACAAACGAAAGAACGGCAACCTAGCAACACTAAATGCAGGAAGCTTAGGCACTAATATTCCGTTCATAGAAACGATAGACATTGTTCTATAGAAAGTATGCAATCACTTCTCGTTTCTACCTCTTAAAATTAAACCAACTATTCGGTAAAACCATCCATCCTGCAAGACACAAATTCTTTCTTCTGAAGTCTTAGTGATTGATTCGTCGCTCGAAACTACTCTATCTAATTTTTACGTGTCATTAGGAAAACGAAGTATTCAGTAATTCAAACAAGACCCGAAGTATGCACATTATAAGGACGACATATTTATATTAATAAACGCTTTAGAAAAAAAAAACAGAAACAAAATCTATCCTGAATTTTACATACGAACACAATATTAGCAATAAAATCATATTCATTGACCTATTAGTTGATGCTAATAGCCATAACATTAACATTTCTCTTTACAAAAAAAATCCACTAGCATCTTCTCACAGATCGAGCATAGAACATCTAACAGATAGAACATTAAAAAAAAATAATTTATTGATCGAAATTAATATCTTTGAATGTATTATTCTATAAAAAAATTAGCAACATTCAACAAACTTTAATCAATAACAAATTTGTTAACCACGCCGTCGACGAAAACAAAAATTAGCCTTAACGGAATTTAGAAAAAACAAAAGCAAAAACAAAAGCAAGAACATTTCCTGAAGTAAAAAATGATTCCGATGAACTTAGCTCACTAATTTACTCGAGCCACAAGATTAGCAACTAGGACACCACTTTTACTGCGAAACGAATAAACCGCAAATTCTACTCCATGAGCTTCTTTTCTCGCAGTTCCCGCATGTGGAATTCTCTTCCGTTTACTTGCTTCCCCGACAGCTACAATCTCCAAGAATTTAAATGTAAAGTCAATAGTCATCTCCTATTTCACTAAACTGCATCCTGATTATATATATATATATATATATATATATATATATATATATTTGTAAAAATATACTCAGTTTTAATCCGAGATTATGGACAGTATGGTTAAATAAAATAAAGACAAGAGGAAAACTGTATTTTAAATCGCCTACGCGTTTCGTCCGTGATGGACTTTTTCAAGGCATATATTTTTCATATATATATATATATATATATATATATATATATATATGTCTGTTTCGTGCTTGAATACACTTTCAGACCATATTAATTAAACACACACACACACATACACACACACACACATATATATATATATATATATATATAGAAATTTCGGAGGATATCGAAAGTACTTGGATAAGAAAAATCTATGTCAGCTTCCTTGATGCTATTCGACTTAACATAAAGAAACTGATTAGAGAACTAGAAAGTATTGTTAGAAACATAGACCTCAAGCATCGTCAAGCCATATTAATTGCACACATACGCAAACATATATATATATACAAGCTAAAAGTCTGCCTTCTTCTACCGAACACCCATAGCTCAGATGTCAATTCGGGTTTCAATCCTGGCTAAAAGCAATCGGACGTATAACCGGACTGATGAGATGTGCTACAGTGAAACAGATATGTTTGCTGATATATATATATATATATATATATATATATATATATACACTAGCAGTATAGCCAGCCAGGCGTTGCTCGGGTGTAATGGAAACTTTAAAATTAATCCATGGTCCTGGAGCTCAAACTCAGCCTAAAGAATATTTGTGCGAAGTCAGTGAGAATCGGATGAAAATTGTGGACAGATAAACAGACACACACACAAACATTTTGCCTTATATATATATATATATATATATATATATATTATCGATTTTCTGCACTATTGTAAGAACTGCAACCTTGAAACTTCTGAATATCGTTTGTTATGTCTTTGTCTATGAGTGTATCAAATTTGATTAAAATCGGACTACTCCTTCTATGAAACAATTTTTCGATTTTCGATATTTATCGGGGGTACCTCGACACAAACCCTAGCTAAGAACACTCGCAGAGGCTTATAGTACAACTGTGTAAATTTTCAAGAAAATCGGTTTAGCCGTTTCGGGGTCTGTAGGTAACGGACACACACACACCCACATAGACAAAGTTCTATTTATAAATAAGTTTATATATATATATATATATATATATATATATATATATATATATATATATAAAATAAGGACTCTACAAATCATATATATACACATAGGGAAAGGAAGCTACAAATTACACATAAATATTTTGACAGCCTCGATAGATATTAAGATATATATTCGTTATGTGACACAGACTGTTCAAACTTACTACACATCGAAAATTATCCAAATATATTTAAACAAATCTGTCTTTCATCATATATATGTATATATATGTACAGGTGTGTCTTTGTGTCTGTACAAATAAACAAATGTATTTAAATTATCCGCTACACGTGCATAGATGTATATTATTAGCGTAAATAAAAAAAATTAAAGTTTGTTTCAAAATATTTTTTGAGGAATTAAACTTGCAATTTTGAAAACAGCATCAATAGAACACTAATTTGGTTAGCAGACATTTCAAAGTGTTTCATTTTCGCGTTTGTCTTTCATTTTAAAATCATTTACACATTTACAATTAGTTTTCGCATTATTTACTCTTCAAAATTCTATTTGCATTTATATAGGTACACAGCTGAATAGTTAAAACGTTAGCCTTACGAACCTGAGAGCCACTTTTTGAATTTCCCTCACGTTCGATACTAGTGCCTGGCGTCTATGTGCTTGAAAATTATGCAATGCCAAGTAACACCAACGGACATTTCACTATTTTCCTATTTTAATAAAATATTTCCTGTCGCCTTGTTAAATATTTTGCGCAACAAATTTAACAAAATCCAGGTCATAATTTAAAGAAGTAAGGGGGTACAATTGAGAAATTTCAACATTAAAAAGATCTTTCATTTCATTGGATTAATTTATTTAATCATTTACATTATTTATAGTCCTCACATTTGTTGCCCTCTACAAGACGTTTCATCTGTAGTATGCTCCAATCTTCTTCAGGCAAATGAAATCTTGAATTGAACCCTTTATTTCTATGATTGAAATAGACTGTTCTCGTTCCTTGAGTCATTATACTTCCGGATGTTTTATTTATTCTGAATAAACTCAACTGTTGATTAGAAAAGAGTCTGATAGACTAATTGAGGGAATTCCTGTTAGCCAATGCCTTAAAATAGTAAAAATAAATCAGCTAACACATTACGAAGAGCTTGTAAAGTGTGCGTGGTCTTCATATTTTCTTTTGAATTAATTTTTTAGTTTTTACAAAAATGATCAGTGGAAGTTCTAATAAAACTATTTCTGACTATAGGTTACTGGTTAGCACGCGGAAAGAAATAAGACTACAAGAGAAATCAAGGGAAATAATAATAGTAATAATAATAAGAAGGTCGATATGTCAAACGCAATAACAATATAATAAATGAATAATAATGAACTGGAGATAATATTCCAGAATGCTAGGCAATTGTGAAGGCTTAGAAAATCGTAATTTGGAAAGATCTGTGTGGAACTGAGCAGACAAAACTGAAACGCAAGCGGACCGGGAAGGGGTTTCAAGGTGATCGCGATGAGGACACTCATTTGAAATTTTTGGCTATTTGAGATTGTTACCAAGTCATAATAGCAGCGTTTTTGTTGGAAAGGGGGATTATATCTTTCAATCTCTAACTCTCCAGTATTTACCTTCTTTTTCCTTTTGTATGCATTGTTTTTATTTCTTGAATTACCTTCCTTAGTTCTATTTTAGCTCTTGCTTATGTTTTAGTTATGTAATAAGGTTATTAAAATTACTCCAACCTATATAAAGAAGAGGAAATTGGAGTAGATAGATAATTGGATTAGATAGATCTATCTATAGCCCGGTTCACACTCCACCCACGTCTGTTGAACAGGTTAAGAGGCTCATCCCATGTTCCCTGTTTAGGATGTGGTTTCCGGCTTTCTCTTTTCCAATCTTTTCACTATTACGTAGCCCCCTGCATATCAGTGGCGTTACCGCCTTGCTCGGGGTGATACGATTAAAAAAAAAACCGAATTATTCAAGTTCTACAGTTTGGGTTGCTTTGACTGGAGGTGAAGCAAATGCACCCATCTCATTGATTTTCTAAGCTAAATTTTTAAATTTGGCTAATTTTTAAATTTGTTACAAGGCGAAAAGTATGGCGTGCCCATTGAGCATCAGACTTTACTCCAGCGGTTTTCAAACTGGTGTCCGTGGTTCCCTAGGGGACAGGGAAGGGATTTCGAGGGGACCGCAAAGAGGCCACTCAGGTAAAATTTTTGGCTATTTGAGATTGTTACCAAGTCATAATGGCAGCGCTTTTGTTGGAAAGGGAGATTATATCTTTTCATCTACAACTCTCCCTTACTTACCTTATAGTGGCAATAGAAGGCTGACAAGGAGAATAGGATGCTTACGGTAGGTGCGGGGCGTTGTATTTAAGGAAACAGTCTTAGAACTTTCCGAAGCTTTGGTCGGTAAGAAGTTTTGAGACAGCGAAAGATAAGAGGAGAGGGAAGGGAGGCTAACATAGTAAGCCACTTGACTTGGGTCAAGGGTATACTGATTACACTCCTCTCTCTCTCTCGAGTCAGTCCGTGTGGGTCTGTCTGTCTGGCGATGCTTTCTGTATGGGCTTTTTATATCTTCTTTTTGATTGCAGAAGATCATTTGGGATTTCACACTTGTATTTGATTCTGGGCTTCCCATTAGCAGATAAATAAATTTCGCGTATGCTCGCGAACTTGAAATTTAATATTTAATTAATTTTTCGATTTCAACCTGAACATCTGCGCGAATCCAGCTGTGCACCGACGACTTTTGGTCATTTGCTTTTTGTTTGTGAGGGTGCAAACATCCGGTCCATCGCTTTTGCTCTGTCGGTATCACCACAACCTACTTTTTCTTTTTGTATGCATTATTTTTATTTCTTGTGTTACCTTCCTTAGTTCTATTTTGTCCCTTACTTATGTTTTAGTTAAGTAATAAAGAAAGAAGGCGTTGCAAAGGTGTAATATAACAATCTGGCCCAACCCGAGGAAGGCTGATGCAAGCGAAGGTGTTTCCGGTCGTTGAATGGAACGGATGTTTGTTTGACCTTATTTCCGGCAGCAGCGGAAATAACTACAGAGGCAAACAGAACAGGTGTCTCTGAGAATTACGTGGGCGTGCGTGGGCGAGGCAAAACCGGAAGAAAAAGTCCCGGTTCTGGAGATTATAAAAAGACCTCGGCGCACGGATTCGCCAGAGTAGCAGTAGAGTAGCAGTAGAGTAGCAGTAGAGAGAGAGAGAGACACAACA
Organism: Ascarosepion bandense; assembly: GCA_037127315.1. Lineage (NCBI taxonomy): Eukaryota > Metazoa > Mollusca > Cephalopoda > Sepiida > Sepiidae > Ascarosepion > Ascarosepion bandense. The sequence goes on from JBBBDQ010001926.1 coordinate 4,010,121, forward strand.
GATACGACGACACTCCCGTCAACCCATTTGAAGCGCGCTCTCCCAATTCTCTGTTCCCTATTCTACACGGTCCATCGTCATTAATAAAAATATAACTTATATTTTTATATATATGCGTGTTTGTTGTTTGTCGATATACAACAGACGTCATAATTGGTGCCTAAGTGACTTGCTGTTTTGAGACAACAAAACAGTTAGATGCGAGCTGGTTGCCACGGCGACGATTGAAATTCAACGGACTTAAAACTACCAGATAGAAAGAAAAAAGAAGACGAAAATATATAGCAGCCGCACGACTATAGACATCAGCCAAGGTAGTTGACTCTTTGATTTGATAGTGTGTGTTCTCTGCTCGTGTTTATAATAAGTCTAGTTAGAAAAAAAAAAAATGGAACAGCATGCTTTTGCCGATCTGACCCTAGAATTGAGAAATGTGGATTGTTCGGTGTCGAACACATTAAGGGTAGAACGGAGGGGGTGCAGGACTACATGCAGAGAGTAGTACGCCTAGCGGAGAGCGCATAGGTTGGGGGTTGACGGGAGGAATAAAATTGAGATATTTACCTATCTGTAAGTATAAAACATCTGAGTTAATGATTTATTTTTTTTGTTAATATTTTGCTATATATGTGAAGTGAGTTTACTGGTATGTTGCTTAATTAATCTTACTTTTATTGAGTAAGTGAAATGTAAAATCATGTAAAGGAAGTTTCTTCTACTCTTTAAAGTGGATAATTGGATTAACTTGTTGATAACAATGTTTTCTTTGGTTGTGCAGTGTTAGGTTTTCTTTTTTTTTGGGATTTCTTTTCAATGACTGTACACTACAAAATGATTTACATTTCTATGTTTGTGAATTATACGTCTCTGGTTCAGTGGTTTGGTCCCCAATTACGCAGAAATTTCCCAATTTTTCAGTGGACACCATGCCGGTAGAATTGCGCGATATGGAGGAGATTCCTATCCGCAAACTAGTAAATACCTTGGAACAGATAGATATGGAAAAATTTAGTGAAGGATATGAAGAACTCCCGAAGAAGTTGACGATAGGAGTCATTGCTGGCATAGTCGGTGTTATGATAATCCTTGGAATAATAGCTAGGAAGCGGATTTTTAAGTGTGAAAGAAGCAACAGTGCTTCGGGAAAGGAAAGGGAGTTATCCGTTGTGAATAGTACTCCGGGGTCAACGGGTGTTCAACACTCAAATGTCTCTGCGTTAAACAGAGAGATGTCAACAAATCAGATATGCTTGGATTCGAATCCAGAGGAAGTAGTTCAAGGAATGGAAAACATTGTACAAACTAAGGAACTACGAGTCACGGGTCCATTGTTTTAGACTAAATTAATATAGATGAAACCTCTAATCCTCCACAAGTAAATTGCATGCGGATTAACGTTGGAATCAGGGTAATTTTCTTCATTTTCTATTGAACATTTCTCGGTCAGACTATGAATATGTACGGCAGATAATGGCCATTTTTCTGTGTTCAAACATAGTATGTTTGAAATTAAATTAAATTAAATGAAGTTACATGTGTAACAATAAACTCGAGCAGAAACACGCATGGTGTTGGTCAAAGGTCATTTACTCGATGTCAGTTTAGAAACTGGGGCGCGGTTACCGCCTATAATCATGTGGTTATGCATCGAGGCGTCTACGCTTATGGACAGAGTCGAGAAAGAAAATGAACATTTTTAAGAACTTTGCCCAATTCTGTGAAAATGGATATTAAAAAAAAAAAAAAAGAACAATGAAACATCGAGCTGGTAGAACAATTTTCAAGATGGACACGAACATTGTTGGGTTGCCGATGTAGGCTCCCCTATATATTTTTTTTTTGTTGTTTTTTTTGTTTCGGCATGCACATGTTTTGTTGTTTTGGCGTGCATATGTTTTATACAATTGTCGGGCTTGTGTGGCATGGGGAGGAGTGTGAGGGTGTTGCGCTTAAAATGTTCTTAGGTGAACATTTTGGAAAATGGGAGGGCGAGGAATGTAATATAATAATCTGGCCCCACCCGAGGAAGGCTGATGCAAGCGAGGGTGTTTCCGGTCGTTGAAAGGAACGGATGTTTGTTTGACCTTATTTCCGGCAGCAGCGGAAATAACTACAGAGGCAAACAGAACAGGTGTCTCTGAGAATTACGTGGCGTGCGTGGGCGAGGCAAAACCGGAAGAAAAAGTCCCGGTTCTGGAGATTATAAAAAGACCTCGGCGCACGGATTCGCCAGAGTAGCAGTAGAGTAGCAGTAGAGAGAGACACACACAACGTATACGACGACACTCCCGTCAACCTATTTGAAGCGCGCTCTCCCAATTCTCTGTTCCCTATTCTACACGGTCCATCGTCATTAATAAAAATATAACTTATATTTTTATATATATGCGTGTTTGTTGTTTGTCGATATACAACAAAGGTACGCTAATCTATATGAAGAAGAAGAAAATTTTCTTGATCTACAGTTTGCGTGTTTTTATTTCAGTTGCCTTGACTGGAGGTGAGGTAAATTGCGTGATTATATTTGAATCTCTCTGATTACAGGTGTAACAGTGATTCCAACTATAACCAGCATCACTAGATTAAATAGGCCGGTAGCAGAGGGAGTTCAGATGGTAAAATATTTGCTCCAGACTTCGTGAAACCGATTATAGTACTCATAAAAGTGTCCGCCAGACATCTAAAATATTATAAAGAAACCGCCATGCAAAAATCCTAAAATAGTTTGAGACCCACTGAACTAAATTGTTTTATAAAATGTTATATCTATTACACAATATTTGTTTATATTTTTAGTTTTCCTTTTATTAATCATTTCACCCGAGACTTGGTATGCATGACACTAACAGGTTGGTGGTTTCAGAAAGATATCAGTTGACGTCACTTTTACATTTTTGGAGATGGTAGCTATCAGGGAAGCAATTAAATGGAAGAAGGTTTCACAGGCGAGAATGCCACTATTACACATAGGGTTACAGGGAGAGAAATTGAGATAACATTCTGAGTATACGGGCGATTGATAAAAGGATAAAAGATGAACAGGGTTGAAAAATATAGATGATGAAAACTGACGTTGCATTTAAATGCTTGGATATTGTATCTGTCAGAGAAGCAAGTATACGTAAGGGAATTCCACAGGCTGGAAGTGCGGGGGTTTACATATAAGAAGAGTGATGAGAAAGAGGAACAAGTTTTAGGGGGTGTCAGAAATGGGTAAGAGAAGCATGAGAACACTGGTGTGAAGAGAGCTGATGAGAGTAGAATAGACAGAGAGAAAAATATGAGTGAAAGTATGTGAGTTAGATAGATAGGAGATGGCAATTGACCTTGCATTTAAATTCTTGGAGATTGTATATACCAGTGAAGCAAGGAAATGGAAGAGACTTTCACAGGCGAGAATGCTACTAGTACACATAGAGTTACAGGGAGAGCAATTGAGATAACATTCTGTGTATATCCGGGCGATTGAGGAAAGGATAAAAAGTGAACGGGATTGAAAAATATAGATGATGACAATTGACGTTGCATTTAAATTTTTGGAGATTGTAACTATCAGGGAAGCAAGTAAATGAAAGGGCGCTTTACATGGAATACGAGAAAATGTGGAGATATTATAGCGAGTATTCGCTGTCAAAATTTGAAATGAAGGTAAAAAAGAATTGAGAGCATCTAAAAATTCGTCATTGAAGTAGTGACATAGCTTGAGCTTCGAAAATACGCACATTCTGTAACGCAGGAGGATGTCGTCAATGATGTACTTTACTCAGGTCACTGGGAAGTTTCGAGACTTGCAACATCATACTACCCTGGCTGAGCTGACCCCGTCAGAGCTGATCAGACTCCGACGCACCCTCCTGTTCTATGCTATACGACACTGATTTATTTTTCTAAGCTGACTTGTGTTTAATACTGGCAGGAAACACATAAGAAGAGTCCATAGCGTTCGGGTAAGTTGGCTTTTCAAGCAGTCGGAAAAAAATTTTTCATTTAATATAAATAAATACGAACTTCAGTCTAAAATTACAAGACAAATAGTTCCCCCTCCCCGCGAAGAAAAAAAGATTACACGAAAACTTAGAACCACGAATATTAACATAAAACACATCGATATGTACATGTATATACATGATACAAAATTGTCGTTTTTAAAGTTAAAATACCTAAATTACCCACGAGAAGATAAAATAAATAAAATTATTAACTAAATAATAATAATAATTATATTAATAATATTATCCCCTCCCGGAAAGACTGAAAGTAAAAACGATTAAAATAAATGTACGGTTTAGTTAAAATCAAATACATTAGTATGCGTATATACAGACTAGCAGTATAGCCCGGCGTTGCTCGGGTGTGATGAAAGCTTTAAAACTAATCCATGGTCCTGGAGCTCAGATTCTTTGGACGTTGGCACGAAAGACTAAAAAGCAATAGTTGTTTCCAGTTAAAGCGAAACAGTAGACTGAAAGAAAAATGAATGGATGTAAGTCAAATTTTCATTTCCTGCTATCGATATCAAATTGTCTGCACTATTGTAAGAACTGCAACATTGAAACTTCTGAATATCGTTTCTTATGTCTTTGTCTATGAGTATATCCAATTTGATTAAAATCGGACCACTTCTTCTATAACCCAATGTTTTCGATTTTCGATATTTATCAGGGATACCTCGACACAAACCTAGCTAATAACACTCGCAGACGCGTATAGTACAACTGTGTAAATTTTCAAAAAAATCGGTTCAGCCGTGTCGGAGTCTATAGGTAACGGATACACACACACACACACACACACACACACACACACACACACACACACACACACACACAAAGTTCCATTCATAAACAAGTTTAGATTTGTTGTTAAAAAAAGTAGTGACATAGATGGAAATGTATTGAAATAGATTGAAATGTATTGAAATAGATTGAAATGTATAGAAATAGATTGAAATGTATTGAAATAGGTTGAAATGTATTGAAATAGATTGAAATGTATTGAAATAGATTGAAATGTATTGAAATAGATTGAAATGTGTTGAAATAGATTGAAATGTATAGAAATAGATTGAAATGTATTGAAATAGGTTGAAATGTATTGAAATAGATTGAAATGTATTGAAATAGATTGAAATGTATTGAAATAGATTGAAATGTATAGAAATAGATTGAAGTGTATTGAAATAGGTTGAAATGTATTGAAATAGATTGAAATAGATTGAAATGTATTGAAATAGGTTGAAATATATAGAAATAGATTGAAATGTATTGAAATAGGTTGAAATGTATTGAAATAGATTGAAATGTATTGAAATAGATTGAAATGTATTGAAATAGGTTGAAATATATAGAAATAGATTGAAATGTATTGAAATAGGTTGAAATGTATTGAAATAGATTGAAATGTATTGAAATAGATTGAAATGTGTTGAAATAGATTGAAATGTAGCGCCTATGGAAAAAGAGACTATTGTGACAAATAAATCATCAAATAAAAGATAGAATAAATGATTTTGAATTCCATCAAGATATGAAAGTGAGAAGTAACATTCACTTTTTGGTCTAATCCGACTTTTATAAAGGCCTTAACTAGTGCAAATAAAAAAAACCGAGCGATCATCTGAAGATTTAGATAATATATTGATAAGCTTACGAGTTATATATGTGAAAATTTGTTTATACAATGGAAAATATGTCATATGCCACTAGACTGGACTTCGAACTCATTCAAATCTTGAATCTCTAAATCCGATAACAAGCAGAAATGTTTCATGTTTATTTAATACAATTGCCTTGTAAATATCATTTTTGTAAAGATTATTCTTTCAAATATCATTCTTGTAAATATCATTTTTGTAATGATCATTCTTGTAAATATAATTCTTGTAAATATCATTTTTATAAAAATTATTCTTGCAAATATCATTCTTGTAAATATCATTTTTGTAATGATCATTCTTGTAAATATAATTCTTGTAAATATCATTTTTATAAAAATTATTCTTGTAAATATCATTCTTATAAATAAAATGTTTGAAAAGATATTTCTTGTAAATATAATTCTTGTAAATATCATTTTTGTAAAGATTATTCTTGTAAATATCATTTTCGTAATGATCATTCTTGTAAATATAATTCTTGTAAATATCATTTTTGTAAAGATTATTCTTGTAAATATCATTCTTGTAAAGATATTTTTGTAAATATATTTCTTGCAAATATTATTCTTGTAAAGATATTTTTGTAAATATAATTCTTGTTAATATCATTTTTAAAGATATTGCTTGTAAATATCATTTTCGTAAAGATATTTCTTATAAGTATCATTTTTGTAAATATCATTTTTGTAAATATCATATTTGTAAAGATAATTCTTGTAAATATGATTCCTGCAAATACGTTTCTCGAAATATGATTCTTGCAAATATAAAACATCTTTCGTGTCTGATATTTGTAGGCATAGTAGATTATGCCGAATACATTTCAGCATCATGAGCAGTCGCTCGTATGGATGAGATCGACTTAAGCCCCGGAGGTTTTGCGAGTAAAACCATCGACAGTTCCTGTTTTATCTAACCAGTTTTAATCACAAGGCTTAGTGCAAATCTCAGGATAGATGTCAAACTCTTCCCAGAGGTGTTACACATTAGGAATTTCACCACAAGCTGATATCTCCAAAAAGTTATCAACTTAACAAATCAACCAAGTATAGATACAAACTAGGATTTCATTTCGGAACGCTCATGTTAGAACTACACGTACGCACACACACACACGTACACACACGCACACACACCCCCCCACACCCACACACCCCCACACACACACCCACACACACACACACACGAGTTGAATTTATGGATCGGAATAACACAAGATGATAGAATAAAGTAAAAAGAACAAATAGGAAACGTTAAGAGACAAGAAACTTTCACTAGAAACAAAAATGAGAATACGAGATTGTTATGTGATGTCAGTTCTTCAATATGGCAGTGAATGCTGGACAATATTCTTAAAGATGAAGGAGAGACTGGGAGCAGCTGAAATGTGGTTCTACAGAAGGATGCTGCAGATATCGTGGACCGAGCATGTGAGCAATGATGAAGTTTTGGAAAGGATGGAAACAAGAAGGACATTAATACTGAGCATCAGAAAGAGCCAATTAAAGTTCCACGGATATACAATGAGGAAGAAGGGCTTAAAGAACCTGATATTAACAGGCCAGATAGAGGGAAAAAGAGTCAGAGAAAATCAGTGGATAACATATTTGAAGGGCCTGAGCAGGTGGATGACAGAATGGGGATGGCGTGGTGTTACAGGAGAAAGTATGCTCAGAGCCACCAGGAATAGGGAGACGTGGAAGGCTATGATCGCTTACGTCATAAAAGGACAAGGCAAGAAGAAGAAGAAGAACTTCAATCTAACATGTTTCACTTTTATCAAGGCTTCTTCTAGGAATGAAAGAAACATAAGAAAATTAAGAAACAGTATACTAATATGTTATACTTTAGGTTTAATTCTTAATGGTCGGCAGTGAATGCTGGATAATCTCATTGAAGATTAAGAAAAGACTTGAAGAAATCGGAACGTGTTTCTGCAGAAGGATACTGAGGCTAACATGGACCAAATATGTGAGCAAAAACGGGATTATGGAGAGAATGTAAACGAAAAGGAAACTAATATTTAACACTATAAAAATACAGTTGACCTTCTTGGGACATATGAGAAGGGAAGGCTTAGAAAATCTGACACTTCCAGGTCAGATAATGAGAAAGAGAGACAGGGGAAAGCAACGCGTAGCATATTTGATGGGCATGAGTAAATAGACATCAGATCGGGGTTTAGGTGAGGTAACAGGAGAAAACATGCAAAAAGTCGCTAAGAATAGGATGTGGAGGGCCATAATCACATATGTCTTGAAAGAAAACGGTACATAGAAGAAGAAGAAGAAGAAGAAGAAGGGTTACGTGTATTAAAGCAATAGATATATTTAAATGTATATGTGTGGAATTTTTTGGATGGTAATATGTATAATAGTGTATGTATATGTTTGTATTGAAACTCATCTGTTTGGGTGTATTTTTGACGGTAACATTAGTTAATATATGTGCGTATTTGTGTTTGTGTATTTTTACAAGTATATAAAGCAATAGATATTTTTTAAATATATATGTGTGGAATATTTTGAGCTGAAAAGTTTGTGATAGTGTAAATGTGTGTTTATGTAGAAACGATTGTCTCTAAGCCAACAGTGCCTTTGCGTCTGATGGTACCATCGAAGCGTGAAACAATGCAATTTTAATTCCTATATTATCTCTGTTCTTCTGTCCGTATCTCTTTCATTTAATATCTCTCTATCTCTCTCTCTATATATATATTATTTTTTGGAACTTGTCATTTAATTGAGAAAATAAGTTCATTCATTTGCGCACACACACAGACAAGCATATAAGAATAGACACACACACGTATGTGTACATATATATATATATATATATATATATATATATATATATATATATTGTTAATATAACAGACAATCAATGTCTATTATGTTTAATCATGAGCCGTTCTAAACGTCGTATTTTGGCTTTAATTTCAGGTGAAAAGAAAGAAAAAATTGTCCAACATTCGAATATTTCTTTAATATGTTGGTTCTAAAAATATCCAAATGTTGGAAAATTTTTGTCTATTTTCACCTGAAATTAAAGCCAAAATACGATGTTTAGAACGGCTCATGATTAAACATAATAGACGTTCATTGTCTGTTATATTTAACAATATATGCTGAGAATATTTTCTTCTGCCTAGATACACTAAATACATACATACATACATACATACATACATATATATATATATATATAATATATATATGCGTGTTCACCTCACTGTATATTCTTTGTGCATTCTTTTACACGAGGTTAAACAGAAAACGCGTAAAAATAGGTAAGAAAGAAAAAAACGATTTTTTTTTACCGACATCAACACGAAATCCCCGGAACATTTACACGAAATGGCTCTGGCAACGATAAGACTGCAAGAGGCGACGTGCACTGCTAACGAAGCGATTGTTCGCGTCGGTTAAAAGTTTTAGCGTTGTTTGTGTGTCTTTTGGTGAGTAAAGAAAGAAGAAGGCGTAGAGGAAAGTGGCGGTCTGGTGAACCTTGGTGCTTCCATTTGCCCTTAAAACCTGATTTGTAAAATGTCGGTTACGGGAGATTCTTTTCTAGAGGATTAGGCTTAGTAAACTATGTGCAAGTGATCATAAGTAGAATCGCAGACTTCTCGTTTTCTAACATGACCGTCTGCTACAATAACTAGCCAAAACTTTTTGCAGACCCTTGTAAGGTGTTTCTTCACAAACCTAAGACTGAACATGGGGTTTATCCTGCAACTATTGTGGAGAAGATCTTAGTTGCAGTTTCTGAGAGAGAGCGTGTAATCTAGCGTTTTCAGGACTGGAAAACAAAAACAGTGCACTCACCCTCTCGGTCACGATGATTTTTGACTAAATTCTCCCAAGGTCCAAGCACCACTTAATGATGGGGGAAGTTTTGTGATAAAAATTTAACAGGACTAGTTAAAGTAAAAATGAGAATTAGGATGAAGAGTATAGAAAAAGATTGAACCTTTTTAGATTTTCTTGCTCATGAAATTATCTTAGCAGGACCCTGTTCCTCATGTTGAAGTTTTTGAAAAAAAAAATCTGACTGAATCCGTCTTCTTTCATACATTTCGATTATGGTGAGGATAAGAGTTATTCGACTTTGTAGAATCAAGCCAGGAAGCGAGGTCCTTAGCAAGAAAATAATAAAGAATGGTTTTTAATTTTTCTTGGAATTTACAACAAATTGAGGAAATGCTTGCGACGTTATTGTTGTGTAAAAGTGGCAGCTGTGTGGCAAATAAGCTATAGCCTTGCAAAACCGCGTAAATTATTTTGAATTTCGCCATGGTCGGATAGTGAGGACTGAGTAACCTTAGCTTCTTCTGCTACATGTTTCAAAGAGTTTTTTGATATTGAATCGAATGACGCCTCTGACTGTGATTGTAAACTTGGATTAATTTGATATTAGAATTTACAATATCTATTATTTTTTGTAAAACTTTATAGCAGTAATTTATTCTAAACTAGCAGTATAGTCCGACGTTGCTCGCGTGTAATGAAAGCTTTAAAACTAATCCATGGTTCTGGAGCTCAGACTCTTTGGACGTTGGCACGAAAGACTAAAAAGCAATAGTTGTTTCCAGTTAAAGCAAAACAGTAGACTGAAAGAAAAATGAATGGATGTAAGTCAAATTTTCATTTCCTGGTATCAATATCAAATAAGTTTTTTTAGTCGTAAACATCTTGCCTTTTATATATATATATATATATATATATATATATATATATATATATATATATATATATATATTATCGATTTTCTGCACTATTGTAAGAACTGCAACTTTGAAACTTCTGAATATCGTTTTTTATGTCTTTGTCTATGAGTGTATGAAATTTGATTAAAATCGGACCACTCCTTCTACAACCCGATTTTTTCGATTATCGATTTTCGATATTTATCGGATGTACCTCGACACATGTGCGGATGTGCGTTGTGGCGCAGTGGATATCGGCTCGGAATGAGAAATCGGGGAAGTTCCAGTTGAATTCCTCGCATTCACTTACGCGCAAATACCCTTGGGAAAGGTATTAATCCGTCTCTTCCTTCCAGTTATGGGGTAAATAACAGGACAGATTGGGTTCTATAGCCATGGTCGGCAACCAGTCTACCGCAGAAAGCAATGGCAACCTACTGCGGGATAATGTTCTGCCCAGTCAGTCATGTCGCTTTGGAGACATGATCGCCCAAAGCGTGTATCGCGCATGGTACTGAACTGACTGACCTCGACACAAAACCTAGCTAAGAACACTCGCAGATGCTCATCAAACAACTGTGTAAATTTTCAAGAAAATCAGTTTAGCCGTTTCAAAGTCTATAGGTAACGAACACATACACACAGACACACAAAGTTCCATTTATAAATAAGTTAATATATATATATATATATATATATATATATATATATATATATAAACTTTCTAGGAGTAGATAGGTTCGTCTGTCGTCCAGTTCACACTTCTACATCCAGGATATCCGTGTTCTACCACACGTGTTATTATCGTCACTTTTCTTCCAACATAAGAAAGCTAAGAAACTGTTATTGCTATTTCCGATATTGGAAGAGGTTTCTTTTCTACTCTTTTGTTCGAAACAGTGTGAAACGTTAACATCTTGTTGATGTCATTATTTTCTCTCCGATTTCCATGCGCTATCTATTTTAGTCTTTGCTGGATTTGAAAATCTTTCAGTTCAGTGATATGATTTCTATATTTTAGTAACGTTTTTATTTGAGATTCTGTCGTATTCAGTCAGTTAAGTGCCATACGTGAAACACGCTTGGGCGATCATGTCTCGAAAGAGGCATGACGGAATGAGCAGAAGATTATCCCGCAGTTGGTTGCCATTGCTTTCTGCGGTAGACTGGCTGCCAGCCAAGGCTATAGAACCCAATCTGTCCTGTTATTTAACCCATGACTGGAGGGAAGAGATGGATTAATACCTTTTCCAAGAGTATTTACGCGTAAGTGAATGAATTGTATTCAACTGAAATTCGAACTCGGCTCCTCGATTTCTCGTTCCGAGCCGATATCCAATGCACATCTGTCGTATACGTATTTCAAAAAACATTTTCTTCACTTGACTCATTCGCTTGAACGCATTTTTAATCGCTACTCGCAGAAAGCGATTCGGTACAGCTGACAAGTTAGACATTTCTTAACGCTTTTTACATTTAAATACTGTTCATATTTAAACCAGATGATAACGTCAGACAGTGAAAAACATCAACTACAGCGTGTCTAATAGAACGTGCCTAATATGGCTTCAGTATAATGTTAGACATATGATATTGTTTGGTGGGAAGCAGGCAAAAATTGTTGACGCTTAGGAGGAACAATGTCAAATATCAGCGTGTCCGACAAAAGAAATGTCTCCATTTGACGAGATGATTTAAGAAGATGACTCAAGTTTTTAGGTTAATGTTTTTGGTTTGGTCGTAATTTGCAGTTTCGAGCAAAAACACCTCCAGCTCATCAGAGTCTTTGTTCGATATCTTTATCCCCTGTACTAAATTTATTATAAACCGGTATAGACACCGACGTATTTGAAATGAAAAGGAAATAATTGTTTATTCTGAATCAATAACAAAAATTCAGAATGTATAATTAAATACTGAACACTTCAAGAATTCGTCCCTCTGGTTCTCCCTTGTTTGCTCGGTCGCCATTGCTTACAAGAACCACTTCTTCCGACTTTATCGGAGCCACGCGTCTGACCATAATGGAAGCCTTTTTGCCTCCGCTCGTATTGAGTGCAAAAGGATCTTACATGACGCTAAGCTGTTGTTTGCTGACAGAATGAAGTAGAATATATCATCTCGTAAGTTTGGCTACAAAGATTACTGGCGACATTGTGAAAGTGTGTTAAACAATAGCAAAACTTTCATCATTCTTTTAATCAATAAATTTGAGGTCATTACAGCTGCAGTGGAAAAGGCCGAGTTCTTTGCTCATAGATTCTCTACCAACACCAGATTTACACTTAGAACTGAGGCTCAACTGAGTGAAATTTACATTACCCAAAACGCTGGTCCTTAACATAATTTCAAAGCTTGACTCGCGTAAGGTGAGCGGAGTTGACGGAATCCAATCCGTCAACCGTAATGGAATCACTTCACTCCACACAGATGAAAGTCAATTCGACCTTCTCCACCCATTCCAAAACAGACGTGGTACCGTTGAGCTCTAGGATTAGCTTTAGGTCGAATTTGTCTCCCATTTTGCCGAAATAGCTTGTTAAACAGTAGATTTCTATTACGTTTCGGTTACACCGCTCGCAGGTTTGAAGCTAGCGTCCAGCTTCCAGACAAAAATAGACAGAGTCGTAACTCAATACGAATCTCTATACCAGCACACATCAACACGGTCCCAACGGCACTGGCAACCATTGTCTCAGACCCTTTTTATTGACAAAAACCTTTGCCGACGCACCAATCATCGCCGTCGGCCTCGTTCTCACTCACAGTCCCCGGCTCGTGCCAATTAGCATAAAATGACAGAGGTCGAAGAATATTCCTTTCTTTGACCAAACTTGCGAGAGGAGAGAACGCAGCTGACGAGACGACTAACTCTCTGGCGTGGGTTTACGCACGCAACCATCACAACACAGCAGCCTGACAAGCAAAACACCTAGGACGCTTTGGCTCTGGTGTGAATGTTTATCGTCACAATCATCATAAAGAAATGTACCCCTGAACTCTTCTCTGTCTTCTATAAACTCTAAAACTACTGGCTCTGCTTCTTGCTTTTCTAGCTGCTGAAAGTCATCTGTGGTTCCTATTTTTAAGAACTCTGGAGAACCCCTCTAATTATTACCCTATCAACCTCCTACCAATTATTCGTAAAGTGTTCGAGGCTATTATGAATTTCTGAAGTGGTTCAACATCTTACAGCCCACAGCTTATTCTCCGACAAACAGTATGGCTTCGGCATCGTTAGGTCTACCGCTGATATGCTAACGACCATCACAGAGTACATACACCAGGCTCTCCACAAGAACAGCGTAGCTCCATCTATTTCACTGGATATCTCCGAAGCATTTGACATTGTCTGGCATGTTAGACTTCTGCGCACGCTACAGGACTAATTTATAACTTGACGCTTGTTTGATCTATTTCAATCGTTCCTATCAAATCGCGTACTGAAGTTCGTATTGAACGGACATGCTTCTAGATCCTGTTATATGAACGCGGTTGTCCCTCAGGCCTATATCCTAGGTCTTACGCTTTTTCTGATATTCATCAATAATCTCTTTGATGTAATCAGATCCCAAATAGGGATCTACGCTGACAACATCACTATTTACTTCCACCTCAGTGAGAAATCTGCCGAGGTTAACAGAGTAAACCTCGTCTCCAATCTGTGGTAGATAGGGGCAAGAAATCGCTCGTAAATGTTAATGCTTCCAATGCTTCTATTCTTTAACTACCATATACAATCTCTCCTACACTTCATTAGCATGGATCACACTAGTCTCCATTAAAGTAATACACTGCGCCTCTTAAGCCTAGCTCTCACAGCCGACTTTAAGTGGAATGACTAAATTAAATCAATAGCTAAATCTACTAGTAGAAAATCTAGAATGTTTTCCTCGTCTGAATCCATCGTGCCCATATTCAAGTCTACCATCCGCCACTACATTGAAAACTGCTGTCACATCTGGTTGGGTGCCCTTGCTATTCATATCGAGGTTCTCAACAAAATCCAGAATAGAATCTGCAATGTCATCGATACCGACCTGGCAGCTCAACCCCAGTCACTTTCTCACTAACGTGATGTGGCTTCCCTCTGTCTCTTCTACAAATAGTTTCACGGTTTCTGCTCGGACGAGCTAAGCTCCCTGGTGACCCCTCTGCATGAACTTAGCCGAGCTACTAGACTAGCACTTGTACAGTGAGAATATTTTGAGGACCCTAGATGTTATGCCAGGATTTGTCATCGGAGGTCATAATCTGAACAACATAAGATACGCAGACGACACAGTGTTGATTGCAGTCACGGAAAAAACTGCAGGACATCCTACAGAAGATAGCTGAAGAGAGTGACATGAAGGGATAATAAATAAACTGCAAGAAAACCGAATCCATGGTCATCAGCAAAACGAGCAGTCCAAACTGCCAAATACAGGTGGAGGGGGGGTTAAAATCAAGCAGGTACGCAAATTCAAATATTTGGGAAGTGTTCTAACTGAAGACGGAAAGTGCGATACAGAGATCCAAAGGCGAATCGGCATGGCGAAAGACGCGTTTCAGAAGCTGAGTTAAGTATTAAGACACAGGAAACTTTTACTAAAAACAAAGAAGAGAGTACTGGATTGTTATATGATGTTAGTTCTTCAATGTGGCAGCGAATGTTGGACACTATCAACAAAGATGAAGGGAAAACTTGAAGCAGCTGAAATGTGGTTCTACAGAAGGATGCTGCGGATATCGTGGACTGAGCATGTGAGCAATGACAAGGTTATGGAAATGATGGAAACGAGTAGGAAATTAATATTGAGCATCAGGAAGGGATAACTAAAGTTCCTGAGACAGGCAATGAGGAAGGAGGGCTTGGAGAACCTGATACTAACGGGACAGATAGAGGGAAAAGAGACAGAGAAAAGCAGCGGATAGCATATTTAAAAGGCTTGAGCAGGTGGATGGCAGAACGGTGACTGAAAGACGTAACAGGAGAAAGCGTGCTAAGAGACACCAGGGATAGGGAGACGTGGAAGGCCATGATCGTCTACGTCCTGACGGGACAAGGTACATAAAAGTAGAAGACTAGACTAGCGATTAGATCCCACCCTTTTCCAGTGAAACCGATCAAATGTAACCGCAACTTCTACTCTACAGCTTATTTGCTCGCACGTCCCGGTTGTGGAATTCCCTATCGTATACTTATATCTTGTTCTTCTTCCTTTCCACTGTATTATCATGCAGGACTCTTCTCAAAAGTGTTCTCATCCTTCTCTTACTCATTCTTTCACACTCCTGTAACTTGCTCCTCTTTCTCATCACTCACCTCTCACCAGTGGCAGTTTTGCCTTGCTTGGGGCAGAAATGATTTAAAAAAATAATTTTTGTAGGCTCATTTCACTACATTCACTAATCCCTTATTTCACCAGCTCACTGCCCGTTCCACGCGATCTGTTCCGTTCCACGCGATCTGTTCCGTTCAACGATGTTCTAAAATAATCATTTGACACCATATCTTAAAAAGATTTTCAGAAAACGCGTGCCGATATACCAGTTGTATCATTCTGCTCAAGCTTGACTTCAGCGCATTCTCTGAAATTTACCTTGTAAGGACGTTATTTTTTCCTGTAGCCCAATCTTGCAAACACAACTTTATAATCTTTGTAGATGTGACGGCAAAAGTGTTTCTGGTACAATAACACAAACAACGAGGTCAACCTACGCGTGCTTATGTATACGTACTGTACTGTACAAAAGTATTAGGACAAGAACTATTTTATCTTTTATGAGGAATCAAAATAAAGTTTAAAATCACCCCTGTCCTAACAATTTTGCACAATACCGGTAGTGTACAAAAGTATTAGGACAGGGGTTATTTTCTTAAAAACCTCACTGAAATTCAAATACAGGTTGGAATGCCAGATAAACTGCTAATAAATATTGTTTAGGTGTAAAAGAAATGTATTAAAAGAAGTTATATTTATTTTTTTCTATTTTTTATTAAACAAGTTATTTTGAAACTACTCATTATACTATTAACCTTGGATATGACTGACTTTTTCTTATTCGCCCCCTCTCGAATAGATAAATCAAATGTTCTTTGCAAAACACACTTTGGGAACAAATACAAACTGCTTGGCAGGAGATACCATTAGATACATTGAAGAAGCTTGTGATGTCAATGCCTGACAGAATGAAGGTCGTGATCAAAGCAAACGGCTATTATACTAAATCTTAAATTTATTTTGTAACAAGTATTTTTTTTGTTAAAGTATTTTTTGAATAAATCAAATAACATTACTTTAATTAAATTGTTTATTTTCTGTCAATATGCCTCATAAAAGATAATATAGTTCTTGTCGTAAAACTTAGTATAGCACTGTATATATATTTTTATTACTTCAAACACACAAGGAAATTGAATTTCGACATTAAATGACCCATAAGTTGTTTGTACGCCCACAAACAAATGAATCAAATCAAACATAATATTGCATTATGGGAAACGCAGTGCGTATTTTTACTAGATCTAAATAATTAAGAAAAAAGCTAGAAAACGAAATATTGAAATGTCTAACATCCGGTCAAGAACGTAGACTATAAAAAAAGGACAGATTAAAGAAATTATCTTAAGTGTAGCAAATTAGGCATCAGTTGGAGGTCGTATTTGCTAGATGTTTAAAATCCCGGTTCTTGTGTCTTACATAATCCAATATCACTTAACAAGCTGAATAGTTAACGCACATGCTGAGAAGAATTCAGTAGTGAATGTTGATAAATAAATTATTCCTAATGTTAAGCGGAGGCTGTGAAAGGAAACACTAGCTGGCCCGATAATCTCTGACGAAGCAGAAAATGACTCTGCTAATGAAGGAAACAATGAGTGAGTGAGTTTTGTTTAATGGCATATCAACACCTCTGTGCGTTATTTAATGCCAAAAAGTTAGGGTTTTAAGGTATTTTTTAATGTTCAGTTAAAGTGAAAGGGTTGAATTAGTAAGATTTTAGTGAAAATTCTTTTTCATTCTTCTTTATTTTAGAAAACTGGAGATGCCTTCTAGTTTTGTATTCAAAAATGTTTTGCTGAAATTTTTTTTCCTTAAACATGTGTTATGGTAATCATTTTTTCTTAAAAAATATATTGTTGCTAATATTTTTGCTTCAAAAATGCATATTTTTCTATAAAGTCTAGTTTTATGCATATATTTCTATAAAAGTGTATTTTTATGCTTTCATACTGTTTTGACCCCAGTTTGGGGTGTAACTATTTGCCCATAGCTGGGACTCTAACAGTTGCTACCACTCCAAATAAGGGTTGCCCTGGGAACTACAGCAAATTAAAAGGTGGTTCTATGCTCCTCACAACCTTCCAATAAGAGGCCTTGTTGCCGGATGCAGTTTACCGTCATGCCCAGGACTGAATGAAGGATACAAGTACCCGGAAAAGAACTGGAGTCTACGACGTGACGATTTGATCGATGAATCAGATATGCCAATGATGGAACGTCATATTGCGATGCGTCAAAGAGAACCGAAGAAAATGATACGGCTCAACGTGATAATAGGGATAAAAATATCTTCCCGGTGTCAAATAGTAGAGAAATGCGATTAAAAGCAGGCGGAAATTTGATGGGTACTAGAGTGATGATACAAAGAGTGAGAGTTCTGGCGAGGACCATAATAAGGGTAATAGCAGAGCTTCGAAACAAGGGTTTAAGAATAAACGTTCTTCACAGATACGAAGAAATGAAAAAGCATCACCTTCAATTCAGCCAATTTTACATTTCTGCGGCATCAAGGAGAAGAAAGTCGAAAGAAAATGATGAGCGCAAAGATAACGGGGTGGAGGATACTGGGCAACGACGGGGCCAGTAAGCAAGAAAAACATCTAAAAGAAAGATAATTTTCTAACCGCGGAGTCGAGAGTCCCACCCATTCACAATCAGGTTAGCCAAATGCAGACGACAATTCTACTCCTGCAGTTTCTTCTCTCGCACTTACCGCCTGTGGAACTCGCTCTCGTATTCTTGCTTTCCTGACGGCTACAACCTCCAGAAATTTAAATGCAAAGTCAATACTCATCTACTAACCACTGGACTCTAGCTCTCTCCTCTCCCCTGTATAACCTTCACTTTCTCTCCACCTATGTATCTGTCATCGCACCTGCTTTCTCAGCTTTCTATTGTTCCTTTCTAACTAGTTTGTACTCCTCACACTTTTCTAATTAATCTTTTTACATTTATGTAGCCCCCTGCACATCAGTGGCGTTTCCGCCTTGCTCGGGGTGAAATGATTAAAAAAAATAATTCGCTACTCATTTGTTATGATTTTAGCGACACCAGCCTGCTAACCATTACAACACGTCGGGGTTCCCAAATGGCTACTACATAAAAACGACACTCAGAATGAAGAAATGACAGCTGCAATTGCTTTGATACATAATGAGGAAGAATAGCTTGGCTAACTTAAGCCTCACAAGGCGTACTGATGGCGATGGAGATTATGGACAATTTGAAGCGACATAAAAAACTTGTGTGAGAAATATTCTAACAGAAGACGGAAAGTGCGACACAGAGATCCGAAATCGAATTGGCATGGCGAAGAAAGCATTCCAGAAGTTGAGTAACATATTAAGAAACAGGACAATTTCGCTAGATACAAAGAAGACTGCACTGGATTGCTATGTGATGTCGGTTCTTCAATATGGAATGGAACGTTGGACAATATCTTCGAAGATTGAGGAAAAACTTGAAGCAGCTGAAATGTGGTTCGACAGAAGGATGCTGAGAATATCATGGATCGAACATGTGAGCAATGATGAGGTTTTAGAAATGATGGAAACGAAAAGGAAATTAATACTGAGCATCAGGATGAGATAGCTAAAGTTCCTGAGACGTGCAGCGAGGAAGGAGGGCTTGGAGAACCTGATACTAACATGCCAGATAGATGGAAAAAATAGACAGGGAAAAGCAACGGATAATATATTTGAAGGACCCGATCAAGTGGACGACGGAACGAAGGTTGCGTGGTGTAACAGGAGAAAGCGTGCTAAGAGCCATTAGGGATAGGGAGATGCGGAAAACCATGATCGCCTACGTCCTGAAAGGACTGGCACATAGAAGTTCAGCTTGCGAAACGGAGAGCGGGACCTTTAGCAAAAAAAAAAAAGTTGCTAAGCGCTACAAACTTAGGATGTTATAGAGAGCCATAAGCACCTGTGTTTTTTAAGGACGTGGCACAAACAAGAAGAATTAGTGATAGAGGGAAGTGTACGTATCGTAGAGACGAAAAATTAGAAAAAAAGTAGGAGAAAATATAAGGCACTTAACGTGCTCACAGAAATGTTTTAAAAAGATCTACTCACCCGACATTTAGGCATAATTAAGCCAATTTATGTCAAAACTACAAAGTGTCAGTCAGTTAAGAGATATACGTGACTCTTTCCATTCATTGACTGGCTAAGCAGAAGATTTTCCCGCATTAGGTTACTATTATTTTCTGCGGTAGGCTGGTTGCCAACGAAGGCTATAGAACTCAATCTGTCCTACCATTTAACCCACAGCTGAAAGTTAGTGATCGCTCTTCCAAGGATACTTGCGCGTAAGTGAATGCAAAGGATACAACTGGAATTCGAACGCGTTTCTCCAATTTCTCATTCCGAGTTGATATCCACTCTACCACAACGTGTATACTATGTGCAATGTCTCAGATAAAAATTAAAAAGAAACTGCACAGCCATTTTTACGAGATCACAGAGAGAGAGAGAGAGAGAGAGAGAGAGAGAGAGAGAGAGAGAGAGAGCGAGAGAGATGTGATGAAAGAGAAAGAGAAAGAGAAAGAAATATATATAGAGGCTAGAGGGAGAAAGAGAGATAGCGGAAGAGAGAGTGAAAGAGAGAGAGAGAGAAATAGAGATAGAGGGGCGAGTGAAATAGTGAGAAATAGAGATAGAAGAGGAGAGAGAAAGTTAGATGGAGGGAAAGAAAAATAGATACCGAGAAAAAGAGAAAGAAATAGAAGTAGAGGGGAGAGAGAGAAAAAAAGAGATATAGGTTGAGAGAAGGAGAAATACAATTGCGAATCTTTACTAAGAAACCTTTTTTTAATAAAATAAAATTGTAATGACTATTTGTGATAATGCGCCAAGAGAAAACGAAAAGACTTGATAGCCCTGCCCTTTCGGACAAAGGACCCCCAGTCACACCCCAAAAGAATAAACAGAAAAAATGTAACAACTACAATCACAGATTCTAAACATTGTATCTTGTAACAGGTGTCATAAACAATGGCAGATCACCATTTATCCATCACACCCAGATGGTGCACAGGGCAGCATTGTGTTGCTGGAACAAACAGTTTTTTACGGGACAGGGTTGTTAGCCCTGTACCCAACCTCAAACCTCAAACCTGGAGGACCATTATTGGTTCTTACGTTTACAGCACCTTGTATTCCCAAATATTCACCCATTTAAGTACTGATCAGGCTCCATGTTGCTTAACTTCGGTGATCGGACGGGAACCGGTGTATTCAACACGATATAGCCGTAGACATAAACAATGGCACACGACTAGAATAATTTGCATGACACGACCCAACTCAAGAAATTGACATTGAATGATACTGATAATGCCAACATCTGGTATAACCTGGTGGCGTTTACGCTTTATACATTGAGGGCAGTGTTAATGGATAATTGACACGTTATCATTGTTTTTTAATTACTTAAAGATTTATTTTTTATAGTTTCAGCCCAAGCAAGGCGGTACCTCCACTGATGCTCAGGGTCTACAAAAGTGAGTAAAAGTTTAGCTAGGAGGAGAGCGAAGAGAAAAATGAACCAGTTACAGGGAGTGTCAGAGAAAGGGCAAGAGAAAGACGGGGATACAGGTGTAATGACACTTGCCAAGATAGAGTGAAAAAGGAAAAGAACAATACACACAGGGTGATGTAGAAAAGATGAGAGAATGACTGGAGTCAAGTGGATAAGACATGGGAAATTACATTGAATTTAAACTCCTGAAAGTTGTAGTTGTCATGAAAGCAAGTATACAGAATGGAATTCCACAGGCGGGAAGTGCGATAAAAGAAGTTGATAGAGTGCAATTGTCGGCTGCATTTGGTAGATTTAACAGTAAAAGGGTGGGACCTTGTTGCCACTCTGCTCTAGTAAATTCTTGGGTTGAGGGAACCAGTGACTTAAATTCGGGTCGTCAGAGCAAAAGCCATGAAAATATTTGTAGAAGAAACAGAGAAAGTGGCTGGAGTCGAGCTGCCAGGTCTGGACCGATTCTACTTTAGAGCCTGTCTTGAACCCAAATATGAACAGCAGGGGCGCCCGACTAGATATAACAACAGTATTCTATGCACAGCCGGATGGTTGATTTGTATACGTGCAAGGTGGATTCAACCGGACAAACATAGTTCCTGACTCGACAGAGTGACCCAAACTTCCTAGCAATAGATTTAGCTATTGATTCAATGTAATTATTCCACTTGAGGTCGGAAGATAGGGTGAACCCGAGGAGGCAAAATATATTACTTTCAAGGAGACTCGCTTGGTTCCATACTAATGGTGGGGACAGGAGAGACTGCCTGTGATGATTTGCAGATAGCAGCTTCGTTTTAGAAGCATTGAAATTTACAAGGCATTTCTTATTCCAGTCTACCATAGAGTGGATATCTTTCTCAAAGTCAGCAGCTAGGTTTATGTTTGTCCGGCTCCCCAGATTTGCGCAGGAAAGAAGCTGGCGCGAACTGCAGCAAAGAGTGGCATTGGGGTTGCCCACTGGAAGCGCTTGCAGGGATAGCTATTCATTCGCGGCAAGGCACTGCAAGAACCCCGATAATATGCAACTCTTACTCAGAGCAGTCACTCTCGACGCTACGCAAGAGTTAGTGCTCGGAAGCAGCAACCAGAAAACTGCCAACTCCAGTACCCTCACAATAAAAAGACATTGTCACCGACCACGCACATAGCAGAAAAATCGCAGAAGCACAAATACCGGGGTTTGCAGAGAGGAAGAGAGCCGGAAGATACTTCCTAAACAGGGAACAAGGGATGAGTCTCTATTCCTGATCAATAGAAGTGGAAGAAGTGTGAACAAGGCGATAGTTGAGTCTACTCCAATTTGAAAAAACAAAACAAATTTAAAACCTTTTCTTTTTTTTAACTGAGTTTTAACTTAGTTAAAGTCCGAGAGCAAGAGAAAGTTCTAAGAGTTAAAAAAAAAATCATGTGATGGCAAAAGTTTAATTATGGATAGCATAGACGTGAAAGAACATTTAAAGGGAGAAAAAAATAAATTTAAAATACGTTAAAATGACTTACATTTAAAAAAAATTAAGCATAGATCAAATCAGTTTGCCGTTCTTGTAGCATTCAAATGCATTTAATCTTGTTTTCTTATTTCGTCCTATTTCTTTTATTTTTTCCATATGTGTGGCCGGTGGTGAGTGATAGATACATCGATAGATAGATAGATAGGTAGAAAGATAGACAGAGACAGAGACAGACAGAGAGACAAAGAGAGAAAGAGAGAAATAAAGGTCAAAAGAAGCACATGATAGGAGGGTCATTCAATAAATAAAGTGAATACTAATTGCTATGTATTTAAAAAAAAAAAAAAAAAAGAAAAAATCGGATATAATGTTAGAGAAATTTTTGCTGGACCCAGAATAGCAAACTACTGGTCAATAGATTTCAAATACTTTGAATTCTGACGGTGATACATTGCCATTTTTTAAAGTTTCTGATTTAAGACAAGGACGACACGAAGACAGTAAGACGGCTGTATGAATTTTGAAGAGTCACCACACTGCCTGCAATCCAGATTCTATAGTAAGACTAGCCTGCATGTACCGCAATGCTAAGCTAAAGAAGACGGAGCGCATTCTATTTATGAAGCTACCCCACCCCGCTTTGTCCTAGAAACGAAGCTACGTCTACTGTCCTGCGTGTAATAAAAACAGAGGAGAAAAAGAAATCGTCTTTCGTTGATGCAGACTACGGTGAGCATTGGAGTTTGAAGTAGTAACTGAACACTGAATCCAACGGGTGCTATCGACAAGGATTTATATGCCCACATGAATTGAAGCCTGCTACTAGATTGCCATCCTGGTCCCACACTTTTACCGTTGAAATAGTTGAATGTAATCATCATTACTACTACAACATTTTACGTTCTCGTACTCCCCGCCTGTGCAACTCCTTTCCGTTTACTTAATCCCCTGATCGGACAATCTCTAAAAAATTAAATACAACGACAAAAGCCATTTTCTAGCTTCTTGAACCTTGTTCATCTTTTATCCTTTCTTCACTACCCACTGTACCCGTTCTTGTCTCACATTGTAACCCTCGGCGCACTAGTGGTGGTCCTGTCTTGCTTGGGGTGAAATAATAAAAAAATATTAAGAAAGCATTCCACGAGAATGACTAATAAATTAGTCGAAAACGCTTGGGACCAATAAAACTGAGAAAAAAATCGGATGACAGCTTTGCGGATGATCTATTCTCTAATCGAGCTCAAACAACTCGGCGGAGAAAGAGAAACTGTCTTTTAGATTTCAATGAATAAAAAAAATAAATCAGTGTCTCTTCATTATTACTGAACGAACCCATAGTTTTTTTCAACATCGGTGAACAATTATTCTTTCAGCGGGGCACCAGAATTAAAATATTTGGGGCCCTCAAATTCTCACCAGGCGGATTCATAAATACAAAAACTTAAAATCTTATATATATATATAACACATCATTCTTATATATATATATATATATATGCCCGTGGCCCAGGGGTAGAGTCGCCAACTGACGCCAATTCGGTCGGGATTCGAGCCTGGGTTATTTCAGCGGGGCACCAGAATTAAAATATTTGGGGCCCTCAAATTCTCACCAGGCGGATTCATAAATACAAAAACTTAAAATCTTATATATATATATAACACATCATTCTTATATATATATATATATATATGCCCGTGGCCCAGGGGTAGAGTCGCCAACTGACGCCAATTCGGTCGGGATTCGAGCCTGGGTTATTTCAGCGGGGCACCAGAATTAAAATATTTGGGGCCCTCAAATTCTCACCAGGCGGATTCATAAATACAAAAATTCGGTCGGGATTTGAGCCTTGGTTATGGAGCAATCGGAGTCTAACCGTACCGATGAGCTGTGATACAGCGAAACAGATCTGTCTGCGGATGACAATATATATATATATATATATATATATATATATATATATATATATGTAACACATCATTCTTATATATATATATATATATATATATATATATATATATATATATGCCCGTGAGCCAGGGGTAGAGTCGCCAACTGACGCCAATTCGGTCAGGATTCGAGCCTGGGTTATGGAGCAATCGGAGTCTAACCGTACCGATGAGCTGTGATACAGCGAAACAGATCTGTCTGCGGATGACAATATATATATATATATATATATATATATATAATACATATATATATATATGTATATATATATATATAACACGTCATTCTTATATAGATATCTCTATATATATGTGTGTGTAACGTCATTCTTTGTCTATATTTCTGAGATGAGCAATTAATTATATTGTTGGAGCAGTTATCTATATCTATATTGCCATATTCACGACGTTTCAGCCATTATACGCTTCAACCTTCTTCAGGTAATTAGAATTTCAAACTGAACCGTTGATTTTGATCACTGGGGTAAATTGTTCTCATCCCATGTGTCATGTCACTTCCGAATACCTTAGTCATCTCCCCTTAACTCTATAAATTTTTAGCTGGAGCTAGAAATTGAAGTCACAGCTATTTGACTCAAGCCACTGGATCTAACCAACACATTTTATCGACTCGGCCTTAAGAACATCATACCTCGATTTTTTTTTAGTTTTGATTATGAAGAGCTTGTCGCGGAAAAGAGTGCGTGGTCACCGAGTTATCCCTGCAATCAATTCCCGGAACCGTGAATAACTTCGGTAAGAGAAACCTAGTAAGTTTGAACTTCAAACACAGCCTCCATTTTCTTCTACGGTGTTCACTACTATACTTGGCTTACTAATTGGGTTGTTCAATCATAATATGTGTGCAGATGCTTTCATTCCCCCATCTGCTTTGTCTATTATTCTTAAACTTTCTTTCATAAACCAATTATCGACGGTCACACAAAACATGGTCATATCACGTGAACGATTCTCTCGATCGATAACAGAAATCGATAAACTGGAATTTAATAAGACCAGTATGGGGTTATGGCTTTTAGTTATTTGACTGCGTTCTTTGATCCAGTTTCATGATCGCCGTGCCATTTACCTGACAAACCAAAAGTGAAAACATTTCTTTGATGCATTCCATCGATTAATTCGTGGAGTAGGATTTTATCGACTTCCAATACGCGAGCAAAATTACATCGAAATATCTTTGCACGTAAATCCTGACACTGGCAGCGTTGAAACCTGTGGTTCGATCTCGAGTGATTATCTCGATTTAAAATAGAGGCTACTTTAAGACAATGATAAATTGACACATTTTAACCGCTAATGCTGAAAGTATTCTTCCACGAAACAGCATAATAATGAATTAAATTCTCGTGGGTTTATATTTAAAAGGTTGATTCGCTGATAATTAGAAATTATTAAATTATTCTATATATACTACAGTTTACTAAACGCAAGGCCTTAGAGCCACTCAAAGTAGGTGTGTGCTATTAAAACTTATAATGTGTGCTCTGAATGGAAGTGGATTTGTAGGAAGTGAAATCCTGCAGATAAAGGCGGTTGGCTGTCTTTAGGACGTTACGATTGTAGCGTTCAGGGAAGCATCCCCGCGGTATTCTGTTTCTCAACGAAGCGGTTTATATAATTCCGGTTGAATCCATTGTATTCACTTACGCGCAAATACCCTTGGGAAAGGTATTAATCCGTCTCTTCCTTCCAGTTATGGGTTAAATAACAGGACAGATTTAGGTTCTCTAGCCTTTGTTAGCGAACCAGTCTACCGCAGAAAGCAACGGCAAACTACTGCGAGATAATCTTCTGCCCAGTCAGTCATGTCACTTTCGAGACATGATCGGTCAAAGCGTGTATCACGTATGGCACTTAACTGACTGAATAATTACAGGCCAATTTCTACCCCACTTAAAGACGAAATGAAAGTCATTTTGGAGAGCAACCCCTATTTTTGGTTTGTCGTATCTATCGAAGTTACTGTTAAGGTAGAAGTAAATAATTGTGGCATCGAGTTGGAAACGATGAAAATTTCATTAAAAACGGGGAAAAAAATTGGATTTAAAATATCACAATAAAATTTGTAGAAAAATTGAAAGGATATCAAAAAAGAAAATTCTGTAAAGTTTGATGTTGTGAATGTAAATACGAAGAAATCCACGAAGAATTTTTCTCAATCGTAAATAATCATATAGATAAACAAAAAATGCTCGAATAAACCCAATCCCAACACACACACACACACACACACACACACACACACACACACATATATATATATATATATATATATATATATATATATATGGCATCACCCATTGCAACAAATTGAACTCTTCCTACAACTACATATACTTCCCCTCACAAGAGGAGAGAGATCATGAGCTCAGAGAGTGAGAGATCCGCAGGAGATCAGCATACATTTCAATTTGGCTTGTAAATTCTAATGCGTCTAAGACCAAGCTGTTGTCTGTCAATCATCACAGGCAACCTCTCCTGCCTCCCATAAGCATGGACCAAGCAAGTCTCCCAGAGAGCAATACTCTGCGCCTCCTCGGCTTTAACCTTTCTTCTGATCTCAAGTAAAATCACTACATTGAGTCAATAGCTAAATCCAATGCTAGGAAGGTTGGGTTACTGTGTCAGGCCAGGATGTTTTTCCCAGATGAGACCATCTTGCATATATATAAATCAATCATTCGTCCGTGCATGGAGTACTGCTGCCATATATGGTCAGGTGCTCCCGCTGTTCATCTCCGTGTTCTTGACAGGCTCCAAAGAAGAATCAGTAATGTGATAGGTACCGACTTGGCGGCTCGACTACAGCCACTTTCTCACCGACGAGATGTGGCTCCACTTTGTCTGTTCTATGAATATTTCTATGGCTTCTGCTCCAATGAACTTTAGTCACTGGTGCCTCCGCAACAGGTGTTTACTCGTGCAACCAGACTGGCAACGGGGTCTCACCCATTCACTGATCAACCAAATGCGACGACAATTATACTCCTTCAGCTTCTTTTCTCGCACTTCCTACCTGTGGAACTCGCTTCCTTATTATTGCTTTCCTGACGGCTACAACCTCCAGGAATTTAAATGCAAGGTCAATACTCATCTCTTAACTACTTGACCCTAGTTCTTTCCACATCGCCCTGTATATCCTTTCCTTTCTCTCCACCTTAGCAACTGTCATCACACCTGCATTCCCATCCTTTTCTTGCTCCTTTCTAACTGGTTCGTCCTTCTCTTCACTCTTCTTTAATCTTTTTACTCTTATGTAGCCCCCTGCACATCAGTGGCGTTACCGCCTTGCTCGGGGTGATATGATATAAAAAAAAGCAGATCAGCGGAGAGTGATAGGCAGAGATAGTCAAGACTGCTACCGTACTAACATTGCGAATCCTAATTCTAGTTGAATTCCTTGCATTCAATTACGCACACATACCCTTGGGAAAGATATTAATCCGTCTCTTCCCTCCAGTTATGGGTTAAATAATAGGACTGATTGGGTTATATGGTCTTGGCTGGAAACCAGTCTACCGGAGAAAGCAATGGCAACCTACTGCGGGATAACCTTCTGCCCAGTCAGTCATGTCTCGTAAGACACATGATCCCCCAAAGCGTGTATCACGTATGTAACTTAACTAACTGACTGACATAACCCGTATTTATTCGTTCTACTAACAGAGTTCCAAGTATTTGTATTTTGCTGTGTTAATATATGTTCGTTATTTCCTATTTTGGTGGTTGTTGTATTATTTTTTTGCTGGACTCTTAACTGTGTCCACCACAATATATATATATATATATATATATATATATATATATATATTACGACAAAGTTTTGATAAATCAGTAACTATATTAAACGTTATATATATATATATATATATATGCCTCCGTGTGTGCGTGCGTGTGCGTGTGTTCGTGTGCATGTCTCTGTGTCTGTGTGTGTAAAGCTGTGCGTGCATGCATAGGTTATGATACATGCATTGCATGATTCTGCGTTGTCGATACTTGAATATACTTATCAATACGCATGTCTAGGCGCATGCGTGTAATCGCCACTTAATCAATGCAACCGCACCGATATGCCGCCATCTTTGTTCGCCTGATATTGCCTTTCACTAATCCGACTTGACAGTATGGAAAAGGCAACTCCAACTTCGACGCCACTACTCTATGCTTTCACGTGTGACTAGCGTCATTTCTCACCGCATTTGACTCATTATCTAACGAAAGCAAACATGTTTGGAGTTAAGCGGGTTGGTTACTGACGGCAGTCAGGAAAAGCTGATATGAAATCGTTTGACTAACATGTTTTGCTTTACTTTTTTCTTTATTAGCTTACTCTCATATTCTCTTACACAGAAACACACGCACACACTCATATATATATATATATATATATGGTTTTCCTAAAACGAGAAAGCCTATACTTCAATGTGGCCCATTATTTCAGGTATTGGCAGCACTCCACAGAATCTAGCAAACACCATAAAAAAGTTTCAAGCCC
Organism: Ascarosepion bandense; assembly: GCA_037127315.1. Classification (NCBI taxonomy): domain Eukaryota; kingdom Metazoa; phylum Mollusca; class Cephalopoda; order Sepiida; family Sepiidae; genus Ascarosepion; species Ascarosepion bandense. Next base: position 4,039,213 of record JBBBDQ010001926.1, read on the forward strand.
ATTATACGTAAAACAAATAAACCTCTCTATTTTGAACAAGTCCATGACATAAGAATTTAAAACCATGTTTTTGGAACAAATCCATCCCATAATAAAGATATCAACCTCCATTTTTATAACAAGCCTATCACTTATAAAGAACTTCAATCCCCTTTCGTAGAACAAGCTTATTAAAGATGAAAAAGCAATCCCTCTTCTTGAAACAAGCCAATCACATAACAAATGTTTCAACCTCTCTTCATGGAACAAACCCTTAACATAGCAAGAATTTCAAACTCTGTTCTGGAACTATAACAAATATTCTAAGCTCAATTATTAGAACAAGCCTATCGTATAACAAAAATTTCAACCTGTATTCTTGGGACAAGCAACAAAAATGTAAACCTTTTTCTTGGAACCAGTCTCTCACAAAACACAAATTTCAACTTTTCTTGTTGTAACTAGCTCAAAACATAATTAAATATTCAACTTTTTTTCATGTAACAAGCCGATCCCTTAACAAAAATTTAAATTCTCTTCTTAGAATAAAACCCATGACATAACAAAAAATTCAACCTCTCATCATGCATAACAAATTTATCGCATAACAAAAATTCAGGCAACCTAGTTAAAATTACTGATAAAACCTTTTATACTAACTCGATTGAAGTCATTTTAAAAAACATCTACAATAAAACAAAAAAACATTTCAGTTCCATTCTTGGAAAAAGCCCATCACATGACAAATATTTCAACCTCTATTCTTGGAACAAGCTCATAGCCTAACAAAGGTTTCAATCTCTCATGACGAAACAAGCCGATTTTTTTTTTTTTTTTTTTTTTTTTAATCATCTCACCCCAAGCAAGGCATTCCACTGCCACTATTGCGCATGGGGCTACATAGGGGAAGGTAAAGAGAAGGAGTGGATAGACATAGGGAATGTCAGGAGAAAGGTGATAGATGAGTAAGGATAGCAAGGATGAGTGTCGGGCAGATGGGAAGAGTGTTTGATAGAATGGGAGCAGGTTAGTGTGTTAGGAGGTGTCTATTGACCTTACATTTAAACTCCTGGAGATTGTAGCCGTCGGGGAAGCAATCGTTTGGAAGAGAATTCCACAGTTGGGAAGTGCGAGGAAAGAAACTGTTGGAGTAGAAGTTACGGCTGCATTTTATCGATTTCACTGTAAAAGGGTGGGATCTAGTTGCTAATCTAGTATCTCGTGCAAATTCGTATTTAGGGGGCACCAGTGATCTAAGTTCATCGGAGCAGAAGCCGTGAAAGTATTTATAGAAGAGACACAGCGAAGCCACGTCTCGCCGGTGGGAGAGAGACTGCAGGCGGTCTGCCAAGTCGGTATCTATCACATTACAGACCCTCCTCTGAACCTTATCGAGAAGCCCGAGGAGAACAGCAGGGGCACCCGACCAGATATGGCAGCAGTATTCAATGCACGGGCGGATGGTAGATTTGTAAATGTGCAGGATAGATTTAGACGGAAAAAACTTCCGGGCCCTACACAGAGAACCGACTTTCATAGCAGCGGATTTAGCAATGGATTCGATATAGTCATTCCATTTGAGGTCCGCTGAAAGTGTGAGACCAAGGAGGCGTAGTGTTTTACTCTCTGGGAGGCAAGCCTGGTCCATGCTAATGGGAGGTAGGTGAGATTGTCGATGATGGTTAATTGACAGTAGCTTCGTTTTAGAAGCATTAAAATTTACTAGCCATTTCTTACCCCAGTCCAATATGGATTGGAGGTCTTTTTCAATCTCGGCTGCAAGTTTAGCTTTGACGCCTACACCAGATTTTTGTTGGAGGCGAGAGTAAACTGTGGTGTCATCGGCGTACAAACCTATTTGGGTTCTTATGGAATCAGGGAGATCATTAATATATATCAGGAAGAGTGTAGGACCTAAGATGGAGCCTTGGGGGACACCTGCGTTTGTATGGTAGTTCTGAGAGGCATGTCCGTTTAATACCACTTTCATTGTGCGGTTAGAGAGGAATGACTGGATTAGTTCAAACAAATGTCCAGTTATACCATAGCTCCGCAGTTTACATAGAAGGCCAGCATGCCAAACTCTGTCGAACGCCTTAGATATATCCAATGCAACGGTTCGAGCTTCGCCATTCCTGTCGAGTGCCTGGTATATGTACTCGGTGATGGTCGTTAGCATATCAGCAGTAGACCTGGTGAAGCGGAAACCATATTGCTTGTCCGAGAGGAGCCTGTGTGCTGTGAGATGCTGAACCACCTCGGCGTTGATAATGGCTTCGAACACTTTGCCAAAGATCGGAAGAAGGCTGATAGGGCGGTAATTTGCAGGGTCAGAGGGTTCTCCAGTGTTTTTAAATATGGGAACTATAGAGGAAGATTTCCAACAGGCAGGAAAGCAGGAAGCAGATAGGCAGAGGTTGTAGAGCTTAGAAAGGATAGAGGAGAGTTCAGGGGCACATTTCTTTAAGACTATGGTTGGGATTCCGTCACCACCGCTCGCTTTGTGAGGGTCAAGTTTTAAGATTATCTTAGAGACAAGCGAAGGTGTAATGTGGACATCATTCAGTTGTGCCTCGGTTCTAGGTGAGAAATCGGGTGTAAAGACTCCAGACGAGTCCAGACTCGAATTGTTCGAGAATCTGCGGGCAAAACATTCAGCCTTATCTGCTGGGGAGGTGAGGACCTCAAATTTATTGATTAGCGGGGGTATTGTGGACTTGCTCTTGTTAAGTACTCTTTTACAGAGTCGCCAGTAGTCTTTAGAGCCGAATTTAGAGCATGCTATGCGTTGCTTCATTCTGGCAGCAAACAACATCTTAGCTTCGTTAAGTACCCTTTTACACTTATTACGAGCTGAAGTGAAAAGGCGCCTGTTTTCTTCCGACGCATAGTTACGATAAAGTCGGAAGAAATGATTCCGGTGGGCAATGGCAGCCGAACAAGCAGGTGAGAACCATGGAGACGAATGAGATTTAAGCTGGAATTTCCTAGCAGGGATGAAGGCATCAATGCCAGCCTTAACCCAGGAGGAGACCTCGGATGCACATTCTTCGATGGGAAGACTAAAGACGTTGTTCCAAGGGATGTCACAGAGGAAGTCTCGGAACGAATCCCAGTCTGCTCTTTGATAGCAGTATGATATTCTACTTGTCTGTGTTTCATGGGTCGGGCGGGAGTGGAGTGAAATATTGACGGACACTACAGTGTGGTCAGAGTTTCCAAGAGGGCAGAGTTGTCTGGTAGTGCAAGAGTCTGGGATGGAAGTGAAGCAGAGGTCTAGAAGTGAGTTGCTTCCGTTAGGGTTGTCGGAGAAACGCGTGGGGAAGTCCACTACTTGCGTAAGGGATTGGGTGATTGAAAAGTTCATGGTGTGGACACCAGCAGGGTCAGTGACAGCGTTCTTCAGCCACTTGGTGTGGTGGGCGTTAAAGTCACCAAACACGAATACATGGGCAGAGGGATGGGTAGAAATGGCTTTGTCAATATTGTCAGAAATGATGTCAAGTAACGAACAGTCAGGGGAGGAAGGAGAGCGGTACAGAAAGAAGAGATAGCTAATCGAGCTGAGAAGTGAGAGGCGGAAGCACATGAAAGAATGATCTAGGGATTCAAAAGATGACACCCTAGCTAAAGGAAGGTGTTCGCTGACATAGACACCAAGCCCATGCATATGAACATTGGAGTCCTTCCTGAAGAGGGGAAGGTAGCCAGGAACGCAGAACTCAGATGAGGGGATAGAAGGGTTAAGATTAGTTTCACATAGGGCTAATATATCAGGTGAGTTATTATGGAGGAAAGAATCTACGCTGGGGAAGTTGGTGCGGATGCCGCGAATGTTAGTGAAAGAGATGCAGACAGGTTTGGGCGTTTTCAAATGAGCTGGTTTAGTTTTGTTATTATGTTTGCTTTTTTCCATAGTAATTCAGTGAAGGAGTGGTCTTAGAATAGAATCAGTCGGTCAATCATTTGCAACTTGTGAAGGATGGAGACTGGCGCGGCCTACAACATAATGTGGCCTCGGGGTTGCCCACCGAACGTTCATGCAGGGACGCCCGTCCATGCGCGATATGGCACTACAAGAACCCCGGTATTATTCAACTGTTGATCAGAGCAGCCTCTCAAGACGCTACGCAAGAGTTCGGGCTCCTAACTACCAGTCGGAAGCAGCAACCAGGAAACTGCCAACCCGGTACCCTCAGAATGTAAAGACGTTGCCACCATACTCCGTAACTGCAAAGAGCTTCCAGCTGAACTAACACCAAGACCAGAGAAAGGGGATGAACCGGAAACCCCTTCCTAAACAAGAAACAAGGTGATCACCTCTAAACTCATTCAAAAGAAGGGGGTGGAGTGTGAGACCGGGCGATAGTAGAAACTATCTACTCCAATTAAAAAAAAAAAAAAAAAAAAAAAAAAGGAAAAAGTGACTGAGGCTTACAAAGTTTTAACTTAGTAAAAGTCGAAAATACCCTTGAATAGCAAAATTATTTACACAAATTAAGTGACGAAAAAAAAAAAAAAAAAAACAAAGACGGCCAAAAGACGAAATAAATAAATAAAATAATTTCAAGAAATTCCTACAAAAAACAGACTGAAAAATGGACTGAATCCCAGTTGACTTACCACAAGCAGCTAACACTGTAAAGTTGATTTAATTCAATTTCTGAAGACAAAAAAAATAGAAATTAAACCGTTTTTTACAGAATATAGTCGAGTTATGTTGCTTATGCGTTCGCTTCGCTGCTGTTAAGAATTCAATCTCTCGAAGACAGAAATTTAAATCTTCTACAAGACAAAAAAACTAATGGAAATAATTGAACCGTGATGCTATTTATCATTAGTCGAAAATACCCTTGAATAGCAAAATTATTTACACAAATTAAGTGACGAAAAAAAAAAAAAAAAAAAAAAAAACAAAGACGGCCAAAAGACGAAATAAATAAATAAAAATAATTTCAAGAAATTTCACAAAAACAGACTGAAAAATGGACTGAATCCCAAAGTTGACTTACCACAGCAGCTAACACTGTAAAGTTGATTTAATTCAATTTCTGAAGACAAAAATAGAAATTAAACCGTTTTTTACAGAATATAGTCGAGTTGGTTGCTTGCGTTCGTCTTGCCAAGCCGTTAAGAATTTAACTTTCGAAGACAGAAATTTAAATCTTCTACAAGACAAAACTAATGAAAATAATTTGAACCGTGATGCTATTTATCATTAGTCGAAAATACCCTTTTGAATAGCAAAATTATTTACACAAATTAAGTGACGAAAAAAACAAAGACGGCCAAAAGACGAAATAAATAAATAAAATACCGTAAGAAATTTCACAAAAATGACTGAAAAATGGACTGAATCCCAGTTGACTTTACCACAAGCAGCTAACACTGTAAAGTTGATTTAATTCAATTTCTGAAGACAAAAATAGAAATTAAACCGTTTTTTACAGAATATAGTCGAGTTATGTTGCTTGCGTTCGCTTGCCAAGCTGTTAAGAATTCAATCTCTCGAAGACAGAAATTTAAATTCCTACAAGACAAAACTAATGGAAATAATTTTCCGAACTGTGATGCTATTTATCATTAGTCGAAAATACCCTTGAATAGCAAAATTATTTACACAAATTAAGTGACGAAAAAAAAAAAAAAAAAAAAAAAAAAACAAAGACGGCCAAAAGACGAAATAAATAAATAAAATAATTTCAAGAAATTTCACAAAAACAGACTGAAAAATGGACTAAATCCCAGTTGATCACTAATAGCAGCCAACACTGTAAAGTTGATTTAATTCAATTTCTGAAGACAAAAATAGAAATTAAACCGTTTTTTACAGAATACAGTCGAGTTATGTTGCTTGCGTTCGCTTGCCAAGCCGTTAAGAATTCAATCTCTCGAAGACAGAAATTTAAATCTTCTACAAGACAAAACTAATGGAAATAATTGAACCGTGATGCTATTTATCATTAGTCGAAAAATACCCTTGAATAGCAAAATTATTTATACAAATTAAGTGACGAAAAAAAAAAAAAAAAAAAAAACAAAGACGGCCAAAAGACGAAATAAATAAATAAAATAATTTCAAGAAATTTCACAAAAACAGACTGAAAAATGGACTGAATCCCAGTTGACTTACCACAAGCAGCTAACACTGTAAAGTTGATTTAATTCAATTTCTGAAGACAAAATAGAAATTAAACCGTTTTTTACAGAATATAGTCGAGTTATGTTGCTTGCGTTCGCTTGCCAAGCTGTTAAGAATTCAATCTCGAAGACAGAAATTTAAATCTTCTACAAGTAAGACAAAAAAACTAATGGAAATAATTGAACCGTGATGCTATTTATCATTAGTCGAAAATAACTTTGAATAGCAAAATTATTTACACAAATTAAGTGACGAAAAAAAAAAAAAAAAAAAAAACAAAGACGGCCAAAAGACGAAATAAATAAATAAAATAATTTCAAGAAATTTCACAAAAACAGACTGAAAAATGGACTGAATCCCAGTTGACTTACGATACCATAACAAAAGTTTTAACCTCTCTTCTGGAACACGTCTATCACATAACAGAAATCTCACCCTTTCTTCTTGGAACAAGCTTTTAACATGACAAAAATTTCAACATCGATTCTTGTAACAAGCCTATGTCATAACAGAAATGTTACTCTTTGTTTTTGAAATAAGTCCATCACATAAAAAAAATCAACCCTTTTTCTTGGAACAAGCCCATAACATGAAGATGCAACTTTTCTTTATGGAACAAGCCAATCACATAGCAAACTTTTAACCTCTCTTTTTGGAAGAAGCAAATTACATAACAAAAACTTCAACTTTTTTCTTGGAACAAGCCAATCGCATAAACATTTCAACTTCCATTTTTCTAACAAACCAATCACATAAAATTTTCAACATCCATTCTTGAAACAGGCCCATCACATAACAAACCTTTCAAACGGTCTACGTGGAATAAGTCCATCACATAGCAAAGTTTCTTCTCTCTTCTTGGAACAAACTCCTTACATAAAAACAATTTTAATATATCCTATTGTAACAAGCCCATCACATAACAAAACTTCAGCAACCTAATTGAAATTACAGATAAAATTATACCTGGACGAGATTTACAATCCTTTTATACTAACGACTAGAGTGAAGATTTTTGAAAAAGCATCTAACACAAAAATAAATCTTTTAACCCTCGCTCTTGGAACAAGCCTTTGACAGAACAAAAATGTCAACCTTCTTTTCATGGAACAATCACAACCCATAACAAAAAAGTAGCCTCTATTATTGGAATATGCCTATCACATAACAAGAATTGCAAGCGCCATTCATTGAAATAAACCGTCACATAACAAAAAAATTTAACCTAAATTCTTGGAACAAGCCCCTCAAATAACAAAAAATTCAATCCTTCTCCTTGGAACAACTTCCTCATGTAACAAATTCTTCACCGCCATTCTTGGAACAAGCCCATAACATAACTAAAATGTCAACCTTTCTTCATAGAACAAGCCCATCACATAACAAAAATTTCAACTTTTCTTCTTGGACCAAGGTAAGTACATAAATAATTCAATTCTTGGAACAAGCCTATCGCATAACAAAAAATCAGTCAACCAAACTGAAAATACTGAGAAACTTATAGCTAGTCAATGTGTAATATAACAATCTGGCCCCACCCGAGGAAGGCTGATGCAAGCGAGGGTGTTTCCGGTCGTTAAAAGGAACGGATGTCGTTTGACCTTATTTTCCTTATTTCCGGCAGCAGCGGAAATAACTACAGAGGCAAACAGAACAGGTGTCTCTGAGAATTACGTGGGCGTGCGTGGGCGAGGCAAAACCGGAAGAAAAAGTCCCGGTTCTGGAAGATTATAAAAAGACCTCGTCACACGGATTCGCCAGTAGTAGTAGAGGAGCAACAGAGATCGGCCGGTGAAGAGAGAGACACAACAGATAAGACTACACTCCCGTCAACCCATTAGAAGCGCGCTCTCTCAATTCTCTGTTCCCTATGCTACACGGTTCATCGTCATTAATAAAAATATAACTTATATTTTTATATATATGCGTGTTTGTTGTTTTGTCGTCATACGGCGATATATAACAAATGTATACAATCCGTTTACATTAACGACTCGATTAATAAATGCTTACATTTTTTTAAAAGCATCTAACACAAAAATAAACCTTTCCCGATCGATAACTAAGAGAATAACAAATTGCCATCTCATTAACAGTCAATGCTATTTCACATTTAACCATAATTTGTATAAGCAAAAATTTGGATGTCCGATTGGAGTGATTGCGTGTATTTTTTAAAGAATTTCTTGAATATGATCTTTTCCCATATTTTTTAATTAAACAATCAACATGAGTTGTGTATAATGATGAGGCTCTATTAATATATCCCCATGGTATTTATTAAACTGATCTTGTAGATAAACTAAAAAAGTCAAACATACAATACAATTTGCATACAAAATGTGAACAATACATAATATTTACAAGATATCATGCTACACAGCGTTAGAAGTCGCGTAAACTTTGTGTCCAACGAAAAGGAACTAAGAACAATGGTCTTATGCATTTTTATTCTCATCATAAGACGAACATAAAACTAAGAAAAATAATCAAATTCTATTTAAGAGCAACAAAAATTTGCAACCCTTAATATTTACATGAAAATTGAAAAGACATTCAACCTCTTTTAATACACGAATCATTTCATATATATACATCTGTGATACAGCGAAATAAATCTGTCTGCAGATGACTATATACGCTTTCACACTCTGGAAGAATGGTAGACTTTGAAATACCGTAGCTACTTTAGCATCTACGCATAGTTCATTCATCAATGAATTAGAACACTCTCAGCTACTGGGCGTGTATAATGATAATATACACGCTAAAAAGTCTCCCTCCTTCTACCGAGCGCCCGTAGCTCAGAGGGAGAATCACCGACTGACGCCATTTCGGTCGAGTTTCAATCCTGTCTTAAAAGCAATCGGAATCTAACCGTACTGATGAGCTGTGATACAGCGAAACAGATCTGTCTGCGGATGACTATATATATATATATATATATATATATATATAACTCGTTTAAAAATGGAAAATATTCAAAAGTTCTACAATATAATTGTATAGAACACTTTTTAATACCAATGTGTACTAGTCTAACTCTATTACAACCAAAAATTAAGTATTAAACTATCAATAAATCACTCAATCAATATATATATATATATATAGTGTATCGAGGCAGCAAATAATTTTCTAAACATATGCTATTAAATATAAGAGACAATGAATGTCTATTATGTTTAATCATGAGCCGTTCTAAACGTCGTATTTTGGTTTTAATTTCAGTTGAAAATAAAGACAAAAATTCTCCAATATTTAGATAATTATTTATTGATTTGCTTCTAAGTTTTCGGCCCACATGAGCCATCTTCAGAGAGGTTATTTAGACTGAAATACAATAACATCCACCATCACCGACGATTTTATTTTGTGTTGACATAAAACTCCGCTTGGCAACAGCAATAGTTACCCAAAATAATAAACGCAGTTCTTAAATTTGCAATGCGGTTTTATGAAGTCACAATATATAACTTTAAATTTGTTACTGAACTCGTCTCGAAAAACCCACCAAGTACAAACGCGAATACAAGAGCCAACTTTCCCTGAAATTTCAATTTGGTGAAACCTTGGTAGGTTCGTTGGCTCTCTAGGTTAGCTACTTACTATATATATATAGCTCACCACTCGTATCAAACATATGCCTGTCTACTAAGGCGACTACTTAGCTTCTGTCTGTTCAACACCCACAGAATCCACCTGTGGTTTATACGGCAACCATGCTGAGCGGATGTGCGTTGTGGTGCGTTGGATATCGGCTCGGAACGAGAGATCGGGGAGCAGAGTTCGAATTCCAACTGAATTCATTGCATTCACTTACGCGCAAATACACTTGGGAAAGGTATTAATCCGTCTATTCCTTCCAGTTATGGGTTAAATAACAGGACAGATTGGGTTATATATCCTTGGTTGGCAAACAGTCTACCGCAGAAAGCAATGGCAACCTACAGCGGGATAATCTTCTGCCCAGTCAGTCATGACTCTTTCGACACATGATCGCCCAAGCGTGTATCACGTATGGCACTTAACTGACTGACTGAGCGGGCCTTAGTCCCTTTGGGAGATGACGTGTTATCTTACATGAAAACAGGCTCTTATGATGACTACTAACTTCGTGCTAGCATAACTTTCGACGGCTCCTGTAGGTGAACAAAATTTCACTCAACCCTTTTCAGGCACTTTTATAAGGTGCCACACGCTGGGATAGCTTCCTACAGACCGATAACATTAAGAAGTCACCTTGATGACAAATCAACCAGTAGTTCATATCACATGCAAAACAAAATTAAAATATTTCAAAATAGAAAAATGGCCCTTCCTGACAAATTCAACGAATCGAAATATATTGTTCAAAACCAACTACTCTATGAGAACAAAAATAATTTTAGCAGAATTTAACCAAACACAAATTCTGTCACAATGACTTCTAGAAGAACAATATGTTAAAACTTGAAACAGGAATTTACTCTCTGGAATAATTGTCTAAAAGAGAAAAATCATCTAAAAAAATTCACAAATTCTTGGGTATTCAGAACGGGAGGCATATTCTCATTAGTATGCATTTCTTGATTCCAAAACCTGTTGACATTAATTTTTTTTAAATAATAGAGATGTCAACTGGACATTAATATCGATTTTGAAAATTGTAGGGATGTCAAATCAAACACACTTACCGACTAAAAATAACAATGGTACACGCGCACACGCACGCTCAAACACACACACACACACACACACACACACACACACACACACACACACACACACAACCAAAAATCATTAACACATATTCTAAGGGTAAAAATCTCAAGGTTTATCTTTCGTCCGTGTGTGTAGTAACAACAATGTAAACATAGACTTTCTTCGATGAAGTCTTAAAGAACAAAATGCGTAATATTTGTATAAACTTTTATATATCTTTATACAATATATATATATATATATATATATATATATATATATAGATAGATAGATAGATAGATAGATAGATAGATAGATAGACTGAAATCCGACAAGATGAATAAAATAAGTAAAACACATGTAGAAAAAAGTGTCAATATACTGACTTATTTCTCTTCAACAAGATCCTTTAGAAAAAATCTTCTTAAAATATATTTTCTTCTTCTTAAAAAATCTCTAAAAACTTGTTAAAGTGAAATATGCTAGATTATAGACACATTTTGCTGCTCGTAGCTTACTTATTCTATTCATAGATAGATAGATAGATAGATAGATAGATATTAGGACCTTTAATCTATTCACGCTAGTTTTACGTGTCTCTCCTCATATGCTACACTTTTTTCTTCAATATTCGACTCAAACGCAAAAATTTGTAGTCGATAGCGATCTTCCGTGGTGGTTTCGACCGATTTGAGCAGATTCGAACCATGGATGTTCTATTTTCCCACCGATGTTGATGCGTGACCTGGATTACCTCATGATCTTCTATGCGTAGTCTTCTTGTAATGTATCCACTTTTAATCATCGATCAGGCACGATATACAAAACCTTTTATTTTCTGCCGTTGAAGCAGCTGTTCAAAGGTGACAAGGCGCCTTTCGACGTCACTCGCCATCAACTCGCACGGCACCCTATGTACTTGCTTTTGAATAACTTCTAATGTTTTCAAACATTTCAAAACTGTTGTGTGGTCAACTCCTAACTATTTTGCAAGTTCACCTTTCGACTGACATGTGTCTTCATGAGGTAATGCCTCTAATTCTTTGTCTGCAAAAGTCTTCGGTGCTCCATAGGGTTCCTTATTTTTAACATAAATATCATTTTTTTGAAGTGACTAAATTACTCTTTTAAGGTGTGGAACTTTATTCAAGGAGGTGTGGAGGTGTTCCCCAAGATAAAAATGTCCCAAACGCGCACGAAATATTTACAGAAACCTTCTCACTTTTGTTCTGGGAGAGTCTCTATCATCCTCCACCCCTCATTTTATAGGGCTGCAAAACTAATGTTTCCCACGGACGTTGGCGGCATTGTCCTGGACGGACGAATTACGTCCGATATTGTTACCGGGAGCCTAGGACAATCCGATTGGGTCGTGATAGTGTTTAACTAGGTATAGGATAGTTAAGTGAGTACCAGCCTCCACCCCTCCCCTTTTTGGCCTTGTGCCACAATTGTATTTTAATGCAATACATAGTGTTGCTGAGAGACTGTGGAGATTCTAGTAGCGTACAGTGACTGACTTACAGTACTGTATTCTCTTTTGGTTTTTCTATGTGTATATCTTTTATCGTTGTATTATTTCGTCTATTATATATATCTAAACCTACATTGGCGTTTGTCTTATTATTGATGGTCTTAATTTAGGTTCACATCATTAACTAATCAGAATGAAAGTCGATTTTGAAAATTTAAAATTTAGGTTAAATTTTAGGTGATGTGGTGGGTTCAATTTGTCAGACGAAAAAATGTTTGTTTTTTCGGCTAAACTGCTGTACTCCGGTAAGATGTATATATTTTAGTTATGGAGAAATATTCGTAGAATCATATGTATCCTTGCTCATTTAACAAAACAAAAAACTGTTATTTTACACGAGTCTTCAAGATACTTTTGGCACGATTAAAATATTTTTATATTTTTTCTTGCTCAGAGAACATTCTTTTACTAATTTCTAAAATCCATTAAATTTATTTTATTTATATCCTTATAAAAAATAAATTAAAGTGTTTATATAAGCTAGTCAATGTACTAATATGAATATCAACTATATTCTAAGGTGAACATTTTGCAATTCTTTCATATGACAGTATTTTCATGACGCTTATTTAATAGATCCTTATTTTTAAGAAACTTCATAATATAGTAGCAGAACCCGTGGAATTTCCACGGAAGGATAATTATAATTTCCTGGAAGAATTTTACTTTGTCATACTACTAATGATAGTAACGTCTTCAAACATAAAGGTATTGGATAATAAAATAACGATAACACAGAGTGTAATTTTATTAAAATATCTATAAAAGTATTGTCCATAGAAGCTACTTTACTGTAATCTTATATTATATTAAGTGACGTATGCACAGACCATAACCAAAATACTGTAAGCTATTTTGTGAGAGATGTTGAAAGAGGAAATGTTGTTTTTTTATTACTGAAAGATAATGGCTTCTGTATCCATTGTAAACTGAAAAAAACGAGTAATGACCAAGGGTGTAGAGGCCAGACATTTCGTTATTAGGTCGCGGGATACAAAACTAGCAAAACTACCTATTTTTACTATATTGTACAGTACACACACTTATACACGCGCCCAATTACTGCTACAACCACCAGCTTAAGATACTACTGATACGGTAATGCTATAGGCTCTCTCCTCCTACTCTTTCACGTTTTACTACCTATTCGGTTGGCAAAGGTGAGAAAAAGGCTGAGGAGAGTAGCGTTTATAGATTATAAAAAGTTAGAGGGGAAGAAAAATCTCGTGTAGAGAGCAAGTGTGTTACTTTTCTTCAGTGGCGTAACGGACGGAGGAACTAAGTAACTAATTAATTAAGGAATTAAGAAGCAAAATTATTATATGATAATTGTTCATAGAGACAAAAAGAGGCATTGGTTATTTAAAGACCTACATATTTTTGTTTTTTTTATATCTTTTCATTTAATTTTTGGAGTTTTATTTTTCACGTACCAAAAATATTTAGATAGGTAGATTCTATTTCGGCACTTACCATTATTAAAGGAAGAATAGTTTTGATGTGTTTCTGCGCGTGTATTTAGGTAGCAGATCTTCATTCATATATGTTTCATCAAAAATAGAGACATACTGTGTCTTCTGATTTTTCTACTGATCGTTTCCACTTGTCTAATCAGCTTTTTGATGATATTTATCAAGGAAGGCAATATTCTACATCACAAAAACATAAATAAAAATATAGAAATCAACCTACAAACACTCAACATATTAAAGTGAATATAACATTCATATACTAAAGCCATTTCGTATTTCTATCAATTCCCGGTCACTTTTTTTTTTTTGACCACGTGTTTGCGCAAAAAATCCAAACCAACAACGGATATATTTAAAAGTTCTAATATAATTATAACAGAACACGTTCACACACGTTTTTTTAATCGCCATCACAACGAAAGACAGATTTTATCACAGTTTCTATAAGTATGTGTTTGTCTCTTCCATTTCTATTATGACCCCTCCTCCTTTTGATTACGGTTCTCTCCAATTTTTGATCAAGACCCTGTCCACATTTTGAACATGGCACTCTCCAATTTTTGATCATGAACCTCTCTTTTTTAACATGACCCACTCCTTATTCTGATTCTGATTTGTTCATGAAACTAATTTTATTTTCTTCTTTTGTTACAGACCATTCCTTGCCATATTTCCAGTGTTTATCTGTCATTCTGTCATTCTCATTTTGTCTTTCTCTTTATCTTCATTCATATTGCTTATATAATTCCATTTTTCGTTCTGGTTCATGTTATTTGCCATCTCTTCTTTCTGTTTTCCATTCATGAGAACCTTATTTCGATGTTTCCCTGTCTCTTTCTTTTTTCTTTCTTTCTTTCTATCTTTCACTTTATTTCGTTCTTTCTTTCTTTCACTGTCTTTCTTTCACTTTCGTTTATCCTTTATTTCGTTCTTTCTTTCATTCTATCTTTCCTTCTTTCTTTCACTGTCTTTCTTTCACTTTCTCTCATCATTTATTTCGTTCTTTCTTTCATTCTATCTTTCTTTCTCTCACTTCTTTCTTTCTTTCTTTCACTGTCTTCTTTCTTTCGTTCTTTCTTTCACTTTCTCTCATTCTTTATTTCTTTCATTCTATCTTTCTTTTTCTTTCTTTCACTTTCTTTCTTTCATTTTCTTTCTTTCTTTCTTTCTTTCATTCATTCTTTCTTTCTTTCTTTCTTTCTTTCTTTCTTTCTTTCTTTCTTTCATTTTCTTCTTTCTTTCACTTTCTTTCATTTTCTTCTTTCTTTATTTCTTTCATTCTTTCACTTTCTTTCTTTCTTTCTTTCTTTCATTCACAAATCATCCCATTTTTCTTCATTTGTTTTATAATGATTCCTTACGTTATCTTTCTCTTTTTAATTCACACATTCAGAATTTTGGCTACGTTCATTTCTCACTTGTTCTCTCTCACTTTCTCACTCACCTTTCTTATTTTCTCCACTTTTTGTCTCAGTTTACAAAAATCAAGCAGGTACAAAATTTAAAATACCTGGGAAGTCTTTTGACAAACGACAGAAAGTGCGACACAGAGATCCGAAGGCGAATTGGCATGGCGAAGGACCCATTCCAGAAGCTAACTAAAGCATTAAAAGACGAAGAAGAGAGTACTTAATTGCTATGTGATGTAAGTTCTTCAATAAAGCAGTGAATGCTGGACAATGTCATGGAAGCTGAAAAAAAAAATTGAAGCAACTGAATTCGTGGTTCTACAGAAGGATGCTATGAATATCATGGTTCGAGCACGTGAGCAATGATGAGGTTCTGGAAAGAATAGAAACAAAAAGGAAATTATTACTAAGCACCAGGAAGAGTCAGCTAAAGTTGCTGGGACCTGTAACGAGGAAAGAGGGCTTGGAGAATCTGATACTAAAAGGCCAGATAGAGGGAAGGGGAGACAGGGGAAAGCAGCGTGTAACATACTTGACGGGCCTGGGCAGGTCGTTGGCAGAGCGAGGGTTGCGTAGTGTAACAGGAGAAAGCGTGCTAAAGTCACAGGAGATAGGAAGACGTGAAAGGCCATGATCGCTTACGGACTGGAAGAACAAGGCACATAAAAGAAGAAGAAGAAGAAGAAGAAGAAGAAGAAGAAGCATTATTTTCCTTTTTTCTCCCGCGTAAATTTTCACCTGGTGTTTCCCCTCTTCTTTCATTAACTATTATTTTGATTACCTTATTCTTTCTAACCGTCTCTCCTCAACAATAACTATTTTATAGTTACGACCTGACCTTGTACCTGCCTTGACGTCTTATTGTCCGGAAGTGATACTTCTTTCATGCGCTTTCTTTCAAACATAGTACCGGAAATTACTTCGTGCCAAGACATTTCTCATGTTTTCTTTCAGAAAAGGTTCTGATTTTTCCTCAACCAACTGACCGACGAATGCTACCACACTCGTTTCAGTTTGTTTCAACATAGATTTTCGCATTTTCTTAAACTAACTTCAGATACACGACCAACAGAGCACTCAGCTGATTTTACCCCGAGAAAAAATATTAACGCACATGTCGGGATTTATAGTTTTGGGATATCATGGAGAATTTGTCGTCAATAGACTGATTATCTGAAACTAAGGAAGGATATTCACTTTATTTTATCTGCGTTGCCTCCTTTTATTTGTTTCACAAGATATCTTAGAAGTCAGTCAGTCAGTTAAGTGCCATACGTGATACACGCTTGGGCGATCATGTCTCGAAAGAGACATGACTGACTGGGTAGAAGATTATCCCGCAGTAGGTTGCCATTGCTTTCTGCGGTAGACTGGTTGCCGACCAAGGCTATAGAACCCAATCTGTCCTGCTATTTAACCTATAACTGGAAGGAAGAGACGGATTAATACCTTTCCCAAGGGTATTTGCGCGTAAGTGAATACAATGGATTCAGTTGGAATTCGAACTCGGCTCCCGTGTTTCTTGTACCACAACGCACATCTAGAAGACATGTTTTAAGTTTCGTCTCAAAAGACATAAACTATTATTTACCTTACTTACACGTGGAATATTGATCGAATTTTGGTTATTTTTGTATAACAAACTTTCGGCCATTTTATTCTCCGGCCTTCATCAGATGTTTCTCGATCCACTCAAGCTAACTGCAAGTAGGTTAGGTTTAAGACACCAAACTCCCTACTTGATAAAATCCTAATCAGTTAAAGCGTCGGTTTGTGAATTTGGCGAGATGGCAATAATGAGTTCAATCCCTGAACTGAGCAATGAAAACAAGGGCGATCAGTAAGAAGGAATCGAGACTCGGACTGTGGAAACATAATAAAACTACCCTTGTAGGTTTGATAAAGGGATCAGTTTGGATTATAGTGAATATTATCTAAAAAAGGCAAGCACTTGAAAAAAGCTGGTGGTGGGCACAAAAATTATTCTTCATTTTAGGAGTTTATTCAACTTTTGCAAGCTTAGAATATGGAAGATTAAAATGCATTAATATTTCATGGTCGAGGTATTGTAATATAACAATCTGGCCCCACCCGAGGAAGGCTGATGCAAGCGGGGGTGTTTCCGGTCGTTGAAAGGAACGGATGTTTGTTTGACCTTATTTCCGGCAGTAGCGGAAATGGCTACAGAGGCAAACAGAACAGGTGTCTCTGAGAATTACGTGGGCGTGCGTGGGCGAGGCAAAACCGGAAGAAAAAGTCCCGGTTTGGAGATTATAAAAAGACCTCGGCGCACGGATTTCACGAGACCAGACCAGACCAGACCAGAGTAGCAGTAGAGAGAGAGACACACAACAGATACGACGACACTCCCGTCAACCCTTAGAAGCGCGCTCTCTCAACTCTCTCTGTTCCCTAGGCTACACGGTTCATCGTCATTAATAAAAATATAACTTATATTTTTATATATATGCGTGTTTGTTGTTCGTCGATATACAACAGTATAACTTTGAAATTTAGAACCTGTAAAATTATCATTGAATTTAAAACAGATTTGATAAGCCAGTGAATTTTAAAATACGTAATGGTATTTGTTCCTATAGTCTCTGCTCATCTATTCTTCAGTTGACCAACTGGCGAAAATGTCTAAGTGGGGTTCAAGCTGAATTAGACGCACTGGGGTGAAAAAGTAAGTGTTATCTATCTACCTTCCTGCCTATTTCAGCCAGTTCATTATCTATTGGCTTACGGCCATATCACGTTGAATACACCGAAGTTAAGCAACGTTGAGCCTGGGTGAGATGGGTGACCGCTTGAGAATACCAGTTGCTGTAAGAGTTTAGTGACGGATGTGCGTTGTAGTGCAGTGGATATCGGCTCGGAAAGAGAAATCGGTGAGCCGAGTTCGAATTCCAGTTGAATACCCTGCATTCACTTGAGCACTGGTACCCTTGGGAAATGTATTCATCCGTCCCTTCCCTTCATTTATGTGTTAAATAACTGGGTAGGACTTGGGGACCCTGCCCTTAAAGACGAATCCCAATGAATCTTGATACTGGAAAAGAAAAAATTATTACTATACAAAAACTGATATAAAAACAACAATAAATTGTTGAAAGAAAAAAGGTATTACCAGCAATAAATAAATAAAATTTAGTTGTCAATAAATGACCCGCCGAGATTGCCATAAAACAAACCAACCAATTATTATTATTATTATTATTATTATTATTATTATTATTATTATTATCTATCTATCTATCTAGTGAGCTATTTAAGCCTGTTCATTGTCTCTCTATATATGTTCATGTCTATCTTTATTATTTGTTGACGTCTATCTATCTATCTATCTATCTATCTATCTAGCGAGCTATTTCAGCCTGTTCATTGTCTATATATCTATGTTCATATCTATCCTTATTATTTGTTGACTTCTATCGAACATATCTATCTAAGCCTGTTCATTGTCTATCTACCTATGTTTATATTTTTCCTTAATACTTCTTTACTTCTATTGATCCTTTTGAGCCTGCTCATATCTATCTATCTATCTATCTATCTATCTATCTATCTATCTATCTATCTAGCGAGCTATTTAAGCCTGTTCATTGTCAAGTTCATATCTTTCCTTATTATTTGTTGACTTCTATCTATCTATCTATCTATCTATCTATCTATCTATCTATCTATCTATCTATCTATCTATCTCGGATTTGTTCTTTATCTGTATTGGATAAGTGGAAAAGCTTAAAGTTTTCACAATACGTGTCGCTTGAATATATGATTTTGTTTCACACGTGACACAAAATTATGATATATTTCTTCTTCATGTGCCGTGTTCTCTTCGGAACGTAAGCGATCATGGACTTCTACTTGCTCTTGTCGATTGTTGCTTTTAATATTTTTCCTCTTGGTTTCTCCTCCAAACCGCGCTTTGCCATACATTTGCCCAAGCTCACCAAATATGTCGCGCTGATTTCCCCTGTCTCTCTTTCCCTCTATCCGTTCTGTGAGTTTTACATTATCAAATCCTTTTTTTTCATTATGTGTCCCATGAACTTCGGCTGTCTCTTCCAGATGTAAAGTATAAGTTTTCTTCTCCTTTGCACCCTCTCTATTACCTCATCGTTGATCACGTGCTCGATCTATTGTATCATCAGCATCCTTCTGTTGAACCACATTTATGCTGCTTTGAGCCTCTCCTTCATCCTTGAAGAGATCGTCCAACATTTGCTGCCATGCAAAATTACAAATATCACATCGGATTTCAGCACTTATTTTTTCTAATGGGATTTTCTTGTCTCTCGGTCTTCTGGTTAGTTTTTGAAAAACGTCATTGGCCATGTTCAAGCGTTTTCGGATCTCAGTGTCGCAATGTTCTTCCTCTGTCTGAAATGAGGCATTTTGATTCTTCTGTGGAGTAGGAATTTAGAATATTCACGTAAAAATGTTTCTGTATTACATTTTCTTCTATTTCTAGTAATGAGAAATTTAAAAAAGTATTTATAGTCGTAAATTTAGATCAGTATTAAGGTATTTATTACTTGAAACGTTATTTCAATATAGAACATTTGTTTGAGTAGATATTACGTTTATTCTTAACAATATGTATTTTGTCAACCGGCTTGCGTACCCGATAAAAATGAATAATTTTCGAACCTACATCACTTTTGATAGAAAAAATACACTATTTCGTTCGAAGTGCTTTGTCCGCTCGGCTACATTATTAACTTCGTTCATTCTTTTCTGCGTACGTTCTTGTTCTTTCTCTTCTTCATTTTCTTTTTCTATTGTTATCTTTCTTCTTTTCTTCTGCTTTTACTTTTTATTTTTATTATTTCCTTCTTTTTTTTTTTTACTTAATCTTCGTTTCTGTTTTTCTTTGTATTTTTCTTCGTCATCTGCTTCTTTTTTTTCTTCTATTTCTTTTTCTCTTCTTCTCTATATTCTTTCCTTCTAGTTCTACTTTTTATTCCTATTATATTTATTTTTATTTACTTTACCTTTTTTACTTCTTTTTTGTTGTATTCTTTCTTCGTTTCCTACTTATTCTTCTTTTCTTTTTCTTTTTTACTTTTCTTCTCCTGATTCGTTTTTCTTCTACTTATTTTTTTACTACATATTTTCTTCGTCTCCTTTTCTTCTCATTATTTATTTTTCTCCAACGTCTTTGATACAATTTTTAATTTTTTCTGGACGTCTTTACTAAGCTATAACATCAATTGTAAAAGGATAAATGTTCAATTAGAAATAGTAGTAAGGAGTCGAGTGTCCAGAATTCTAGTTGTAAGTAGCGTTTCTAGTTGTGTTTAATAAAGTTTGTGTTCCTTTCCTTTTTGGCCGGTGAGAAAGTAAATAGAAAGGTGAAATAAAGGAAATTGTACTTATCGAACGTTAGTTTTTAAGAGTCAGTTCAAGTATCTTGTTGTGGTTATCGCCGCTTTCTTCTTTGTTGACTGCGAGAATGTTGAGGATGGAGAAGAAGAGGTAAAGGAAAATAGCACGAGTGAAGGAGAACGAATGTGTGACGGAACTGTATGTCCGGGTCGGCAGATTAAAATTTTTTTAGTCACCTCTTGCGGGTTCGTCTTTAATTTCTGCTTCCATTTGACTGGCTGCTTCGACTTTCTTTCTGTTTTTATAACCAAGACAATTTTAATATAGGCTTGGTAAGTTAGAAAATCATATTTCATTTCTAAAGAATTAGAAGTTGAAGAGAATTAAGTTTGCTCACGATACCTAAAAGAAGAAGATGAAAGCCTGCTTTGGGAAATAGCATTAGACATTCTCGGACATCCGCTAGGTCTCTATTTGAAATCAATCCTGTTTTCATTTCGTTAGAAACCAAGATCAGAGAGCCGAAACTCTATGTCTTACCAATCCTCACCTAACATATGAGCAATGAGAATATTTCAAAGAAAACGATTACTATAAGGGTAGTTAGAAAAAATTAACAAAGATTAACGAAACTGGTTATAAACAACTGACCATTTGAAATGATTTGTTTGAACATTATTTTTGATCGATACTCGTATTTAAGTAGATATTCTTTTTATAAACAAACATTATTATATATTTATTTCTACCGGCCTGATTATTTACTATAAACTTTTGTTACGAAAATGAATGTCATTTTGTTAATATTCGTTAATTTTCGTTTACATGTTTACATTTGTTGACAGTGCGATACTTTTCAGAACAAATATGATTATTACGATGAATCGAAAATTGTGTTATAAGCTTGATTTGACTTCGTTTAGACTGTTAGTCATTTTTGGTCGAGAGGTCTAAGACGCCCCGGTTTAATTAGTGGCTTTCCCTATGTGGATAGGTATCGGTTCAAATCCTGCCGAATGACACACATTTTCGTAACAAAAATTTATCGTAAATAATCAGACCGGTAGAGGTATATATATAATACTGTTTGTTTATAAACAGAATATCTACTTAAATACGAACAAAAATAATGTTCAAACAAATCATTTCAAAGATAGTTATGTTAAAATAATAAAGAGACAGCTGCTGATTTTGAGGCATATTATAAGGCAAATGGGCTTAGAGAATTTGACACTCACAGGACATACTGAAAAAAAGAAGCTTTAATGGGATTGAATGGATAGATTAAACAAAGAGAAATGGTAAAGAGACAAACGTTGCTTAGAGCAAACAAAATCAGGGAGTTGTTAACAGTTATGACTTCCACGTCTAGAATGGACTGGGCAAATAAAGAGAAAACAAGCTTCATTTATCGAGGATATAGACTGATAAATTTTTTTATTAATTATTAACTCTTTGTGGGATATTTAATGCCGAATGTTGAATACCCTTTTTTGTTGTTGCGGGAGAATATTTCATGAAAAAATTCTCTTTAGATAAAAGGACTATTCACTTTTGTCATAGTGGCATCACCCATTACAACGGATTGAACACTTCCTACAACTACATATACTTCCCTTCACAAGAAGAGATCAGAAAGAGTGAGAGATCAGCAGATCAGTAGTATAACGCAGAGTCTCCCAAGTTTATCACACTTTCCAGTATTGAAGGGCGTTTTCTTCCGAATCTTAACGTGTAACGTTAACATCTTAATTATGTGATTCTATTAGGAATACTTAAGGAATGTTTCATATACTCCTTCGCTATCAAAATCAGCATCAGCACCTAGCTTCGTGTCCTAAGTTGGTTACGTAACGTATCTCTATTTCTTGTTCCTCAGTCTATAACGCCAGCCATTATGTTCACTGATCAACTTAATAGTGCAGAAAATCAGTTATCAGGAAGTACAGTACAATTCCTTGACGTTTTCTTTCAACAAGTTTTTCGTTTTGTTATCCTCTTTCTAATTTTTTTTATCTTTCGATTCTGCTGTCTCCAACGTCTCTTGCGAACACTTTTCTAAATGACGTGAAAAGTAGTAAGAATAAACGTTTTCTGCTTGGAGACTTTTGTTCTCGTTAACGTTAATCTGGAATCAGTGGCGTCTTGAATTACTGTGAGGCAGGGAACAGACGTTTGCATTTATCTTTGAAATTACAGAGCCACTGGGATTTTTCAAAATTGTAGACAGCCAGAACCGACAAAGGATAAAATAAAGACTCATTTTCCTTTCTTTCGCATAAGAAGTTATCCATTTAAGAAAAAGTGGCTTTCATTTTACTTACTGCTAGAACACAAAGATTAAAAATAGCGAATGAATCCTGTAGGTTCTAGCGATAACCATAATTTTTTGTACACTGTCGATACTAGAGGATACAAATACTATATCATCCAAAAACTAACTAAAACATAGTAAAATTGCGCACCCGCAAAAGTGGATTCAAACGACTTAAAAGCATTTTTGAAAAACCCAACTATAGCAGACAAACTAACATTGCACATCTGCAAACTTTTGGAAAAAAACCCAGACCAAGAAAAAAAGTGCGACACTGAAATCCGAAGACAAATTGACATGGCGAAAGACACATTCCAGAAGTTGAGTAAAGTATTAAGAAACAGAACAATTTCGCTAGAAAAAAAGAAGAGCGTACTTGATAGTTATGTAATGTCAGTTCTTCAATATGGCAGTGAATGCTAGTCAATATCATCAAAGATGAAGGAAAAACTTGAAGTAACTGAAATATGGTTCTACAGAAGGATGCTGTGAATTTCATGGATCGAGCATGTGAGCAATGATGAGGTCTTAGAAATGATGGAAACGAAAAGGAAATTAATACTGAGCATGGGGAAGAGACAGCTGAAGTTCCTGGGACATGCAATGAGGAAACAGGGCTCGGAGAACCTGATGCTAACAGGCCCGATAGAGGGAAAAAGGGACAGGCGAAAGCAGCGGATAACATATTTGAAGGATCTAATCAGGTGGATGATGGAACGAGGGTTGCATGGTGTAATCGAAGGCGTGCTAAGATCCACCAGGGATAGGGAGACGTTGAAAGCTATAATCGCCTACGTCATGAAGGGACAGGGCACATAGAAGAAGAATGTTTAAAGCAAGTTTTCTGTACATTACAAACATTACAGAAGCATTCTAGAAATAACAGAAGATCTCACTGTATATAAAAAGCAAGTTACCAGTACAACTGATATTAAATCAAGTAACAATCCTTACAATATCCGACATTTTTGTTTAACTATTTTTTATAACGGCGTATTTCTCTGCATCTTTAATATTAAGTTTCCCTAGGTCGTGTTTTAACATTATGATTATTTTATTTAACTTACATATCTTTTTTCGGTAGTTAATGAAAAATTGAGTAAAGTTTAGGCATAATAGATCAGCTGATATCGACGAAAGTCGCCGGTAGTTTAATTGAATTGTTTTTGACGGCTTATCAACCATTTGCAGGTTATTTAAAGTCACAAAATAATTTTTGATTGTAAGAATTTGGGATTTGTCTACACTTCTGAGACACTGGGCCATGTTTCCTCAAAGACACATCGCACAGTGAATATAAGCTTTGGTTAGTTCCAGTGAATTGAGCCAAAGGATTTTGAGTCATTTAAGTCAGAAAATAATTTTAAATTGTAAAAAAATTGAATTTGTCAATATTCCTCAGCTATTGGGCCATGTGTCCTCAAAGAAACATGGCACAGTGAATATAAGCGTTGGTTAGTTCCAGTGACTTTGCCCAAAGAGTTTTGAGTTCAATACCTAGCTACAGCAGTGGTGAACAGGTAACTTATTTGAGTTCAAAGGAGATAACTACAAGGAATCCAGAAGTGCAATCGCACATTGAACGAGATAGATCCACCGCAGAACTAACTGACCCGGTTCAAAATTCCTAGCATCTGAAGAAGGCCTGAGTGTACAACGGTCGAAATGTCTTACACATGGCAATAAAGATGAGGACAACAGTCCGAACAATGTAAAAAGTGTAAGAATTTTTTTAGATGGTAATGTCTTTGTGCTTTTATTTTCACTAATTACTCTATATCTCCTACTAACAAATTCGAGACATTATCCATTACACAACTCGTAAATCGAAGCTAACCACAGCCTGATACTGTCGAGCTGTCACCAATCTAGATACTAACCAGACCTGACGTTGTTTAATGCTAATGATTGTACAGGAACTGATCTTTCAACGTGATATGGTAATAAGTCCCGGTAATTTGAGAAGATAATTCATTTTTGCTGTACAAAGGTGTTGTTGGGATATTTCGATGATATTAAGGCGTTCCAGATCGGGTTTTAGATTATTTTTTACTGATTATGTGACAAAGTGTTTTTATATTCTTACTCTTAAAATAGCATCTGCCTTGGTTAAACGTCAGCTTTTAAGTAAATTTCAACAGTCACTATGAATAATTTGAGATTTTGTCATGTTCCGCTCAATTTTCATCGGAAATGTTTGCATTATCGTTGTAATCGTAGAAGCCATGAAGGTTCTCTTTCAATATAATCAGGAATATTACCAGTTGAAAATTAGCTACCCCGTTAGTTACGTCATAGTGTATTCTGCGAAATTGACAGAGTTTGCCTTTAGCATCAAATACCGTAAACGATTTATCATTGGACATTATAGCTACATGATGATAGACACTTTTGAGGTTCAGAGTACTGCTTAGACGGTTTTAGGCTTTTTTTCTATAATATTGTCTATTCTTGGAAGAGGGTAGTCATCTAGCAAAGTAAACTAGCTTATCGTTTCGGAATAGTCGAATGTCATTCGTCCTTTTCTGTTCAAAGAAAGAGTACGAAGTTTGATCAAGAGATCACAATGAATGACTGTTAGATTATACTTTTCTTCAGCATACGAAAAACTTGAGAGTAAACTGCATCCGGTAGCAAGGCCTCTGACTGAGAGGTTGTGAGAAGCATGGAACCACCTCTTAATTAAATAATTCATTTTTGCTGTACCAAGTTTATTTCGATGATATTCAGACGTTCCAGATCGGGTTTATATTATTTTTTACTGATTATGTAACAAAGAATTTTTCTATTCTTACGCTTAATATAGGATCTGCCTTGGTTAAACGTCAACTTGTAACTTTTAACGTGGGATCTTTTAGCAATTTCCAATAGACCCTGCATAAGCAGGGTTCGTCTCTAGTCTACTTTTTTATAATCGCTTCACCCCAAGCAAGGCGGTACGTCCACTGTTGCGCAGGAGGCTACATAAGCGAAGATGGAAGAGAAAGAGGAAAGTGTTACAGGGGGTATTGTAGAATGGATACGAGAAGCATGGGAATACAGGTGTGAAGAGAGTTGCATGAGAGTAGAGCGAAAAGGTAGTAAAACAAGATCCAGGGTTTGGCGGGGAAAGGATGGGTTTTGAGTTCAATACCTGGCTGCAGCAATGATGAACTATAATCGGGCGTAGTAATGGCTGACTTGGCTATGCAACTCTTTAACTTGTCAAACGCTTTCTCTGCTGTCAGAGTTAACGTGACTTTTGATCCGGTTGTTATTCAACAACTGTATATTTTTTCTGAAAATGACAGTATGCAATAAGCAGAGTTTGCAAACATTCCTAATGCGCAGCGTACAGCGGGTAAATCTTTTGAAACCGATAGGGTGAATCATGTATTCAGACGTTTCAGATCGGGTTTTATATTATTTTTTACTGATTATGCATCAAAGTATTTTTATATTCTTACGCCTAAAATAACATCTGCCATGGTTAAACGTCAACTTGTAACTTGTAACAGTCACCATGAATAATTAGTGAAAATTATATTATTATTGTCGCTTACTGCAATGTGTGTCGATGTTAAAATTAACTTACAGCAAGTGTCAAAATTTGGCCAATATTTTGGTCCTATTTCTTTTAAATTCGCCCAATATGCTATCAAAAGTGCATTATGGTGCAGTGGATACCGACTCGGAACAAGGAACTGGGGAGCCGAGTTCGAAATCCAGCTGAATTCCTTGCATTCACTTACGCGCAAATACCCTTGGGAAAGGTATTAAACCGTTTCTTCCCTCCAGTTATGGGTTACATAACAAGACAGATTGGGTTCTATAGCCTTAGCTGGCAACCAGTCTACCGCAGAAAGCAATGGCAACCTATTGCGGGTGAATCTTCTGTCCAGTTAGTCATGTCACTTTCGAGGCATGATCACCGAAGCGTGCATCACGTATGGCATTTAACTGACTGACGCTATCAAAAAAGCAGTTTTTGCAGACCAGGACTGAAGTAGTGAGCAAAAACCTAAGTCAGTGTTAAATGGAATTGATACTCTAAGAAAGTGACCGTCTGTGATAAGGACACAGTTAACGAACTAACCCAATAACAATTTGTTAAATTGGTCAGTTAGATGTTTCTTGGAAACGTACTCCTCTAGTTCAGTTAGAAAAGAGACACTAATGTCTGAGAATAATATTTTCTAGTCGTAGACTGCCATTACCTTCTGCGGTAGACTGGTTGCCAACCAAGGCTATATAACCCGATCTATCTTGCTATTCAACTCATAGCTGGAGGAAGAAAAGACCGATTAATATATTTCTGAAGGATATATGCGCGTGAGTCAATGCAACGAATTCAACTGGGATTCGAACTTGGCTCTCTGATTTCTCGTTCCTAGTTGATACCTACTGCTACACAACGCATATACTCTGATTCAGTCAGTTAAGTGCCATATGATACATGCTTTGGGCGATCATGTCTTGAAAGAGACATGACTGACCTTGCAGAAGATTATCCCACAGTAGGTTGCCATTGCTTTCTGATATAGACTGGTTGCCAGCCAAGGCTATAGAAAAATTCTTTTCTATTATTTAACTCATAACTGGATGAAAAAGAGATGGATTAATACCTTTCCCAAGGATATTTGCGCGTATGTAATTGCGAGGAATTTAACTGGAATTCGGACTCCCCAATTTGTCGTACCGAGTCGATATCCAGTGCACCACAACGCACATCTGATTACGGGATTGATAATGTCACATGCAGTCACTGTCCATTATAAGATCCTGTGGCAATCGAATCACCAATTTAGTCATCGCTTACTGAAATTGGTCCTCAGCTTAACAATTAAATTTTCATTTTTAAAACAACGCTCGATGGTATATTCGTTTTTGGAAGCTAATAGAAAGTGCGACGTGTGTTGCATTTCAATATTCGTGTCTCTTCTGGAAGTTTTCGCGTCCTGCTGATCGGTTGTTGCTTTTGCCTTGCGTTTTAAAAAGCATCATGATCGATAAATTGTAGTCGTCTATTTCTGGGCATTATTTCATGGAACAAATCACCACTTTTAAAACAGGTGTAAGAGTTTTTGTCATTATTGCCTGATATTGCCTCATTTCCGTCAACTCTTCATATGATTCAGGTAGCTTCACCGGTTTTGAGGTTTAATTTAAAATAATGTAAAAATTTCAAGTTTCTAATCATTTGTATCCGCCATTATAACATCTGCAAGAAAAGAGAAAAAACAAAATTATTGTTGTTAATGATAATGGGAATAATGAATATTAATAACATAATAATAATAATAATAATAATAATAATAATAATAATATAAGTCAAATACAAAATATTGCAATGGAGGAACGAGAACAGCTCCCAAAATTACAACCAACAAAGCATAACCTCCGAACTATTAAACTCTACAATGCAGCACTCAAATTAATCTTGATCATACAAATCTCACTGAAGCAATATATGCATCAGCAAAAGCAGCAACAAAAAAATTGAACATGAAATTAAAAACAAGGCAGTCTCGCAGACATGAAGATCCACGTTGGAAAAGAAAAATAGAAAAAGAAATTGAACAACTTAGAAGTGAACTATCAGTACTAAATGAACTGAGTAGAGGAATAAATGTAAGAACGAGGAAAAGCAGAAGAGTCGAAAGAAAATACAACATCAGAAATGAAAATGAAGTCCTATCAACTAAGGAAAAAATAAAGCAAAAATACAACTGAAGGCTCAAAGAATAAGACGCTATGAGAAAAGATCAAGATTTTACAGACAAAACAAGATTTTTCAAACCGATACAAAGAAATTTTACAGGGAAATAGGTAAAAAAAAAGAATTGAAGTTACAGTCCCCACCAGAATGGAAGAAGTTACACAGATCTGGGAAAAGATATGGGCTTGCCCTAAAGAACAAAGCAAGGAAGTAGATTGGATTGCACAAGAGATAGAACGAAGGAAAAATAAACCAGAACAGACCTGGGCTGGAATTATAGAAGAGGATGTTAAATTTGCACTAAAAAAAGCACACAATTGGAAATTCTCAGGTATAGATAAAATTCCTAACTTTTGGCTATATTATTTAAATACAGCACATAAAAACAAACCAAAGAACTTCAAGAAATGGTTGACGATCCCAATAAAAGTCCTGCATGGATGACCAAAGGAATTACATTTCTTCTACCCAAGAAGGGTGAAACAAACAACCCGAAAAACTACAGACCAATTACATGTCTTCCGACAACATATAAACTACTAACATCTATTTTAACAAAACAGACATATTTATTCTTAGAAAGAAATGACATGATACCGCTTGAACAAAAAGGGTGCAAACGTGGCTGTTATGGTTGTAAAGACCAATTGCTAATTAACAAAATGATCCTGGAAAACTGCTACAGTACAAAGAAAAATCTTAGTACTGCCTGGATAGAATACCGAAAGGCATTCGATAGTGTGCCACATTACTGGATTTTAAAGACTTTAAATATATACAAGATATCGCCCGTCATCATCAATTTCATCAAACAGTGCATGTCTATATGGAAAACAACCCTTTACCTCAATCATATAAATGGAACCTATAAGTCTGATGAAATAAACATCAAAAGAGGTACATTTCAAGGGGATTCTTTGTCTCCATTTCTATTCTGCATATCATTAATAGCATTAACCAGTCAATTTAATAAGACAGAATGTGGTTATAAAATAGGCCAAAATAAAATAAGCCATCTATTTTACATGGATGACTTAAAGTTATATTCTAAGAATGATAATGAGCTGGAAGGTCTTCTGCAAACTGTAAAATGCTTCAGCGAAGACATTGGAATGACATTCAATTTGAATAAATGTGCTAAAGCTACAATTTTACGTGGATCAATACAAGAAACATCCTAAATTAGCATAGACCCTGCTGTAACAATAAAAGAATTGAAACCAGAAGAAGCTTATAAATACCTAGGTGTAAATGAGAGTGAAAACATTCACCATAAAAAAATGAAAGAAATAGTGCGTAAAGAGTAATACAGAAGGCTACGAATGATATTAAAAACTGAATTGAATTCTCAGAACAGAGTTATGGCCATTAATAGCCTTGCAATCCCAGTTGTCCAATATAGCTTCAACGTCTTAAACTGGACTCTAAAGACATCAGGCAAATGGATTCTAAAACAAGAAAGCTTCTTTCTAAGCATAAGATGCATCATCAAAAGGCTGATGTAGACCGTCTATACATACCCCGTAAAGAAGGTGAAAGAGGTCTTATTTAGCTGGAATTGTCATACAAGACAACAACTATTGGCTTACTAACATATATAGAAACAACAAAGGATTGGATGATACAATTAGTAAGGCAACATGAAGAAGGAAAGAAAAAATATTCAATAATAAAAGAAGGCAGGAAATACAAACAAGATTTACAGTTAGTAGATTCTGTAGAAAAGCAAAACAGAAGCCAAGAACCAACTATTGCGGCAAAATGTATGAAAATGAAAGCCAAAGATAAAGCTCTTGAACAGATGAAACAGCGCTGGCAAGACAAACCTCTGCATGGCCAATATCCAGAACGTGCCAATAAATCCAATGTTGACAAAGTTAATACTCATCGATGGTTACGTGCATCTGGATTAAAGTTTGAAACTGAAGGCTTTATTCTTGCAGCACAAGACCAAAGTCTTTTCACGAGAAACTTTCAGGCAAATATTATGCATAATAATATGGATCCAAAATGCAGGTTTTGTGATAAGCACCAAGAAACAAGAGACCACCTCATCTCAGGCTGTTCTGTGCTTGCTCCAAATGAATATAAAAATCGCCACGATAGAGTTGGTAAATATTTACATTGGACAATGTGCAAACATTATGGAAAAGCTTTAAACAAACACTGGTATGAACATCACCCAGCACCGGTTACAGAAATAGAAGATGTAACCATTCTATGGGATTACACCATCTACACAGACAAAAAAAAATTGAAGCACACAGGCCAGACATTATTGTTAAAAACCAGAAGGAGAAAACTTGTCTATTAATTGATATGGGTTGTCCAGCGGATTGTAACATAGCAATCAAGGAATTTGAAAAACTGTCAAAATATAAAAGACCTGGAAATTGAAATAGAAAAAATGTGGAAATTGAAAACAAGATTTGTGCCAGTGATAGTAGGTGCACTTGGAATGATAAAAAATGGAACAAAACAACACATTGAAAGAATCCCTGGAAACCCCAGCTTAAGAGATATACAAAAAATTGTCTTATTAATTACAGCCCACACACTAAGGAAAACTTCATCTATGTAATGCTGGGGATGATATGGAAGATAGAAAAACATGAAATGGAGCCATAACAACACGCCACTACCTGCCTTAGGTCTCCCCGCAGATTGGTTGGTAGTGAGACCAAAGCAGAAATCGAAATATGATGAAAAATGACATAATAATTATAATAATAATAATAATAATAATAATAATAATAATCCTCTAAGACCAAGCTCTTGTCTGTCAACCATTACAGGCAACCTCTTCTGACTCTCATAAGCATGGACCAGGTGATTCTCCCGGAGAGTAATACACTACGCCTCCTCGGACTTACCCAGTCCTCAGACCTCAAATAGAACCACTATATTGAATCCATAGCAAAATCTACTGCTAAGAGGTTTGGGTCACTATGTCGATCCAGGATGTTTTTTACACCTGAATCCATCCTGCATATATACAAGTCAACCATCCGTCCGTGCATGGAGTACTGCTGCCATTTATGGTCAGGTGCCCCTGCCGTTCTCCTCAGTGTTCTTGACAAGCTCCAAAGGAGAGTCTGTAATGTGATAGGGACTGATCTGGCGACTCGACTGCAGCCACTTTCCCATCGTCGAAATGTGGCCTCCCTCTGTCTCTTCTATAAATACTTTCATGGCTTCTGCTCGGATGAGCTTAAGTCACTGATGCCTTCTCAACAGGTGTTTACCCGTGCAATCAGACTGGCAACTGGGTCCCACCCATTCACAGTCAGGTTAGCCAAATGCAGACGACAATTCTACTCCTGCAGCTTCCTCTCTCGCACTTCCCGCCTGTGGAACTCACTCCCGTATTCTTGCTTTCCTGACGGCTACAACCTCCAGAAATTTAAATGCAAAGTTAATACTCATCTACTAACCACTGGACTCTAGCTCTCTCCCCTCCCCTGTATAACCTTCCCTTTCTCTCCTCCTATGTATCTGTCATCGCACCTTCTTTCTCAGCTTTCTATTGTTCCTTTCTAACTAGCTTGTACTCCTCACTCTTTTCTAATTAATCTTTTTACATTTATGTAACCCCCTGCACATCAGTGGCGTTTCCGCCTTGCTCGGGGTGAAATGATTAAAAAAAAATAAAAAAATAAAAAAATAATAATGTTGTGAAGTACATCCCACACATTACGGAAAACTTTGTCTATGTAATAATAATAATAATAATAATAATAATAATAATAATAATAATAATAATCCTTTACTATTCTGCATATCATTAATAGCATCCTTTACTATTCTGCATATCATTAATAGCACTAACCAGTCAACTTAATAAGACAGAATGTGGTTATAAAATAGGCCAAAAGAAAATAAGCCATCTATTTTACATGGATGACTTAAAGTTATATGCTAAGAATGATAATGAGCTGGAAGGTCTTCTGCAAACTGTAAAATGCTTCAGCGAAGACATTGGAATGAAATTTAATTTGAATAAATGTGCTAAAGCTACAGTTTTACGTGGATCAATACAAGAAACATCCTCAATTAGCCTAGACCCTGCTGTAACAATAAAAGAATTGAAACCAGAAGAAGCTTATAAATACCTAGGTGTAAATGAGAGCGAAAACATTCACCATAAAAAAATGAAAGAAATAGTGCGTAAAGAGTACTATAGAAGGCTACGAATGATATTAAAAACTGAATTAAATTCACAGAATAGAGTTATGGCCATTAATAGCCTTGCAATCCCAGTTGTCCAATATAGCTTCAACATCTTAAACTGGACTCTAAACGACATCAGGCGAATGGATGCTAAAACAAGAAAGCTTCTTTCTAAGCATAGGATGCATCACCCAAAGGCTGATGTAGACCGTCTATACATACCCCGTAAAGAAGGTGGAAGGGGTCTTATTCAGCTGGAATTGTCATACAAGACAACAACTATTGGCTTACTAACATACATAGAAACAACAAAGGATTGGATGATACAATTAGTAAGGCAACATGAAGAAAGAAAGAAAAAATATTCAATAATAAAAGAAGGCAGTAAATACAAACAAGAATTACAGTTAGTAGATTCTGTAGAAAAGCAAAACAGAAGCCAAGAACCAACTATTGCGGCAAAAAATATGAAAATGAAAGCCAAAGATAAAGCTCTTGAAAAGATGAAACAGCGCTGGCAAGACAAACCTCTGCATGGCCAATATCCAGTACGTGCCAATAAATCCAATGTTGACAAAGTTAATACTCATCGATGGTTACGTGCATCTGGATTAAAGTCTGAAACTGAAGGATTTATACTTGCAGCACAAGACCAAAGTCTTT
This sequence comes from Ascarosepion bandense, assembly GCA_037127315.1. NCBI lineage: Eukaryota > Metazoa > Mollusca > Cephalopoda > Sepiida > Sepiidae > Ascarosepion > Ascarosepion bandense. The sequence continues at coordinate 4,072,611 of JBBBDQ010001926.1, forward strand.
TCACGAGAAACTTTCAGGCAAATATTATGCATAATAATATGGATCCAAAATGCAGGTTTTGTGATAAACACCAAGAAACAATAGACCACCTAATCTCAGGCTGTTCTGTGCTTGCCCCAAACGAATATAAAAATCGCCACGATAGAGTTGGGCAATATTTACATTGGGCAATGTGCAAACATTATGGAAAAGCTGTAAACAAACACTGGTATGAACATCATCCAGCACCGGTTACAGAAATAGAAGATGTAACCATTCTGTGGGATTACACCATCTACACAGACAGAAAAATTGAAGCAAACAGACCAGACATTATTGTTAAAAACCAGAAGGAGAAAACTTGTCTATTAATTGATATGGCTTGTCCAGCGGATTGTAACATAGCAACCAAGGAATTTGAAAAACTGTCAAAATATAAAGACCTGGAAATTGAAATAGAAAAAATGTGGAAATTGAAAACAAGAGTTGTGCCAGTGATAGTAGGTGCACTTGGAATGATAAAAAATGGAACAAAACAACACATTGAAAGAATCCCTGGAAACCCCAGCTTAAGAGATATACAAAAAATTGTCTTATTAAGTACAGCCCACACACTAAGGAAAACGTTATCTATGTAATGCTGGGGATGATAGGGAAGACAGAAAAACATGAAATGGAGTCATAACAACACGCCACTACCTGCCTTAGGTCTCCCCGCAGACTTGGTTGGTAGTGAGACCAATGCAGAAATCGAAATATGATGAAAAATGACATAATAATAATAATCTTGTTAAGTACATCCCACACATTAAGGAAAACTAATAACTTGGATTCGAATAAATAATTTATCCTCCTCCATGTATCGTCTAAAATTAGTAGCTATCATTTTACTATCGGGTAAATTGTTGAAAAGTGCTAGATCCGGTATCCTCATGACTGCTAGCATAAAAGAGTTTAAAGGGTTATTTAAATCTTCCGAAGGGCAGTTCTACTAATGAATGATGACGCAAGGGAGTAAGTACTAATATTAGGTCGGAGCGTAAATCCTTCCTTAGTAGATATCTTACTTCTTGGTATAAAGTAACCTTTATACGAACCAAACAATCAAACAGAAACCTAATACTTGTATGGAAATAAATGATCTATTCGTCCCGACTTTGTTTAGGTACGGGTAGGTTCTTTATGAATTTTTTTCCGTAGTGCTTGTGTTACGGAAGTTTTGCTGTGCTCCCTGTGTCAATCAACACTTTTAGTAACTGTTTCTTAGACCTGATCCCTATAGTTGATAGAAAGCCAAGTGTATCCACTGATGCCGAAAAAGATATAGTTTCGTTCCCTTTTGTAATTTTACAAAGTTTAACTCAATATTCCTGCGTTAGGGGAAATAATTACCTTACATATATCATACCTCCACAGGAAAAAAATTGTGCAGACTATTAAGGCTGATTTTGGAGAGCCTAATTTTTCATACGGGGTGGCGGTAAATAGGTGAAGAGGTGCCAGCCGTTACTGCATTTGTATCGTGCATTTTAGTTTTAGTTTCACTAAATCTAGTACTCTTGACTGATCATAGGCCTGCTGTAATCTTGCACATATACAGATCAACCATCCGACCTAGCATAGAATATTGTTGTCCTACCTGGTCAGGCGTCCCTGCTATTCACTACAGAGTTCTTAACAGGCTCCAAAGGAGAATCTGTACTGTCATTGATCCAAACTTGGCAGCTCAACACCAGCAACTTTCTAACCAGCGGCATGTAGCGTCCCTCTGTCTCTTCTACAAATATTTTCATAGCTTCTGCTCCGACGAACATAGGTCATTGGTGCCCCCTCCACAAGAATTTATTCGGGCAACAAGACTGGCAACAAAAGGCCCACCCTTTTACAGTTACATCAACCAAACGCAGCCGACAATTCTACTCCAACAGCTTCTTTTCTCGCACTTCCCGCCTGTGGAACTCCGTTCCGTATACTTGCTTTCCTGGCAGCTACAACCTCCAGGAATTTAAATGCAATATCAATTCCCATCTCTTATCCACTTCACTTCAGTCCTTTCTACATCACTCCGTGTATCCTGTTCTTTACTTTCTCTCTACCTTCGCAACTGTCTTCACTCTACATCCACATTCGAGGCTGGATGTGGCACAAGACCGAATTTTATGTGGGAGATAAGAGTCTTTAAGATCGGGCAAAAATTTCCGTAGAGCCTGCTTAAGGCAGGGTTGGTTTCCTGTCTGTTCACCCCAGACGAGACTCTACGCTTTCATGGACCCTCATCTGGGTTACTTTTCCCTCTGTGGTAGAGATTCTGTTCAAGAGAGAGCGTCACGTACTTATATTCATCAACCTCCCCACTGAGGATGGATGCGGCTCAAATTCAAATTTTAGGTTACAGATCTAAGCCCATAAGCTCGTGCAAAATTTTTTTGTAGACCCTGATTAATCAGAGTCGGGCTATTTTCGATTTATTCCAGACGAGACTCTAATCTTCGGCGGAGCCTCATCTGGGTTCCTCTCCGCCCGGAGGCAGATATTGACTAGGAAAGAGCATAATTCTCCTGAACAGATGTATTCAGGACTGATCCATTAATAGGGAAGATGGATTATCAAGAATAAATAAATAAATAAATAAAAATAAAAATAAAAGCAATTATAATAATATTAATTTGAAAATGATTTCAGTAGATTAATTGAATGGACACCTGGAAGCAGGAATCTTAAAGAAATATAAAAAACATGTATTCACAAGTGCAGCTCACACTTTACGAATGGTTTTTACCGAGGTAAAATGTGTATTAAGATTTTTTACATAAATACCATGGTGCCATTTTTAACATGATGTCTCCGTTTGGGACGCGAAAGTAAACGGGTATGCATCAGAAATGAAAGAAAATAAAACAACATCAACAATATCAACAATAATAATAATAATAGTAAATCCCAAAAGAACTTCGTTGTGGTGCGGAACGACAAATCAGATTGCCCAGTTTGAATTCCACTTGAATTATTTGCATTCAGTACGCAAAAATACCCTTGGGAAAGGTATTAATCTCTCTCTGTTTTTTAGTTATGGATTAAATAACAGGACAGATTGAGTTCTATAGCCTTGGCTGGCAACCAGTCTACTGTAGTATGCAATTGCAACCTACTGAGGCATAATCTTCTCCCCAGTCAGTCATGTGTCTTTTGAGACATGATCGCGCAAAGCGTGTGTCACGTATGGTACTTAACTGATTGACTGACCAAAAAAACACCTGAAACATATAACCCCAAATATTACAGGTCAATTACTAATCTCACCACTGCATATAAATTGATCATGTCTGTTCTGTACCTACTCATTTCTCGATATAAGCAACAATTTTTTGCCTAGAAGAGATGGGATGACGAAAGATGTTAACATTGTTGCAAAGATCAGTTATCTAATCTAAACTTATTTATAAATGGAACTTTGTCTGCTTATGCTGATCTCCTGCGGATCTCTCACTCTCTGAGCTCATGATCTCTCTCCCCTTGTGAGGGGAGGGATATGTAGTCGTAGGAAGAGTTCAATTTGTTGTAATGGGTGAGGCCACCATGATATCCATATATATATATATATATATATATATATATATATATATATATATATGTGAACTTATTTATAAATAGAACTTTTTCTCTGTGTGTGAGTGTATGTGTGTGTGTGTGTCCGTTACCTATAGACTCCGAAACGGCTGAACCGATTTTCTTGAAAATTTACACAGTTATACTATAAGCATCTGCGAGTGTTCTTAGCTAGGTTTTGTGTCCAGGTAATCCCGATGGAAATCGATAATCGAAAAAATCGAGTTATACAAGGAGTGATCTGATTTTAATCAAATTTGATGCACTCATAGACATAGACATAAGAAACGATATTCAGAAGTTTCAAGGTTGCAGTTCTTACAATTGTACAGAAAAATATATATAAAAGCTTTCATTACACCCGAGCTACGCCGGGCTATACTGCTAGTTGATAAATAACATAATCCAGCAAATATAGCAGATAATCTCAGCATAGCCTTTGATAGTTTGCCACACACTTGGATCTTTTTGGCTACGTAACTTTAGAAAGTCTTCGCGGTTATATCAATTTCACTGTACCATAACACACATAAATGCTCGCTTTATTATGAAGTGAAAAGCAAACGAAATTATATGCTGTGAATAATAATAATAATAATAACAATAATAATAATAATAATAATAATAATAACAATAATAATAATAATAATCGCACTCATGTTCTTGAATGACATGAAGTGGAAAGATTATATTGAATTCATAGCTAAGTCAGCTGCTAATAAATTTTGTTCACTATGTCGTGCAAGACAAATTTCTCTCCAGAATCTATCTATCTATCTATCTATCTATCTTCTTCTTCTTCTTCTTCTTCTTCTATGTGCCCTGTCCCTTCAGGACGTAGGTGATCATGGTTCTCCACATTTCCTTATCCCTTGTGGCTCTTAGTATGTTTGCTCCTGTTACACCTCGCAACCCCCGTTCCGTCATCCACCTGATCAAGGTTGCAGTTCTTACAATTGTACAGAAAAATATATATAAAAGCTTTCATTACACCCGAGATACGCCGGGCTATACTGCTAGTTGATAAATAACATAATCCAGCAAATATAGCAGATAATCTCAGCATAGCCTTTGATAGTTTGCCACACACTTGGATATTTTTGGCTTTGTAACTTTAGAAAGTCTCCGCGGTTATATCAATTTTCCTTCATCATCACACCCAATAGTACATAGGGCAGCAACTTTTTTTGTTGCTCTAACGAACTGTTTTTTATGGGGCAGGGTTATTAGTCCTGCGCCCAACCACCAAACCTGAAGGACCGGTGGACCATTCTTGGTCCTTACGTTTATAACACCTGGAATTCACAAATGGTCACCCATTTAAATACTGACCAGGCTCAATGTTGCTTAACTTTGGTGATCGGACGGGAACCGGCGCATTTAACACGATATAACAGTAGACAACTTTCCTTGGATATATCTAAAATATATGTATGTGTGTATAAAAACCAACCAACTGAATATCTAATCGTTCCAATATGTAACAAGGAATGTTTCAAAGAGACTCTTTCCCGATTATTCCGTTCTATTTGTCCTTAATCCCCGCTTTCGTCTGAACTGAACAATAATAACTAACCCTCCCTATCCCTTGTCGCTCTTAATAATCCTTCTCATGTTATTCCACATATTCCCTGCTCCACCATCTATCTGCTCAAGTCAAACAAATATATCATGCGTTGCTTTTTCTTGTTTCTTTTCTCCGCTATCTGTCCCGTGAGTGTCAGATTCTCGAAGCTCTTCTTCCTCACTGTATTTCCAAAAAAAATTCAGCTGTTTTTTCCCGACGTTAAGTATCAGGTCCCTTCTCGTGGCTATCCTCTCAATTACTTCGTCGTTGCTCACAGGTTCTCTCCATGGTATTCTCAGCATCCTTCAGTAGAGGCTCATTTCTGTTGTTTCAAGATTTTCCTACATCTTTGATGAGACTGTCCAGCATTCGCTGCCTTATTGAAGGACAGACATGACATAACAATCCAGTTTCTCTCTTCTTTCTTTTCAGCAACATTTTGAAGGCTCTTAATCAGCTTCTGGAATGCAACGTTGGCCATGCCAATTACGCCTTCGGATCTCCGTATCGCATTTTTACGTCCACTGTTAGAACACTTGATGCGAACTAAATAAAGAAAATGTTTTCTCACCTATTCTATATGTATGATGTCAAACGCTTTGTCAAAGATGCCACTGAGTTCAAGAGTATCCTTAGTACTGTAGAATGATTCAGCGGAGACATGGGTATGAATTTCAGATTATATCTAAAGTTATTTATAGATGGAACTTTGTCTGTGTGTGTCTGTGTGTATCCGTTACCTACAGACTCCGAAACGGCTGAACCGATTTTCTTGAACATTTACACAGTTATACTATAAGCGTCTGCGAGTCTTCTTAGCTAGGTTTTGTGTCGAGGTACCCCTGATAAATATCGAAAATCGATAATCGAAAAAATCGGGTTATAGAATGAGTGGCCCGATTTTAATCAAATTTGATACACTCATAGACAAATGCATAAGAAACAATATTCAGAAGTTTAAAGCTTGCAGTCCTTACAATAGTGAAGAAAATCGATAATATATATATATATATATATATATATATATAAAAGGCAAGATGTTTATGTTTGTGTCTGTTTATCTGCCTGTATGTCTGTATTTTTGTCGGCCCTTTTATTTTAGTTTTGCTTCGGGTTTGGCTCTCAGTAGGTATAATTGTAGTTCTTAGTCTCAGCCTTGATACCATTTACTCAGAGGACTTATTTAGCCTTCAAAATTCAGTTTATGACGAAAAAATCTTATTTGATAACGATACTAGGAAATCAAAATTTGACTTACATCCATTCATTTTTCTTTCAGTCTACGGTTTCGCTTTAACTAGAAACAACTACTGTTTTTTAGGCTTTCGTGCCAACGTCTAAAGAGTCTGAGCTCCAGGACCATGAATTAGTTTTAAAGCTTTCATTACACCAGAGCAACGCCAGGTTATACTGCTAGTAAATGTATAAAAGTAACATTTAAGATGAAGTGAATTACAGAAACACATTAAATGTATCTAGATCTTGTCACAAAATTATTGAACTGGAAGAAAAACTTAAAAATACACAGAATACAACGAAGGAGATAGAATTTCTTTTTTTTTTAATCTTTTCACCCCGAGCAAGGCAGAAACGCCACTGATGTGCAGGGGGTTACATAAATGTAGAAAGATTAGTTAGAAAAGAGTGTGGAGTACAAGCTAGTTAGAACGGAACAATAGAAAGCTGAGAAAGCAGGTGCAATGACAGATACATGGGCGGAGAGAACGTGAAGATTATACAGGGGAGGGGAGAGAGCTAGAGTCCAGTGGTTAGTAGGTGAGTATTAACTTTGCTTTTAAATTTCTGGAGGTCGTAGCCGTCAGGAAAGCAAGAATACGAGAGTGAGTTCCACAGGCGGGAAGTGCGAGAGAGGAAGCTGCATGAGTAGAATTGTCGTCTGCGTTTGGCTAACCTGACTGTGAATGGGTGGGACCCAGTTTCCAGTCTGGTTGTACGGGTAAACACCTGTTGAGGAGGCATCAGTGACTTAAGCTCATCCGAGCAGAAGCCATGAAAGTATTTATAGAAGAGACAGAGGGAGGCCACATTTCGACGATGGGAAAGTGGCTGCAGACGAGTCGCCAGATCAGTACCTATCACATTACAGACTCTCCCTTGGAGCTCGTCAAGAACACTGAGGAGAACGGCAGGGGCACCTGACCATAAATGGCAGAGGAGAAAATAAGAAATATACTACAGGCGTGTGCTTATGGAGTTAAATCAGTCAGTCTGTTTGTTAAATGCTATACGTGAAGCATACTTAAGTGATCATATCACGAAAGAGACATAACTGAGTGAATAGAAACTTTTCTGTAGTAGACTGATTGCCAACCAAGACAACAGAACACAATCTGTCCTGTTATTTGATCCATAAGTGGGGGAAAGAAACGAATTAATACCAAGAGTTTTTGCGCGTAAGTGAATGCAACGAATTCAACTGACTGGTATTAGATACTGTATTGAATTCACACCACAGAGTATCAGCCACAAACACTTTACTTGTCCGTGTGGTACAAGACAGTTTCAACATCCTTAATTCAGTCATAGCTGGCATTCAACGAATGAATGTCGAAACGCTTATCACATTCCACTGTATGCTTCAAGCTGAAGCTGAAGCTGATCGCCTGTATGTATCAATATCCGAAGGAGACAGAGGATTAGTTCAACTAAAGCTGTTTTACAACACCGCAACAATTGGTCTTTAAAGATACCTGCATACTATAGAAGACCGGATAATGATCTTTGTCAATGATCGTGAAAGAGATAAGAAACATTATTAAGTAATATATCTAAGCCAACAAATTCTAAAAGAATTTTAAATTTCAAATGGATAAAAAAAACAATAATGCACTTAAGTGTTTTATGGTTTTCCAAAAAAAGAAGGAAAAGCAAAATGCAATTTAGCAAATGCTGAAAACTGTCAATATAATCCTATTCATGCTTGTATCTAACATGTTTCACCTTAATAACAATTTCTCCAGGGAAAGATGAAAAAGTAACAGAGACACAATATACTGGTATGTTGTGATTATGGGTTGATTCTTATTGGACAGATATGTATCACGTGTATTACTGCAATGGTTAATATTTTAAATAATGTGCAAGAAATATTTTGGATGGTAAAATGTATAATAGTGTATGTGTATACATTATTCAGAACAGTTGGTTATACATAAAAGAACTGAACACATTTCTAAATCAGGATTTATAATTGCTTTAGACATGTGTTGAGTTTTCTTTTAAATGCAACGAATGTTTTTTGATCGATCTGTTCTTTCACTTACTTATAATATATACAGTACTGTGCAAAAGTATTAGGACAAGAACTATTTCATCTTTTATGAGGCATATTGACAGAAAATAAACAATTTAATTAAAGTAATTTTATTTGATTTAGTCAACAAATGCTTTACAAAAAAAATACTTGTTACAAAATAAATGTAATATTTAGTGTAATAGTCTTTTGCTTTGATCACAGCCTTCATTTTATCAGGCATTGACATCACAAGCTTCTTCAATGTATCTAATGGTATCTCCTGCTTGTATTTGTTCCCTAAGTGTGTCTTGCAAAGTAACATTAGATTTATCAATTCGAGATGGAGGAATAAGAAAAAAGTCAGTCATATAAAAGGATAATAGAATAATGAGTAATTTCAAAATAAATTTTTCAATAGATAAAAGGAAAAATTAAATGTAACTTCTTTTTAATACATTTCTTTCACACCTAGTTTTAAATAATCAATATTTATTAGCAGTATACTTGGCTTTTCAGTGAGGTTTTTATGAAAATCACCCCTGTCCTAACACTTGTTCACACAATCGGTATTGTGCAAAAGTGTTAGGACAGTGGTGAATTTAAACTTTATTTTGATGCCTCATAAAAGATAAAATATTTCTTGTATTAATACTTTTGCACAGTACTATATATATATATATATATATATATATATATATATATATATATATATATAACACCTATTAACATTGGTAAGATCTTTCTTAAATTGATTAGAAAACATTTTCATAAAGATAATCCCATGAGTAAAATATTCAATAGGAAAACGATCAAGATTAGTTATTTGTGTACTAATTATATGTATAATATTATTAGCTCCTACAATAACTAAATCTCGATAAAGTGCAGTGAATCAAATACAGAAAATAGAATTATAACCCCCCTGTAATTGTAGATCTAGAGACAACTGTGCGGTTGAGGGTAAATGTAGATCTGCAAATGTGATCTATCAAGCCACCATCTTAGTTTCTGATAATAAGATGAGATTTAATGTTTATATTGGGATTTAGGCTGGAATTTGGAAGCAACGTCTTTATACACACAGGCACCTCTTCACTAACCCTATTTTAAGATATAAAAAATACTGGAAATTAAAAGAAAATAACCTAAATCTATAGATAAAGAAAAAACTGATAGGCAAGGCCAGGACCCCTAACAGCTCAAGAGATATATGTAACCCATGTTTAATAAGAAAAAAAAATTAAAATTTTGAAATTTCAATATTAGAATGTACTTCTGAATAAACGTAGATAGAACATTAGTATGTGTAGTCATAGAAATACATATAGATTGCAATAATTATCTTATTTTTTTTATTTAGGTACAATAAGTTTTTTTTAAAAATTGGGCAAGCAGTTACTTTCCCCACTACCTAACACTACTAACGCAATGGTCAAGCCACATATCTCCCACTAGGACACAGGAAATTACTAATAAGATTCACGCTAGCTTAACCCTATAAAAGCCACCATTCGCAACTCCTTCCTTTACTAGATCAAGACACCGGCATAAGAATTTTTCCTCATTCTTTGGTTAAATGGGGTTGACAATGTATGTCTTAAACTGACATGTTGAAAATGGATATATCCCCTTTAAATTTTATCTGAATTTATATATATATATATATATATATATATATATATATATATATCAGATTAAATAAATTGCAAACGGTATGTTTGCCTATTTTTAATAAAATCCGTTCATACTCGCAGATTATGAACTCCGTCGAGTATAATATAAAAATAAGCAAACATATTGTTTGCAATTTATTTAATCTGACATGTTTAAAAGAATATTTGTCTAAATACACACAAACACACACATGCAAACACACACATACATACACACACACACACACACACACACACACACACACACACAAACATATATATATATATATATATATATATATCATTATGGTGGTTTACCCATGCACAAATGAACTCTCCCAAACTATAAATAAGCAGCATTTTCTGATTTGAGTGAGAGATAGGGAGAGAGAGAGAGAGAGAGAGAGAGAGAGAGAGAGAGAGAGAGAGAGAGCGAGAGAGCGAGAGAGAGAGAGAACGAGAGAGAGAGAGAGGTCTATTTCAGCAGAAAACTCTGACACCCGAACCAGTACAGTCACGCTGGTGATCTTTTCGTGTTTGTAACTGGTTGTTCTACTGTTTTTTGCTAATATATTTGTTTAACTCTATTTCGAGTTTTTATCTTTATTTCTGGCCCCTACCAGACCACAACATATATACAAATGGGTGAAGAAGAGGGAGGTGGGTGTGAGAGACAACATAATCGGCAAAGTGGTTGGGATTTTAATACTCTGGCTTGGAATGAGTAGTGGATAATTTTTTTTTCTAGCAAAGTATGAAACTATAATCTTTTGGAGTTCTTAAAAAGATGTTGAAATCATGAAAATAGACGTAGGAATTATTTTAACGTGTAGGTTGATTTTTTTGTAAACTTGAACATGTTCTATATTATAATTTATAATAAATATTCAAATCTCTATTTATATATTGAGCACTGTTTTAAATTAATTTTTTGAACGTTGTTAATATTTTCTTCGTTCCTTATTTCTTTATATATATATATATATATATATATATATATATATATATATATATATATTATAACTGTTTTATTAACTACATTAAATAATATAATAATAACTCTTATCCTCGTTGTTATTATTGTTGTCACAACGTGTCGGCCGTTGTATTCTACCGCCTTCATGAGATGTTTGTTTATTTGGTAAACCTTCTAGGAATTTAGATGTCAGTCCTTTCTTTAAAATTTAGAGTGACTGACTCTTCCCTCACAATGTTAATGATCTCGTCTCGATCTTAATTGTTGCTGATCATTTTAATTGGGTAAGCACACCATGTCAAGTGATACAACTCACAATTTCTGTGTCTATATATCTAGTATGCTATGCTCTAATACAATTGCCTGTTATTAGATGATCTGGAATAATATATTCACACTAGTAGATTTAGGAGTTAATTTCTAAATTGTCTGAAGATTAAACGAATCGACATACACCTGAAGAAGGCTGAAGAAGACAACGGCCAAAACATTGTGATATCAGCAAAAAGTATGAGAACTTTAGTTCTCATGTAAATAATGATTCAGCAGCTATACATTTTCGTGTGTGTATTGTATACTAACAGATCAATACACCAATATATATATATATATATATATATATACACGGATGTGCGTTATGGTGCGGTGGATGGCGGCTTGGAAAGAGAAATCGGTGAGCCGAGTTCCAATTCCAGTCGAACACTCTAAATTCACTTGCGCACTGGTACCCTTGGGAAAGGTACTAATCCGTCCCTTCCCTCCAGTTATGGGTTAAATAACTGAGATCCGTTGTTCATGCGATCTGTGGCTAACTTCTGCACCGATTGTTTGTTATCAGCAGTTACAAGTGTGGATGGTGCTACACAAGCCTTCACCACTCTAAACAATTCTTTGTGTGGTAGTCTAACTAATTTATACACTCATACGTCAAAATCGACGGGAGAGTTCATGGTATATATACACTTCCGGGCATAATTATTAGGCCACCCCAGTGTTTAAAAAAAAGGATGTATTTCATGTTATTTTTTTATTATTTATTGCCAGGTGAATAATTGTAAATGAAAATAGAATAGTTCTTTTTTTAATACTGCACAATAGCATGTACATAAAATGAATTTATAAATATTTAATCATTATTTATATTGCAGTTTCATCAATGAAAGAATTTCGGGTGATTCGAACAAGTTAATCTTTGCTTCCTTATCTTGTAAAATTTTGCAAAGTAATAATAACAAAAGACCCATTCTGTTTTCATTTAGAATTATCCACTTGGCAATAAATACTAAAAATAGTATCATTTTTTTAAAAAAAACTGGGGTGGCCTAATGATTATGGCCGGTAGTATATATATATATATATATATATATATATATATATATATATAAAGGGTGTGTGGAATCAACGCATATGTATTGAAATGTTTTATGGAAGTTCTTCGTATCTAATGCTCATAAAATAATCGTGGTTCATGCAGAATTCAGGCTTCTTCGAAATTCTTCTGTTTTCTTGCCAATTGCTTGAGGCTGTCTTGTTCGGTTTTATCAAAAGTCGAAGCTAATCGTATTTTTAAAAGAAAGAAAGACTGCAAACATACAGAGATCGAGTGAATAAACAGCCAAAACGTGGCAGACGCTTAAGCAAAAAAAAATAATAAATATTGGGAAAAAATGTTAATCGGGAGCTCTTGAAGAAAATGAAAAATAGCGAACATAGAGTTGAAAAGAAAAGGATGAATGGATATGTGCGAATGCGAAGTCAAAGTGAAAAAACGCCAAGAAATAAATAAAAAAATATATAGACAAGGAGAAGGGAGGCTGCGGAGAGAAATGTATAAATAAATAAAAATTTGAAGAATGGTGAATGAAGAAGATTAATCTTGAAACATACAGAAAGGAGAGAACTAGAGGAAGATTATAAAGAAGAAGTAATGAAAGCGGAGACAGTTTCCCCGGAAAAAAAATGGGGATGATATTAAATCAACATAGAGAAATTAGAAAAAAGACGAATTGAAGAAAAGAAGAAAGTTGGATATAAAGAAATGGAGTCAGTGTAAACATACGAAGAAGAAGCTAAAATGAAATGAAGAAAGAAAGAAAAAAAATGAAAGGAGAAACATTGAAATAAAGACAATGCTAGAAAAAAGAAAATAAAATAAAAAAATGGCCATGCTGAAATAAAACAGAGCAAAAGAAAGAAAAATAAGGAAGAAAATGAAAGACTATGAAAGAAAGATGAAAAGAAAGAGAAAGAATAAATGGAAGAAAGAAAGAAAGCTGACCAGAAAGAAAATACGAAATTAGAAAAAAAAAAGAGAAATCAAGAAAAAACTGAAATGACAAAGAGAAAGAAAATTGATGCGAGGCAACAAAAAAAAAGAACGAAAATAAAAAGATAGAATGTTAGAAATAAAGAAAAGACATAGCAAAGGAAAAAAATCTTGAAATAAAATCAATAAAAAAAAAAATAAGTGAATCGGATGAGAACATCACGGAAAAAAAAATAAAATAAAAATGACAATGTAGGTATAAAGATATTCACGAAGATTTTTAACAGCAAGAAATCAATAAAACTAACAACGGCAAACACATGCCGAGAAGAATCATTCGAAATAATATGTGATCAAGACGGTTGCTTCATTGTTTGTTAGTCACGTGTGTTTGGTTTAAATAAATCAAATTTTTCGAAAGCCCTTTGGAGGCGAATGTTACAGACAACTATGTTAATGGCCTCTCACGCAGATAAAAACCTGCACGCACACAGTTATCTCGCTTCTCCTTTCACATGTGATTTTTATAGTATAATATTTTTTCCCTAGACATAACTATATATCGAAAAGTAAATGGAAAAAAAAAGTAACGTGCAGTTTATGATCCCGAAAGATCGTGCATTATTGCACGCTCTTGGTAATGCCAGGAGTGAGTAATGTCGATTATCGAAACCAAAAAAAAAACCAAGCAAAGTTTGAATTCTGACAGAAGTTGCTTACATAGAATAGTTTTCGAATTTACTAGATAAAGACTTATCCAAATGTAATTTTAAACTATTCTTCTACCTGTTTGTTATTTTATTTTTTCTTTGTTGCATATTTAAACTCCTCCTAGTATAAAGGGTGTTATTTTCGAATTTCATTCATCGGCCGACTATATATATATATATATATTAAAAAGTGTATAAACCTGGCTAGCCACATGTGAAAATTAAAATTAAAATATGGAAAAGACGCAGACATAACGTGGAGTATAGTGAAAACAGCCAAACCTTACAACGGTGACAACATATGTAGACTGTTCCAGGAAGAAACGTTTGCTATTATGTTATTCCCCAAAAATGAATTACTGAATGAAAGAACAAAAATTATGACTAAGTGCAAGCATCCCATAAAATACCTATTAGGGCCAAAAAACCATGGATGAAAACGTTATAATTTCTTCTCATTTTTTAAAATTGTGCGTTCAAAATTTCCCCGTTATGTGAGCGTTCAAAAAAAAAAAATCATCGTTACATAAGCGTTCTTAAAAATGCGATAAAAAAGTTATTGCAAATCCCCTGAAGACACTACATGGTAGAAACCTAGGTCGCATAATAACTCGTTTACAAATGAATATACAAAATTATCACTATACTCGTTTCGAAAAAACCTCCGCGTATATATACGGAAGAAAAAAAATGGTTGTAAAAAAAGAACATCAGCCAAAGCGATTTGGACCGAGCCAGTACATAGCCCAAAAAAAAAAACAAACCCAAAACGAGTAATCAATAACACAAAAGCGCTCAATCCGTAAGCAGAGCAGAATAAGTAAATTAACCTAGTGAGCCAACAAACCTACCAAGGTTTCACCTAAACGGATATATATGTGTGTGTGTGTGTGTGTGTGTAGGTGTTGTAGATTATATGGGCTGGTGATTAGTTTCCTTAAAAAGTGTATCTTTATGAAACATTACAAATATGCAAAATTATAGCAAAAGAAAAATAGACATTGTTTTGATAAATATCTGATTGTTGTCAAAATTAAGAATGCGCGTAAAATTCACGTATCAGCAAAATATTAGATTCTTTGAAACCAGCGTATCCGAGGTCAGTTAATGTGGGCTTTGGAATTATATAAACTATGTCTCAGAATATGACGTGATAGTTGATATGAGAGACAAAATCTATTTGTAGTGAGCAGTCAATCGAGGATCTGGATTTGAACTAAGATCTAGAAAAATCAGGGAAAACCGTGGGCATGCGCGGTCTCTGGTCCCTCGATGTGAGTTTGTTGTCGCCTTTGACCATACCTTTACTCGACGTCACGTCACCTGATGATAGAATAAATTAAGTTGATATATTTTTTGATACTCACCTTGTCCGTCTTATATTTCAATATTGATTTGTAGTTTATACAGCCAACATCACTCTGGTTTACGTCGCTTGGGTATTCGTCGTCACCAATATATTGCATACTGGTTAAATTGGTGCCCGTTGACTTGCTTTGATTTTTGGAAAAAAAATCAAAGCTTAAAACGAACCTGGCAAGAATCTGAGAGAAACCTAGAGGGTCGTTGTAATAGACAATATCCAAGAAAGGTAACTGACATTTTTCGATTACCTATGTGAGTTCTACTCTTGTTTACGTTACAAGAAAATACTGGTTTATCCAAAAAAACTTCTATGGAAGAGCATAATTTTTGCAGTGCGTGCAGTGTTTGGTTGTGAAGAAAGTGGGTATTTTTCTGTTGTATTAAGGAGGGTAGTGAGCATAATAAGGAATTAAAATTTGAAAAGAAAAGATGAAGTAATAGTCAGAGGAAGTAGTTTTGAAAGAAGAGATAAGTGCTTGTAAAACCTGATAACTTTTTTCGGACTCTTCCACTGTTTAAATTGATTTTCGGGCTCATCCATTTGTAGGGAGGTGAAAGCCATCATTGGAATTACGTCATATGACCGCTTTGTAAGGAACACCGCGATAGTTAAATTCAGTGAGGTTAATTGGGGGTGGTATAATGACCACAGGGAAGGAAAGTTAGACATACGTGAAAAGACCTCAGGTATTTTCTTCGTTTTATTTTCTTCTCTCCTTTGGATGTTGTTGTTGTTTTCTCAGTCAGACTTTAAAAAATGGGATGCACTGAAATAAACAAGATTTCGTGATCAATAATCGATCTTTTGGGATTTAGGAATACTGGGTGCAATGAAAACTCAAGCAGAAGTTCAAATGGGGATGCTAAAGTAATTTACCTGATGTTAGTTTGAATATTAGCGGCGCGGTCACCACCTACGATCGTGGATCGGGCATCGGATGTCTGTGTCTAGGGTTCAATTCGAAGGGAGAATGAAGTGACTGAAGAAACGAACTTTTTTGAACATCGTGTAATGTTTTGATATATGTATCTTTGAAAGAAAAATAAGAAAAGAAAAAGAACAAAAAAATGAAATTTTATATGTTGTATAAACTTTCCAATTGTTTGTATTCTTTAAAAAGAAAATAAGGAATATAAAGAGTATTTTTCAGTCATTGTAGAATTCTCTGGCATTGTGTTAAAAAAAGAAAGAAGAAAAAAGAACAGGAAAATGAATAAAGTAATACAATAACAGAAAAAAGTAGGTGTTTTTTTCACTTTTCACCTTCAGTGCATTGTGCGTTATATTTTTTTAGTTTAAACTTTTTCTTCGGGTTATCGCAGAAGAGGGTTGATGCAGCAAAGTTTACAATAGACTTATTAAAGAAGGAAAAATAGAGTTAACATTAAACTGAAAAAGCAAAGTCACCATAGCAGATGGGTGCTATAAGTCAGTATAATTTAGGTAACCACGCGTCTCTGAATCGAGATTTTTTTTTAAAGTGTGGCTTACATGTGGTATAAGGACGAAGGATCTGGTGAGGTTTGGTCACTCCTCGACTGTAAATGTTCTGGCGATAACTATTAATTCACGTCAAGGTTCCAATGTGTCTCAGTATGTGTAGACAGGAGACCTCCTCCAAAAAAAAAAAAAAACGGAAAAAGAAGGAAAAAGAAGAAAAAGGAAAATATTGTCTTATGAAAATCATGCAGTGGTTTGATTCATTGTTATGCCTTAGTTAAGAGACTAACTTGGAGATAACATCAAGAGAATTAAAAAGGATCGCCAGAGAACAAACATAGTCGACCTCGTTTTGCTGTAAATAGAGGAATCGTGCTGCTAGGATCATGTGATGCTGTAAAATAATATATATGTAGGCTTATAATAAGCATTCGAGTCTGAAACAATGTCTGACAGGATTTTTCGAATGCTTTATTTCTAGAATATGGAACTTTACAAAACTCGTTTTCTGCCTTAAATAAATGACATTCGATTAAAGTTGATGAGTAAAATAAGTTATACTTAAAAATGTGTCTGTCTTTCTGAGGTGAGGTATTTACATTATTTACATTGTTCGAAATGTTCTCATTTCTATTGTCATATTCGCAACGTTTCAGCCGTTTTAAACTTCAACCTTCTTCAGTCAACTGGTCGGGATGTACATCGGCCAAAACGTCGTGAATATGAAAATAAAGACGTGGACAACAGTCCAAACTATGGAAATAAGATTAAAATTTACCGGTCGTTATTTTTTGTTTTAGAATTTTTACAGAGGATCGATCCTGGCCAGGTCCCTGCACACCGATCAAGTTGCTTATTTCTCACCAGCACAAATTTGAACAACGTCTGGTTTATAAGGAAAATAGACACAGGATCAAAATCCTTCTACTGTCTGGGTTAAATCTAAGAGATTAGAATTATTATTATTTAAAACTACTTATATCGAGAGATATTTTTTATTTTTACGAAATAAAGTTTTATTGGTAATTAAGACTGGGGCAAATAAATAAAGTGGTATCTTTTCAAAACTCAAGATAAAAAAAAGCTATTTGTCTATATTTTTGAGATGAGGTAGTGTTTACAATATTTATATTATTCGGACTATTGTCATCATCTTTGTTGCCATTTGTACGACGTTTCAGCCGTTGTACACTTCGGCCTTCTTCAGATACTAGGAATTTCAAGCCGAACCCTTTATTACAATCACTTGGATATATCAACCTCATTCCTTGCGTAAAGCTACGATTGGAAGTCATGAGTAATCTCCCTCTAACCTTGCAAGTTCACTACTGCTGTAGCTTGGTGTTGAACTCACAACTCTTTGGGTCAAGCCACAGGAACTCACCAAAGTCTATATCTACTCACCAAAGATGAAAACAATAGTCGAATAATGTAAATACTATAAAAAAAACCTGTTTTGAAGACTAGATTGGCATGACTAACAGAGATCAAGTAGGGGTGGATGATCGATTATAGGTTGTCATATCGGCTTTTCGTCAGGGATATACGTAGTCTTAGAAGCATTTGCAAAGAAAATTTGGTTGAAGTAATTTGGATGACTAGCTCGGTAGATGAAGCAATTTAATTTTGACAGACAATCTTATAAAAGATCCATTAAGAATCTGTAATGTAATCGATCCCGACTTGTCAGGTCGGATAAAGACACTTTCTTACCGGCTCACTGTGGCTTCCCTGTGTCTCTTCTACAAATACTTTCACGGCTTTTGCTCAGATGAACTTAGCTCACTGGTGCCCCCATACTCGAGCCACAAGATTAGCAACAATGTTCCACCCTTTTACTGTGAAACCAATAAAATGTACTCCAGCAGCTTCATCTCTCTCAAACCCCGCCTGTAGAATTCCCTTCAATTTACTCGCTTCCCCAACAGCTTCAATCTCCAAGAATTTAAATGTAAAGTCAATAGTCATCTCCTATCTCACTAACCTGCATCCTCTCTCTCTCATGCTCCTTTCTCCGTCTACTCCACTCTCATCAGTTTTTTGTTAATCATTTCACCCCAATCTTTGTCTTACCCACTTCCTGACATCCCCTATAACCTGTCACTCTTTCTCATAACTTTCCTCCTATGTAACCCCCTGGAAAACAGTGGCAGTAAAATTCCTTGGGGCGGTATGTTAATAATAAAAAAATTATATTCTATGAATAAAACGGTTTGAAATTACAACATTACTTAGGAAAATTAAAAGTATTTCTAAATATACTAGAGAGTAATTAACATTTTTCCCAGTGGTTCAAAACATCAAGGAATATTATCTGTTTATGTAGGGGTAATAAGTGCTATTTTGATCTTTAATTTTTGTTCGATGTGGCAACAAATAGATTAACATTCTCTGTAATGAAAAATTTCAACAACTGATAGATTAACATTTCTTGTATTGACTAATCGCACTTATACGTCTACAAAAAACAATCACACACACATATGTATATAGTTCATTAGTTTTTTATTATAATTAGATTAGTACACAGTTGTATTAAAAGTGTTCAATACAATTATATTGTAGAACATTTGAATATTTTTCATTTGGAAACGAGCTTTTAATCAAACACTATTATGTATTTATTTCTTCCAACCTGAGAATTTACGATAAATTTTTCTCACAAAAATGTGTGTTATTCGGCAGGGTTTGAAACTGCGACCCCTATCCACATGGGGAAAACCACCAAGTAATCTGGCGCGTCTTAGACCTCTCGACCACGAATGAAGATAAGTCATTAAGATAGGCTTAATTTGACTTCAGTTAGACTGATCGTAATTCGTGGACGAGAGATCTAATACGCGACAGATCACTTAGTGATCGAATCACTTAGGTTCGAATCCCGCCGAATGACAAATATTTTCAAAACAAAAATGTATCTTAAATTAGCAGACCGGTAGAAATAAATATATAATAGTGTTTCATTATAAACAGAATATCTATTTAAATACGAGTATCGATCAAAAATAATGTTCAAACAAATCATTTCAAATATATATATATATATATATATATATATATATATATATATATATTAGTCATCCACATACAAGTCTGTTTCGCTGTATCACAGCTCATCAGTGTGGCCAGACACATCCACCTGCTTCTGGCCGGGATCAAAAACTCGACCGATTTGGTGTCAATCGGAGTCTCTACTCCCTAAGCCATCGGCGGATGGGGTCAGTGAAGGGAAATTTTAACGTCTTGTATGTAAGCAGTGTATACAGACGCCAGTCACCGATATATATATATATATATATATATCGTCTGAACGTATGCTATAATCATGGGTAAGAGTGCTCAATATTAGATATAGAGCGTATGTAAATTAAATTAAATATTGCAACGAATGAAGATAAATTTGGTATCCAAATATACAATATCCATATATATATATATATATATATATATATATATATTATCTTTGGTTACTATTTCCGTTGCCTAGCGGAGATTTATGTCAACACAAAATAAAATCGTCGGTGATGGTGGATGTTATTGTATTACCGTCTTATTAACCTCTCTGAATTTGGCTCATGTGTGCAGAAAGCTTAGAACCAAATTGATAAAAAAATTATCCAAATGTTGGAGAATTTTTGTCTTTATTTTCAACTGAAATTAAAGCAAAAATACGACGTTTAGAACGGCTCATGATTAAAAATAATAGACATTCATTGTCTCTTATATTTAATAGTATATGTTTATAAAATTATTTGCTGCCTCGATACACTATATATATATATATATATATATATATATATGAATATTGTACATTTGTTGACTCTCTTCAGGCGAATAAACTTGTTACTTCCCATATAGAGACCCGTTTGTTTTTCTTATGGCCAAGGTATCGTGTATAAATATAAAAGTCAAGTGTGTGTCGGAGGGTTGTTGTTTTTTTTAAACTCGCACGTTAATTCTCTTCTGGCGCCACCTTTATCTCTAAGGAATTTGATTTCGTCTTTATACTTTAAAATCGTTTTTCTACAGGTCAACTTTAGTCTAAAAACACGTGTAGCGTCACAAATACCATTATGGACACTTATTGCATCACACAAGAAGCAGGTAATATAAATAATAATAATAAGAGCAATAAATGTACACTTTAAACAAACCATTCACGGCTTCTTGCACTTGTTATTATATATATATATATATATATATATATATATATATATATATATATAGCTATATATATATATATATATATATATATATAAATCCAGGCAAAGAGGATCCAAGGTTTTACCAAAGTTGTACCCCGGCACTTATTTTATTATAAAGAGTGATCAATGTAATAAATATTATAGAGCTTAATATAAGCATATAATTATGAATTAATTGTACATTGCGACACGGAAATGTTTCGAAAAAGATTCTGTTTATCACGCAATGTTGGATGCTGGTTGTAAATTTGATTTACCTTTAAATACAAAATCATCAGTTTGCTGTTTTTGTATGTGGGAATATATAAAATTTATGTGTGTGTTCCTTTATATCTCGAAACATAGAAATTTCCGTGTTGCAATGTACAATTAATTCATATTATATATATATATATATATATATATATATATACATTCATTAATATATTGGTTATGTCTTGAAGGGTGTCACAATGCTTTGAGTAAAATAAAGGAAGCAAAGAAGTAGGTGGGTATTACCTATTTATTAAACATTAATCATCCGAGATCAAAATCTCATCTTCAGAATGGCAGAGAAACTTTATTCTGTCCGGGTGTCTTCACGGCCTTTCAAAGAATGGCTATTCCTGGCTAACTGTCTGCTGCTGCTGTATGTGTGTGTGTGTGTGTGTGTGTGTATGTGTGTGCGCGCGCGTGTGTGTGTGTGTATTCTAGTTGGGGCCTTTTTGGTGTGATGATATCAGTCTGCTTGTATGTGTGGTTTATCATAGTGTGATCTGACCGGTGCATTGACTCTTTGACCGGGCTGAAGAGGATCAGTTTCATTAGTGTTGATTTATCTATTTGATATATCCAGTGGTGTGTGCGTGTCCGTGACTCTGTCATGTGTGTTACTTATTGTAATTTATTCTACTTTATTTTGTATGTTCGTGTGTGTGTGCTTTCCGGTGTTTGGTGCCTTATATATACATACATACACACACACATATATATATATATATATATATATATATATATATATATATGCATATATATATATATATATATATATATATACATATATATATTAATGCATGTTTTATCAGAAATCGTTCTTTTAAACATCTTGCATTAAATATGACACACAAGAAAAATTTGATTAATATATATTTATTAGGTGTTAAGATTCATTTCTCCCATCAATCGATCTGTCCTGAATATATATATTCAGGAGAATTTTACTTATATTCCACAAAAACTCTGGACAAATTCTAACTTGTTTGCAAGACTGATATTAATTTTAGACAGCTACAGGAGCACATATTTCGTTTGCTTGTTTTAAAATGTCAAATTTAAGTTAAGTTTTATTTTACATTTATTTAAATTCGATTTTTATTTTTTTTATTCTTTGTCTGTTTTACATTTATTTAAATTTTATTTTTATTTGTTTTATTCTTTGTCTGTTTTTCTTTCTTTTTTTAGTTTTTCTTTTTTAACTTCCTCTATTTAGTTTCGTAGTCTAGTGTGATGTTGTATTCGTTGAACTTGTGTTTTGGTTTCCGATGTTTCTTGCTTATTTTTTTATTTTTCGCCTTTATTGAGAACATCGTATTAAACGCCTTTCTTTTCTCAGTTTATATTTTTAGACTTTTTATTACGTTTTTCTTAGTTCGGCCATATTGTTTTTCTGATAGGCAGTTGTGAGAGCACATATTTCGTTTGCTACGTTTAAAAAAACTCAAATTTAAGTTAAGTTTTTTTTACATATATTTAAATTCGATTTTCCTTTTTTTTTCTTTATTCTTTGTCTGATTTTCATTATTCCTTTTTATTTTTTTTTACCCTTCTCTAGTTAGTTTCGTAGTCTAATGTCGTGGTTTCCAATGTTTCTTGCTTATTTTTTTTCTTTTGGTTGTATTGAGAACATCGTATTAAACGTCTGTCCTTTTTCAGTTTATTTTTTAGACCATTTCGTTTTTTTATTAGTTCGGCCATATTATTTTTCTTTCACGGAAACCTTTTTTGCGCTTGCTTTTTATTTTCATTTTTTAGTCCTCTTTGCTAAGGGAATTATTGGGATTTTATTTTATTTGTCTAATTTTTTTTTCTTTTTTTTGCTGGTAAACACAGTTTTTTGCGTTATATTTGGTTTCCTTGTTAAAAAGTTGATTTGATTTGACTTTCTTATTTTATTGTGTAATTTAAAAATATTTGATTTGCCTTCTTTTATTTTTTGGTCTCTTTTAATTCATTTTTCCTTTAGTTGTTAAATTTTCTTCGCTTAGTGATATACTTAGTTTTCTTTGCATAGTGATATACTTAGTTTTTCGTGTTATATTTTAAGTTTTTTCCCTGTTAACGTTTTTACGTAAACAAGTATTTAATTTTTTCGACACTTTTATTATTTTGCCTCGTAAACCTATTTGTCATCGTGTCTTTTTTTTTCGTTAAATCAATTACTTATTTTTTTTATATAATTCTTTTATCTAAAAAGAAAGAAAAACACCAATAAAAAAAGGGAAAATCAATTTTAAAATAATGGCCAACAAATGCCGACTTGTTTGAAAAATAAAGCTCTTAGGTTTTGAAAAAAAAGCCACTAAATAAAGAGGAAAAATACACAAGAAAAGAAAACCAAGAAAAAAAACGAAGAAAATAACGTATGGTAGCCGAAAATGGATAGATCTCGGAAAACGAGAAAACCGCAACTACTCAAGGAAAGGCCAGGAGTAACGTGACAATTACCGGCAGCAAGGAGGATGTAGGAGACGGGGAATCGCCCTCTGGCTGGATGTCCCCTTCCTGATCTGTATTATCAACGGAGATCATGGAGAGAGCCAAAAACTGTGTCCGTCGTTTTGGTGGACAAGCGCTAGTGCAAGATTTTTCGCTCCAACAAAGACACGGTTATCAAAGCTTTTTCGTCTTAAACCCCAAAGAATCATAAAAAAGAAAGGATACTTCATGTGAGCCATACTGTTACACAGGCCTGCCGACTACGAGGATACATCCAATCGTGATATAATCATGAAAGATTTTATCATATGTACGGAATATCAGGACAGGCAACGGACCAAGTTTCAGTGTACGAGTTTCCTCCTCATATATTAGAAGGAAGCCTGGCTGCTTTCAAGGCAAAATATGGGCAAATACTCAGTGCTTGCTCTGACTACTTGAACGGGAGATGAAGTTTCCAAATTATGATGGATCCCGAAGCACTTATCTCAGTCCCCAACTGCCTGGATACAGAGAGTCAGAAGATGCCGGTTATTGTATAAGGCCAGAGAAAGACCTGTTCTAAGTGTAGACAGACTGGATAGAAGAGCTCTGTAGTTCTAACCCTCACCGGTCCACATCCCCTATGGTCAAATCTGTTATTTCTGTCCGCCCGTAATTTGCATGTCAACGACTGGGACCGCTGGTGTTAAACAGCTGGTTGAGTCTAATACTTAGCCCCCTATTTTCCGAGAGGTCTTTGCCAACCGCAACGGAAAAGAAAGTGGGTGAATGGCTGGCCATTGACATGATTAGACGAAAGCGCCAGACAGCGGGACTTCCGTTCCCACAAGCCGTAACTGCTAATAATAAACACAGTTCCACTCCCTCTACAAGTTCCAAGGGTGATGACCTAGCCAGCTAAGACGAAGAAACTTAAATTACGAATCCATTTCCGAAAAAAAGAAACATTGGAGCAACTCTAATCTGATTTAAAGAAAGATCCAAGAAATCCACAGCAGCGTGCCCTTCTTTCTCAGCACCGTCATATCATGGTCTCGCCTCCACTTAGTAAATTTAATGCCACTTCAACAAAATGATCAATTTGAAGAAGACATTTAGAAATAAAATACAAAACACCACTCCTCAACTACCAAAAACCAGTCCTATGCCAACAAATCATTTAATTTCCTTAAAAGGGCTGATGCAGCATCATTCAAACGGCACAGGAGTCCTTCCGTGAAGAGCAAGGGAAAAAGAAAAAAAAAAGAAAAAACTAAAACTCATATATAATTTAGGGGAAAACGCATGTCGAGTGTTTAACAAATAAGGCGAAATAGCCTTCTCCCGATGCCGAAAACACAAAGGTCTGAAAATAGGGTAAAACTTTCATAAAAAAAGCGTCTATACAAAAGACGTTTAGGATCCGAGAAATTTTCCGAAGGCGCAAAGTGTCCTCACCGTTGTCCGTTTATCAGGATAACAAAATACGAACCATGTTACAAAGGACGAATGATGCTTTTTCAACATTCCCTTCGCTTTCTTACTTCAGTGAAGATGACAGTAATAAATTATATCAGTTCTCTTCAATAAGGTCCTTTCATTTTGTTTACTCATCACTATACACATCTTTAAAATTAACGTTTCTCTTGAGGATTGGTGGTCTGTCGCTTGATCACAATATCAAAAAGGAGATGGGTCAAAGCTCAATGAGACGGGCTGTCAGTGTTCTATTACCAGACATGTTTAATGTAGATCCACAATCCTAAATAAACTGACCATGGCTCCCCGATTGACTCGTATAAATGGCCGAGGCCTGAGATCGAGGACTCGCCGGGCTCGTCTCGATCGTGATCTTCAGCGCTTCGGTGTGGATGAACGTTGTATACAGGAGACTCGTTTTTCAACTCGCGACCGCTAATGTATAGCGTTTAGGAGGTTTTTCTTCTATGCTGCATGTTTTGATGTACGCTCTAGAGGTGTTTCTTGGCTAGTGAGCAATTCTTTGGACGCGGCGTGTGCTCCTGTCTTTGTAAATCAGGTGGGCAAGCATTGCGTGCTGGATGTTACCATGAAGGATAAAGTCCCTTGGTCTCATCGGATTTTATGCGTCTAAGATCATGCGGAATGGTCTGTTTTGTTTCGGCAAATCGAGCTGTTTTTGATGACACCACGTCAGGTAGTTCTAGCATGCGATCGAAATGTCGTCCTTGAACCCACCGTAGAGCAAATCAGGCAAAAAGCATGTACTAATAACCTGGATGTGAAACCATTTCGGGAATTGTCGGTAAGTATCGAATTAAGCACCCGCGAGAGGGTAGTGTGGACTTGGACGAACAGAAACGACTCGGATTCAGTAGTACGTTTTGCTACATCAACCGAGTTCTAGTTCAAAGTCGATGTAGAACTCTTAGGTTTGTCTATAATTCTGAGATGAGGTAATATTTACACTATTTACATTATTAGGACTATTGTCCTCATCTTTGTACGCTTATGAATTTCTAACCGAACTCTTTATTACAATCACTGGGATATATCATTCTCATTACTTGCGTAAACCCTCTTTTTGTAGTCATGAGTTATCTTCCTCTAACCATTTAAGTTACTTGCTCACCACTGCTGTAGCCTGGTACTTAACTCAAAAATCTTTGGGTCAAGTCACTGGAACTAACCAAGGTCTACATCCAGTGTGCCATTTGTCCTTAAGGAATCAGAATGATATACCCCAATGATTGTAATAAAGGGTTTGGTTCGAAATTCCTAGCATCTGAAAAAGGCCGGAGCGAAATGTCATACAAATAGCAACAAAGATGAGGACAATAATGTAAATTGTGACTCTTAGGTTGCCTACGTTTTCATTCGATAATTTACTCAGATCCTAGGCTCGTCCAGGTTCGCGCATGCCTAGATAAGACTAAGGCTAGCTTGGCTGGTTACTAGAAATTGAACGCTTTATTGTTTCATGAGTAAGATTTTCAGGACCAGCTACTATTAATGCTAGATGGGGAATTGACAAGGTACTGTGATTGGGAATACGTTCTGGGATTCATTGAAATCTAAAATTAGTTGGTTTGTTGCTGAGTTTAGTCGTCGATTCAATCTAAGTTAGCAATACAAACGGCATACGATGCGAAAGTTGATCGGACGATTAAATCCTGTGTTAGTGAGGACGTAGCCATAGATAGAGTTGAGCTGGCCTCCTTGCATATCAAGGAAGATCAAGCTCTTGTAGGTTAGGGCTAGGTTGAAAATAATATCTCCAGGGGCAACTTCTGGCTTCTGAATTGCGTGTAGAGGAATAAAAGAAATGCTACCAATTGTCATATCGCATGCATCACATTTCCGGACAATCAGATCGTGACTATAAACGCGAGTCTATGTGAGACGTTTTATGATTACTTTCAGAAACTATTCTCAAGGGAGCCCGGTATGAGCATTGTTTAGTCCGATTCCTATTTGACCGACTTCCCCGCCTCGAGGCCGCTGAAGCAGCTAGGTTCAAAGGACCCGTTACAGAGTCAAAGATCTGGAAAGCTTTGAAGGTGGTTGGCCGGGACAAAATTCCAGGGTTAGATGGTCTTTCTTACAAACTGTAATTGAGATAGTTGCTTGGTCACGTTCCCCTGCTGGCACTGATTTACAAAAAGTGGATGAAGCAGGGTCTTTGCCACAACGCTTCACCACAGGTGGAATTAAATTGATACGCAAAACCAAGGACGGTGGAGATAGGTTATCTTCCGGCCTTTGACGATGCTAAATACAGAGCTGAAGATTTTAGACAAAACCCTGATCAAGCGTTTGCCCGCTGTCTGATTGGCCATGAGCAGACTTGTGCTGTAAAGGGTAGGACTATTTAGGATAAACTTCATTTAGTACTCTTGATCGTCGAGAAAATCTATAGTGAAGTCGTGATTATCAATTTAGATCAGTTCAAGGCATTTGCTAGGGATGAACATCGTTTTTTAGAGGCTGTTTTTTCAGCCACATGTTTTGGGTCGTATTTTAGATGCTGGGTTCAACTTCTGTATGAGTTTGCCGGAGTACTAGTGGAAGTGAATAGGGTACGATCTGAGCCTTTACTATTGTCCATTGATCTAAGATATTCGCTTTCCCCTCAGTTTTACGTTCTTGCGTTGGAACTTTTCTTCGCAAGTTAAGGGCGAACCTGGTCCTACACGGAATCTTAATACCTGTGTTAGAATACGAACATTAAATAGCTTAGTTACTTGTTTTATTTTATAATCATATCGCCCCAAGCAAGGCAGTCTATTGCCACTGGTGCGCAAGAGGTTACACGAGAAGAAAGTTATGAGAAATGAGGATCTACATAATAAGTGAAATGCAATGACCCTTAGTCATTTACTGTCTATGAGGATTGTACGAAGCCTTAGTCAAACTATGTAAGAATTATTCAATTTCTTCATAACAATATCAAGTCGCATTCTACCCGTATCTAAACAAAGTGGAGATGAGATATTGATTGGTGGACTTAAAAATAAAGCTTACTTTATACCAAAGAGCAAAATGTCTACTAATAAAGGATTTAATTTTCGCCAAAATATTAAAGCAAAACTTCATGCGGCAATATTCATAAGTACAAATACCCTTCGGATGCTCTAAGCCACTCATTGCATTCTCTGGCCTAGCGGTCATGAGAATGCCGAAACCAGCACTTTTTAACAATCTAACATTCGATTGAAAACCGGTAGATACTGAATCTAGGCGGCACACGGGGTAGGCTAAATGGTTTATCTAACCCAAAGTACTCGGATGTTGAAGGAAGGCATAATCGAGCCAAGTCATTCACCGTGGAGAACTCAATCCTTCGTAGTCTCTTCTGTGAATTGAAAAACAAAAGCGACTGATAATTGTCTATTTCCTAACGATTAAGTGGTTTACTTTGCTGGATGACTAACCACTGCTAAGAATAAACAAGATGATAGAAAAATAAGCCTAAGCGGTTTATTTACTCCGGACTTCATGTCTATAATCAGGCAGTCTGTTGCCACTGGTGCTCAAGAGGTTACACAAGAAGAAAGTTATGAGAAAGATTGACAGGTTAAAGGGCGTGTCAGGAAGTGGGTAAGAGAAGGGTCAAGATACTGAGAGTGGAGTGGACGGAGAAAGAAGCATGAGAGAGATTATGCAAGTTATGTGATAGGAGATGACTATTGACTTTACACTTGAACTCCTGGAGATTGAAGCTGTCGCGGTAGCAAATAAACAGAAGGGTATTCCACAGGCGGGAAGTGCGTGAAAAAAGCTGATGGAGTAGAATCTACGTTTACATTTTATTAGTTTCACTGTAAAATGGTGAGACCTAGTTGCTAAACTGGTGACTCGAGCAAATTCCTGCACAGGGGACCAGAAAGCTAAATTCATCGGAGCAAAAGCCGTGAAAGCATTTCTAGAAGAGACACAGGTAAGCCACATGGCATCGATGAGAAAGGGACTGTATCTGAGCTGCCAAGTTGGGATCGATCACATTACAGATTCTCCGTTAGATTTTGTCAAGGACTCCTAGGTGGATAGCAGGGGCACCCAAGCAGATATGGCAGCAGTATTCAATGCAAGGACGGATGGTAGATTTATATATGTGCAGAATGGCTTCAAACGGGAAAACATAGGATTTCATAGAATTTGTGATGTGGTGATACCGACCGAGCAAAAGCGATGGGCCGGATGTTTGCACTCTCACGACCAAAAAGGAAATGACCAAAACTATCCGATGCGCAGCCGGATCGACACAGATGTTCCGGTTGAAAACTAAAAATTAATTAAATATTAAATTCCAGTTTGCGAGCCTACGCGAATTTTATTTATCGGCCAATGAGAAGCCCAGAATCAAATACAAGTGAGAATTCCCAAATGATCTGCTGCGATCCAAAAAGTCGAAATAAAAAGTCGATACAGAAAGCATCGACAGACAGACCGACCCACACATGGACTGACTCGAGAGGGACGAGAGTAATTAGTATCTCCCTTGACCAAGTCAAGTGGCTTACTATGCTCGTCGCCTTCACTCTCTTTTCCTTCTTTGCTCTCTCAAAACTATTTACTGACCAAAGGAGCGGATGCATCAAATACATTCCTTACTTACAACGCTCACACATACCTAAGTATTAATTCTCTTTTCAGCATTTTATTGCCATGAACATTTTAACGTCCGTTGGACCCATATTTAAATGATTACTTTAATTGTAAAAACCTTAATTGATACGTGTATATATAAAATGTTATTTCTCTACTTAATTTGCTTTTCTTGGTTTTTAACCTTTCTTTATGACTTATAGTGGGCTATCTACAACGAGGCCAAATTGCGTTAATCTACCCTTAAAACTACCCTTTAAAAGAACTCGTCCCCACAATAAACTGGAAAAGAACGAACCCCCACTATAATGTATGATGGTGCTTGTCGTAAGAGTGGTTTGTAAGAAAATGATGCATTTGTGCAAGGAATATTTTATAGCTTTCTTGGGTCATTTATTGTGGCTAGTCATGTTGTTTTAAGACAGAGAAAGACCAGCCGTTCTCCTAGCCAATTTTGACCTTGTGCCCTACTTTTTTATATTAAACAAAAATAAATATAATTTATACAAAACTCTTTTGGACAGAGTCTCTGCCTTCTAGCGGAACCCATACGAGGCTAAACCGAGGAGTAATGTTTCGTCTGGGGAAAAACAAACAAAGACCCGACCCTGAATGCAGGGTCTACGGGAAATTTCTGCCCGAGCTTAACGGATCGTCTGGGTAAAATTTACCAGGTTCCAACCACGCGTCTTTATGGTATAGGGGAAATTTTAAGGTCCCACGGTAAACACGTCCTTGTACAACATCCCGCCTGTTGAAGAAGGACCTGATAAATACTGATTTCATTAAAGATTACAATGAAGCCAACATGAATTGTCTCAAACAATTCTATTACAATTTAATGAACTCTCAATGTTAACCATTTTGATAATGGCTGATCTTCGGTGCAGAGAAACTTATTATTTCCACTAAGGTCTGACGCCCAACTATAAAAGGTTACTGGAGACGAACTTTCATAAACTTTTTTAATTACCTACTGAGACGAAAGTTTTAATCAGCTACACTAACTTACGAAATATGTCTCAGGTCCAGTTTTCAAGTATTCCCCAAACGCACCTTCCTACGAAGAGGTCTTAAGAACACTGGACAGGATCTACATAATAATTGAAATGCAATGACCCTTAGTCATTTACTGTCTATGAGGATTTTACGAAGCCTTAGTCAAACTATGTAAGAATTATTCAATTTCTTTAGAACAATATCAAGTCGCATTCTACCCGTATCTAAACAAAGTGGAGATGAGATATTGATTGGTGGACTTAAAAATAAAGCTTACTTTATACCAAAGTGCAAAATGTCTACTAATAAAGGATTTAATTTTCGCCAAAATATTAAAGCAAAACTTCATGCGGCAATATTCATAAGCACAAATACCCTTCGGATGCTCTAAGCCACTCATTGCATTCTCTGGCCTAGCGGTCATGAGAATGCCGAACCCAGCACTTTTTAACAATCTAACATTCGATTGAAAACCGGTAGATACTGAATCTAGGCGGCACACGGGGTAGGATAAATTGTTTATCTAACCCAAAGTACACGTATGTTGAAGGAAGGCATAATCGAACCAAGTCATTCACCGTGGAGAACTCAATCCTTCGTAGTCTCTTCTGTGAATTAAAAAAAAATCGACTGATAATTGTCTATTTCCTAACGATTAAGTGGTTTACTTTGCTGGATGACTACCCACTGCTAAGAATAAACAAGATGATAGAAAAATAACCCTAAGTGGTTTATTTATTCCGGACTTCATGTCTATAATCAGGTAGTTATAAAGCCCAGCAATAAATCTTATACGGTCTTCGAAGCGAGTGGCAAGCTATCAATTTCGCAGAATACCGCTTGATGTGACTAATGTGGGAGCTAGCTTTTATTTGTTGATAGACGAGATAAATATTGAAAGAAAACCAGAAACACTTATGCTTACAGCGACAATGTAACCATTTGTTGGAAAAATCGAGCGGATCATGACAAATTCTTTAATATATTAATGGCTCTTGTTAAAAGTACAAGTTGAGACTTAACCCAGATAAATGTTATTTTAGACGTAAAATTATAAAACTATTTTGATTTTAAAGATCCACCTTCGTCAAAAAATTTTAATTTGCAATAATCATGAATAATTCCCTATTCCCTTTTGCGATATTGTGCCCAGATATATCCTGTACAACGGTCATACATGCACTTTGATTAGTTGTTGTCTTTTTCAGGTTACCCGCGTATTTGGACAGAGGGGCTTCAGTTACGTTTAAACGCGTACAGCGATTTCTATAAGAGTACGAAATCGCTATAATTATGTAATCCGCAAGACAATGGTCTGTGTGAGAGGTATAATGGAATAATCGGGAAAACTGTTGAATTAGATGCAGCTGATAACTGGGTAGCTGTAGAGAATTGGGAACTATTAACCCCAGAGGACCTACATGCTATTAGAACGTTGTTGTACACCACCACTAACGCAACATGCCTTTAACAATTCTTCCCGTTTCCAAGAAAAAAGTTCAACTGTAGCGTCTCTAAATTTCTAGGTCCTTGAAATCGAGAATGATTTTACTAAAAAGACTCGACGGAATAAAAACTATATTTTGTGGAGTAGTTATCGCACTGAATGTTAGAATGTGCTATGTCGGTTGCTAATCGACTTAGCGTACCCAGAATGTTAGGAACGTGGTAATCTTCCACTGAAAGCTGACTCCTTAGTATTCGGCTAACTGTCGATAATATCAACTGCCTAGCTGTTCTAGTTAACTCCAATAGAACTCTAAAGAACTCCTATGAACTTCCCAAGACTTCTCAAGAACTTCCTATTAACTCTTATTAATATAGGAGGGAGAGTCCATTATCCGATGAATAGGTGTGTTTCACCATAACACTATCTACTGGAGGATCATGTAGAGCTACTAGATGGCAACCCTCAATATGGGCGTGTCCGTTACCCAGATCGACGGAAAAACACAGTCTCACTAAGAAACGTGGCTCCAACATTGGACGAATCGGAATCCATTGAGATAAAAGAGGGATTTACTGAATTTACATCCAAGGCATTTGTAGAGACAGAGATATAGTCTCATTCTGAATATTATGACAAATCCTTGAGCTCTTATCACTCGAGTGACGACGAATAGATTTCTCTGAATAAAACACACCCCTACCATTACATCGGAGGACGTGAAAGTCACTCGTATACTACGAAGACGTAGCAGGATTAAATCCAGTTCGTGAAAGAACGAGAAAGAACCTCAGCATCTTTCTGGCAATCCAACGCGATATCGCAGACAGCAAAGAATGCCTGCTCGATTCAAGAACTTCATTCGTGTATAGAAATAATGCAGAGAAGAATGTGCTATGGTTCATTTTCTTTATTAACGAAGTTTCGGATGTTGTACGCTCCGGCCTGAGGAAGGCCGGAACGTGCAACGGCCGAAACGTCTGCTAGAAATTTATGCTAGGAATTTCAAACCAGACCCTTTTATTACAATCACTCGGGTATATCATCGTACAAATGGCAACAAAAATGAGGATAATAGTCCGAATAATGGAAATACTCTAAAAACTCATCTCAGAAATATAGACAAATAGAATGATCTCTTATTAAACGTCGTGCAAATGGCAATATTGATGAAGACAACAGTCCGAATAATGTTGGTTGGTTGTTTTTGTTTTATGGCATATCAACCTTGGCGGGTCATTTAGTGCCAACTAAATTTTATTTATTTATTAATTGCTGGTAATACCTTTTTCTTTCAACAACTTATTGTTGTTGTTGTTTTATAGAAGTTTTTGTGTCTAGTAACACCTTTTCTTTTCGAGTATCAAGATTCATTGGGACTTGTTTTAAAGGACAGGGTCCCCAAGTCCTACCCCATTATTTAACCCATAACTGGAGGGAAGGGACGGATTAATACCTTTCCCAAGGATACCAGTGCTTAAGTGAATGCAGAGTATTCAACTGGAACTTGAACTCGGCTCACTGATTTCTCTTTCCGAGCCGATATCCACTGCACCACAACGCACATCCGTCATTAACCGCTTACAGCAGCTGGTATTCCCAAGCGGTCACCCATCTAAGTACTGACTAGGCTCAACGTTGCTTAACTTCGGTGATCGAGCGAGAACCGGTGTATTCAACGTGATCTGGCCGTAAGCACGCACATCCGTCACTAAACGCTTACAGCACCCGGTATTCCCAAGCGGTCATCATCTAAGTACTGACCAGGCTCAACGTTGCTTAACTTCGATGATCGATCGAGAACCGTTCTATTCAACGTGATATGGCCGTAAGCCCGTATAATGTAAATACTGTAAATACTACCTCATCTCAGAAATATACACAAGTACTAAATTTTTCTTGTCTGTCGTACTTAGGAGTTTGTTACTTTAACTAAATACCGAATTCGAAGTGTCGTGAGGGTACTTCTGTGTTTTAACTCGTCAGAGCTATTTGGTTTTTCGACATCAGCAGGAATCTTCTCACTTAAAGACAAACTCTTTGTATTTATCAACACTGTAGCTGCACTTCGATATGGAGCACTTTAGACAGAAAAAAAACCCTGCTTGCCAAAATACAATTTATCAGTAAAACTAGTGAAAAAAAACAAAATCAAAAAACAATGGCGCTTAACATTATCACAGTTAAACACTATATACACTACCGGCCATAATTATTAGGCAATGTTTTAAAAAAATGATGGGTTTCATACAATTTTTTAGTATTTATTGCCAAGTGAATAATTATTAATGAAAATATATTGGCTTTTTTGTTAATATTGCAAAATAACTTGGGCAACTAATAAATTTCCACTTCCCGCCTGTGGAACTCGCTCCCATATTCTTGCTTTCCTGACGGCTACAACCTCCAGAAATTTAAATGCAAAGTCAATACTCATCTACTAACCACTGGACTCTAGCTTTCTCCCCACCCCCGTATAACCTGCCATTTCTCTCCACCTATGTATCTGTCATCGCACCTGCATTCTCAGCTTTCTATTGTTCCTTTCTAACTAGTTTGTACTCCTCACTCTTTTCTAATTAATCTTTTTACAGTTATGTAGCCCACCGCTCATCAGTGTCATTTCTGCCTTGCTCGGGGTGAAATGATTAAAAAAAAAATTAATAATTACATATAATGCACGTTCATCAATGAAAGAATGAGGAAAATTTAAGGTGATTCGAACGAGTTCATCTTTGCTTCCTTGCCTTGTAAAATATTGCAAAGTAATGATAACAAAAAGAACTATTCTATCTTCATTTGGCAATAAATACTAAAAATAGTAGGAAATACATCATTTCTTTAAAACAACTGGGGTGGTCTAATAATTATGGCCGATAGTGTACACATGTATGTGCATGTATGTGTGTGTGCGTGTGCGTTGTCACAGGTAATGAATCAAAAGCAAAGAAAAAAACTATAGAAGAAAATTGAAAAATGAAACATGAAACGTGAATTAAGAAAGTACAACAAACGAGAGACACTTGCAATAAACAATAATAAACTGTGTTTGATATCTAAGTTACCACGTTACCTATATTTATTGACACTATCAAGGAGACAGTTGCCTAAAATCTTGGCTTCACTCGGTTTTCTTATTTTAGTGAATAAATACACGTAACGCGATGAACATTTCGACTAACTCTGCAACAGACATCCTCAGAACTAACGTAACGAAATAACGGTAGACAGAAGAGGGGACTGAAACATGGGTAAATGGAAGAAGGTTTATCTTAATATCTATATTTAGATGATTGTAGATCGTGGGTCCGCCAGTGAGGCAAATTTGCCAGAGATACACCATCAAGAAACCAGGTGAAGATCGAAAGGGAGACTTATATCCCCAAAACTATTGATTTGTTATTTAACGGTTTATAATTCCTTTGCAAGTTTTTTAAAAGCCAGAAAATATTTTCAGATTGTAACAATTTTATTTCAGATAATAATGATTTTTAACGACTTATATTGGCAGTAAACCACCTCTGCATACGGACAGAAAATGAGTTCAACTTATATACAAAAGCAGAAAGGGGTGTAAGACAAGGATGTGTTTTCTCACCGGATTTATTTAACCTATACAGCGAGTTAATTAGAGAACTAGAAGTCCTACCAGGATTTGTCATTTGTGACAATCATCTTAATAATATAAGATACACAGATGACACAGTGATAGTAGCAGAAACAGAAAAAAATGCAAAACCTGTCGCGAAGGAAAGCTAGAAGAAAGGACTAAAATAAAGTACAAGAAAACATAATTCATCCTCATCAGCAAAAAAAAAAAAAATTCCAAAATGCCAATTACAGGTCGGAGATACTACAATCAAGAAGGTGCCGAAAATTAAATACATGGGAAGTAATCTAAGATATAACGGAAAGTGCGGCACTGAGATTCGAAGCCGTTTTACGATACCCAAGGACGCATTCCAGAAGCTAAGCAGAACATTGAAAGACAGAAAGATTTTGTTGAAAAAAAAAAAAAAGAAAAAAATATTATGGTGATACTGAGCAAAAGCGATGGACCGGATGTTAGCGCTTTCACATCCAAAAAGCAAATGACCAAAAGTCGTTCCGGTTGAAAACTAAAAATTAATCAAATATTAAATTTCCAGTTCGCGAGCTTACGCGAATTTTATTTATCAGCCAATGGGAAGCTCAGAATCAAATACAAGTGTGAAATCCCAAATGATCTGCTGTGATCCAAAAAGAAGATAAAAAAAAGCGGATACAAAAAGCTTCGACAGGCAAACCGACTCGAGGAGAAGAGAGTAATTATTATCTCTCTTGACCGAAGTCAAGTGACTTACTACGCTCGCCTCCCTTACCTCATTCCTTCCTCCCTGCCTCAAAAACTACTTACTAACCTAAGGAGCGAATACATCAAAGACATTCCTTACTTAGACGCTCCCAAATTCCTAAGCATTAATTCTCTTTCAGCATTTTATTGCCATGAACATTTTAACCTCTGTTGGACCTATACTTCAAGTTATTACTTCAATTGTAAAAACATTAATTGATATATATATGTAGAAAATGTTATTTTTCTACTCAAATTGCCTTTCTTGATTTGTAACCATTTTATGACTTATACTGTCTACCACAAAGACAAATTCCGTGAACCTGCAACAGTTTACAACTAACCTTCACTAGAAAGGACACCCACTACTAACAGGAAAAGAATAGATAAGCAGCCCCTATAATATAATGGACAGTTATATCATATCTGTCCATGTTAGACTTTTTGAAATTTTAGTAAGTCATGATATTGTATTTATTTATGCTTAATCTTAAGTTATTTTTTATTTTGCTGTCTTTTTTTTTTCTATTTCTTTGATTGGACTTAAGTCCTGTTAAATTCCTTGTTCCTGTGTATTTTTTTTTTTAGCTAGTTGAATTTCAAACCTACCCACAAATCATTGCTCTACTGGCCACTAGATGAAATAACTTTTTCTTTCTTCTTTTGTCAACTGGCAGTGAAGCATGTATGTAAGGGTTGGTTAGACTTTTTGAAATTTTAGTAAGTCATGATATTGTATTTATTTATGCTTAACCTTAAGTTTTTTTTATTTTGCTGTCTTTTTTTTCTATTTCTTTGATTGGACTTTAACTAAGTTTTAACTTAGTTAACTCACCATCCTTAACATATATATATATATATATATATATATATATATATATATATATATTAAAAAAGGATTAATTCAAAGATGTTGAATGGCCATTTCGATATGAAGATCCCCACATCACCTCAGCAACAGAAAAAACCTTTCAGAAACTGGAGAAAAATTAGTCTACTTTTCCTTTTTAAATAGATTGCAAAGAAATTAAAAAAATAAATAATAAAATAAAAATAAAGGGAAAGAAAAAGAAAAAGAAAAAGAAAACGAAAAAGAAAAAGAAAAAGTCTTTTGCCATGCCAATTCGCCTTCGGATCTCTGTCGCACTTTCCATCTCCTGTTAGAACACTTCCTAGGTATTTAAATTTTTGTACTTGCTTGATTCTGGTATCCCCCACCTGTATTTGGCATTTTGGGTTGAACATTGTTTTGGGAACATGGCCCTCTCCGAACTATTTTCTATTACATCGTCCACTTATTCGTTGATTAAATTCGCTGATTGTAAGTGTTTCAGCGTCATATAACATTAAACCTATATAAAGAAAACAGTGCCAAAAATATCTGATAAATCATGTAAAATAAAGACGACAGTCGTACCAATCTTTCTATGAGCGACGGGTTGAAATGTTGAATTTGTGGAAACATTACAAGCAAGGGACGGGGGCTTATGTCATCAATATTGCAAACAGCTTGAATCTTGACGAGAATGCGCTAACATTTTGCAGACTGCTTGTGACTTATTCTCCGGTGTAAGTCACTAGTTACTACGCGTGTCAAAATTCAATAAGTACAGTATTAATCATGATGTTGTTCGTTAAAGGAACAACAGACATCAGGTGATGGAGGAGGGGGACAGGGAAGACGAATTGACAATTGAAAATTCTCTTTATCGAAAGTTTGCGACATTTTAGTGTGTGTGATAGCTTCGACGTCTGCAAACTTTTCCCAACAGTGGAAGCCATTTGTCACGAGCTATGGTCATGTTCGAAGATGTCTGTTTCACGATACTATTGTTTACGGGGAAACGACTTACCTATTTTGATCGTAACATAAACATATTCGAGATCGATGTCTTTTTTCTCTCTCGTCCTCTCTCTATCCAAACAAAAAGACTGTCTCATTTAAAGTATTTGCTTATTTTTTTTTTATTTTCGTATATTTTATTAGGTGTTACTTTTTTTTTTTTCTATTGTAGCAACTCGTGAGTCTTGTTTAGCTTTAAGTGTAGGTCTTCCTGGAATATGATTCTTTTAATGATTCTAATGTGTGAGTTTAGTGTTACTTAAATTTTTTTTTCTTTTTCTTTCTAAGCTCTTCTTTCTTTTTTTAGACAAATGTGGATGCCACTATGGCGCTACATTCACGTTCACAGAAATTCGGTTCATGCTTTCTGTGATTGTCAACAAGCGTCTCCGTCTCTCTCTGCACTGTTTATTGCCTTTTTTTTTTTAACACCGTTACATCGTACCACAGGTTTATTTACTTTATTTTTTTATTTTATTTTACATCCATTTCGTTTCTTTTCTCATTTCGCCATTTTTTAGGCTTCTTTTATCTATTTTTTTTATTTATTTTGCTCCAAATTCTATTTGCACCTAATCAACTTCATTTTGGTATTCGTGACTCTCTACTTTAATGAATTCTTTTTTCTATCTTTCTTTCTTTTTTTTACCTTCCTTTTCGATTTGATTTCATTTTCGGTTTTATTGATTTCTTCCTTCTTCCATTCTTTCTTTCTTTTTTTTATTTTCGAATGTTCTTTTGCTTCCGTTATTCATTTCAGCGTTTCTTTCTTCTATTTTTCTTTCTTTTTTCTTTTCCTGTTCAGTTTGTTTTTTCATTATTTTAGCCATATTTGTTTTCTTTTTTCTTTTATTTATTTCTTTTTTCTATTCCATTATTTTTTTTAATTTTTAGTGATCATTTGTTTTCTCTCTTTTAATTTATTTTTATTCTTTCTTTTTCTTCTTTTTCTTTCTTTTTCCTGTTTATTTCTTTCTTCATTATTTATAGTGATCTTTTGTTTTCTTTCTTTTTTTTTTCTATTCCGTTCTGTTTAAATTAGACTATTGTTTTTGTTTTCATTTTGGCATTTTTTGTTCCTCTATTTATTTATTATTTTCAACGATTGTTTTTTTCCTTCCTTCTTTCTTTCTTTCTTTCTTTCTTTCTTTCTTTCTTTCGTTCTTGTTTCTTTGTTTTCTGGTAATCTTTTGTTTTTGACTTTTTTCCTTTTTTTTATTTTTTATTATTTAATTAATCTGTTTTCTGCTTTTTTCTTTCTTTTTCTTTTTCTTTAATCCTTTATTATTTTTAACGATTGTTTTTTTTTATTTTTCCTTTTTACCTTCTTTCTTTTTTAATATTTTCTGGTGATCGTTTGTTTCTATCTTTCTTCCTTTCTTTCTGCCATCAATCTTTTTTCTTTCCCTTTCTTTCTTGTCGTCATCATTTTCTTTCTTTTATCTTTCGTTTTTTCCTTTGTCTTGTTCTATTCTTTTTTCATTATTTTCTGGGGAACGTTTCTTTCTTTCTTTCTTTTTTTCTTTCTATTCAGCTAGTTTTTCATCAGTTTCTAGTGATATTTTTCTTCTTTCTTTCTTATTGTCTCATTCGGTATTTTTCTTTGATACCGTTTCATTCTTAGTCTTTTTTTACCGACTCTTTCTTTATTTTCTCTGTTCCGTTGTTCTTTATCATTTTCTTGCCATCTTTTTTTCTTTTCTGATATTCTTTCCTGTTTCGAGTTCGTCTTTTTTGCCATCACGTTTAATTTTAAATTTATTTCTTTTCTTCTTTTTCGTGTTTCGTTATTTTCTTTTTTTAATGTGTCATATTGTTTTTTTTTTAATCATGTTACCCCAAGCAAGGCATTCCACTGCCACTATAGCGCAGGGGGTTAGACAGGGCGATAGAGTTAGGATGTACATAGGGGGAGAGTTGGAGAGAATGGGAGGGTTAGTGTGTTAGGAGGTGTCTATTGACCTTACATTTAAACTACTGGAGGTTATAGCCGTCGGGGAAGCAAGCATGCGGAAGGGAATTCCACAGGCGGGAAGTGCGAGAAAAGAAGCTATTGGAGTAGAAATTGCGGTTACATTTCATCGGTTTTACTGTAAAGGGGTGGGACCTAGTTGCCAATCTAGTATCTCGTGCAAACTCACACCTAGGGGGCACCAGTGATTTAAGTTCATCAGAGCAGAAACCATGAAAGTATTTATAGAAGAGGCACAGGGAAGCCACTTCACGCCGGTGAGAGAGTGACTGCAGGCGCTCAGCTAAGTTGGTATGAATCACATTAAAGATTCTTTGCTGTATTTTGTCAAGAAGCTCGAGAAGAATAGCAGGGGCACCCGACCAGATGTGGCAACAGTATTCCAAACACGGGCGGATGGTAGATTTGTATAAGTGCAGGATAGATTCAGGCGGAAAGAATTTCCGGGCCCTGCACAGGGAGCCAACTTTCATGGCAGCGGATTTAGCAATGGATTCGACGTAGTCATTCCACTTGAGGTCCGCTGAGAGTTTTGTTTAACTTGTTTTTTCTATTTTTCCCTTCATTTTTCAGTGATTTTCTTTTTTTTCTCTTGATTCTTCATTATCAGCATTTTACTTTTGTATGCCAGTTTGTTTTTCCTCATTCTTTTTCATGTTTTCCTTCCATCATTTTAGTATTTTCTATTATTTCTGGGTATGACTATAAACTGCATCCGGCAGCAAGGCCTCTGATTGGGAGGTTGTAAGGAGCATGGAACCATCTCTTGATTGCTGTTGTTCTCTGGTACATCCTGACCTGGGGTAGTAGCACCTGTTAGGGCCCCAGCTATGGGTAAATAGTTAACCCCCAAATCGAGGTCAAAATGCTATAAAAGTATTTACCAACAACACATTTCTGAATGAAAAATTACCAAAAAAACATTTTTGAAAGAAAAGTGTTGCCAACAAAAATACGTTTTTGAAGAAGAAATGTTACCAATAAAAATATGTCTTTGAAAATATTACCAGCAATACATCTGACTCTCAATGAAACCCACTTTACAAAGAAGGTATATTCTATTCATATCAATCTATTGTAAAAATTTCGTTGGCATTAAATGATTGATATGCCATTAAACGAAACAAACCAAACCAAATTTTATTTCTTTCATTTAATACTGTAGTTTGAACAAGTCTCTATTGTTACGATGTCACTTGTACAAGTCAAGATACCGCTGGTTCAATTCGTCGTCCTTCTTTGTCTTTTCCTTTGCCTCCCTTTTCTTATTGTTATTATTATTATTGTTGTTGTTGTTGTTGTCGTCGTCCGCCCACATCGACTGTTCGCAAAAAAACTACCGACTGTCAAACTGGGGTTCCATTACTTTCTCTCGAGCCGTCCATGATTTGCGTACGTGTGAGTCTCCTTTTCAGTTTTCCTTCGGCTGCGTACAGTATTCTAGGCTTTGCCGCCATGGTGTTTGCCTTGTGCAGCAGCCACTCCGCGACCACAAAAGACACAGGCAACCCTACGCCTCTTGCTTCGTCTGGGACCGTGTTCACCACAAATATTCCATGTATATTTCTTTTCCTTTCCGTGTCCGCAATCAGCACTGTATCGTCTGCATACCTTATGTTGTTCAAGTTGTGGCAAACTACAAGACCTCACACAGAAGGTAGCGGTGAAGAGTGACAAAAAGGGACTACAAATAAATTTTAAGAAAACTGAGTGCATGGTCATCAGCAAAAGGTACAACCCAAAATGCCAAATACAGGTGAGGGATACCAGAATCAAGCAAGTACAAAAAGTTAAATACCTAGGAAGTGTCTTAACTGAAGATGGAAAGTGCGACACGGAGATCCAAAGGCGATTTGGCATGGCAAAGGACGCGTTCCAGAAGCTGAGTAAAGTACTAACACACAGGAAAATTTCACTAGAAACAAAGAAAAGAGTGCTGGACTGCTACGTGATGCCAGTTCTTCAATACGGCAGTGAATGCTGGACAATATAATCGAAAATGAGGACAAAACTGGAAGCAGCGGAAATGTGGTTCTAGAGAAGGATGCTACGGATATCGTGCAAGCAAAGATGAGGTGTTGGAAAGAATGGCACCAAAAAGGAAATTGATACTGAGTATCAGTAAGAGACAACTGAAGTTCCTAGGACACGCAATGAGGAAGGAGAGCTTGAAGAACCTGATACTGACTGGCCAGATAGAAGGAAAGAGAGACAGAGGAAGGCAGCGGATAACATATTTGCAGGGCCTGATCAGGTGGTTGGCGGAACGGGGGTTGACAGGAGTAACAGGAACAAACATACTAAGAGCCACAAGGGATAGGGAGACGTGGAGAAGCATGATCGCCTACGTCCTGAAGGGAATTGTCACATAGCAGAATAAGAAGATATTTCTTTTCTTTCCGTTACATTTTCTTTCTTTCGTCGATTCTTTTTCTTCCCTCCTGTATCTTTCATTTCTTCCTCTTTTCTAATTCTTTGTCATACGTTTTTTTCACTTTTTTCTCGCTTTTTATCTATTTTTGTTTTTTCTTTGTATTTATTCAATCAATTCCTTTTTGTTTTTTCTTTTCTTTTCTGTTTATTCACTCCAGATTTTCCTTTTTTTCTCTATCCTTTACTCTGTAATACATATCACATGCCAGAATAGACTTTGAATTCAATGTCCTTCGAAAAAACAATGTACAGGGTTAATCTGGTAGATATGAACCGGGCCTCTGTAGGGAAAAATGCATCCCATTTATGGTCAGGTGCCCCTGCCCTTCTCCTCAGTGTTCTTGACAGGCTTCAAAGGAGAGTCTGTAATGTGATAGGTACTGATCTGGCGGCTCGACTGCAGCCACTTCCCCATCGTCGAAATGTGGCCTCACTCTGTCTCTTCTATAAATAATTTCATGGCTTCTGCTCAGACGAACTTAAGTCACTGATGCCTCCCCAACAGGTGTTTACTCGTGCAACCAGACTGGCAACTGGGTCCCACCCATTCACAGTCAGGTTAGCCAAATGCAGACGACAATTCTACTCCTGTAGTTTCTTCTCTCGCACTTCCCGCCTGTGGAACTCGCTCCCGTATTCTTGCTTTCTTGACGGCTACAACCTCCAGAAATTTAAATGCAGTGTCAATACTCATCTACTAACCACTGGCCTCTAGCTCTCTCCCCTCCCCTGTATAACCTTCCCTTTCTCTCCACCTATGTCATCGCACCTGCTTTCTCAGCTTTCTATTGTTACTTTCTAACTAGTTTATACTCCTCACTCTTTTCTAATTAATCTTTTTACATTTATGTAGCCCCCTGCACATCAGTGGCGTTTCCGCCTTGCTCGGGGTGAAATGATTAAAAAAAACAAAAAACAAGAGTTGATATATAAAAATCTACCCAAGCGGAAAACAGAGACAATCTCTCTCAGACATCAGCCTTGTCCAGACCCGAACACACACACTGACCGATAGTAATTAAATCCGGATTTGAATTAAAGATAATTTTACGTATCAGATATTCAATTTCGTGTTATCACGAGCCAGCAGAAGTGATATTGATATATTCTTCTTATTATTATCTTCTTCTTCTTCTTTTTCTTCTATAAACTGTGTCCCTTCAGGACGGGAGTGATCATGGCTCTCCGCAACTTAGCACCGAGTGTAACATTCAGTCAGTTAAGTGTCATACGTGATACACGCTTTAGGCGATCATGTCTCGAAGACACATGACTGACTGGGCAGAAGGTTATCCCGCAGTAGGTTGCCATTGATTTCTGCGGTAGACTGGTCGCCAGCCAAGGCTATAGAACCCAATCTGCTCTGATATTTGACTCATAGATAGAGGGGGAAGAGATGTATTATATTATTAAGTAGTAATTAGTGAGGGATCAGTTTATTACTTCATGATAGTATAAAACTGATCCCCCACTTCATGTCCAGTAGAAGGCTTA
The DNA here is from genome assembly GCA_037127315.1 of Ascarosepion bandense. Classification (NCBI taxonomy): domain Eukaryota; kingdom Metazoa; phylum Mollusca; class Cephalopoda; order Sepiida; family Sepiidae; genus Ascarosepion; species Ascarosepion bandense. The sequence goes on from JBBBDQ010001926.1 coordinate 4,116,918, forward strand.
ATCATGTTTTCAACTATTATATTCAGTCAGTCAGTTTAGGGCCATACGTGATACACGCTTTAGGCGATCATGTCTCGAAAGAGAAATGACTGACTGGGCAGAAGATTATCCCGCAGTAGGTTGCCATCACTTTCTGCGGTAGACTGGTTGCAAGCCAAGGCTATAGAATCCAATCTGTCCTATTATTTAACCCATAACTGAAGGGAAGAGACTGATTAATACATTTCCCAAAGGTATTTGTGCGTAATTGAATGCCATGAATTCAGCTGGAATTCGAACTTGGCTCCCCGACACATTCACGCCTTTTTGTAAGGTTTTTGCATGAAGTAAATGCAGCAAAAACTTCTAATATATATATAACTCAGTCAGTCAGTATGTGCTATACATGATACACGCTTGGGCAATCCTGTCTCGAAAGAGACATGACTGACTGGGCAGAAGGTTATCCCGCAGTAGGTTGACATCAAATTCTGCGGTAGACTGGTTGTCAGCCAAGGCTATAGAACCCAAGCTGCCCTATTATTTATCCCATAAATGGAGAGAAGAGACGGATTAATACCTTTCCCAAGGGTTTAGCAAGCTTTTTCCCCATTCCGTAATTTATTCCCTCCAGCTTGTCAGGTTGATGATCAGTTGCCGTCACATATCTTAGATATTATGGTCAAGCTTTCCAAGCTCTCCTTCTTCATTATTTGCTCAAGGGATTTCAGCTGTCGTTTCTTGATTCTACTCATCAGGTAAGTGGCTTGCGGTCCTCCCTATCCTCCTTACCTTTGTGGGTTAATTTTTCCAGACCGTCCGCCCTCAGTATGTGTCGAAGAAATTTCAGCTGACTTTCCCTGATTCTAATTATAAACGGTCTTTCTGTTGCTATTATGTTTAAGACTTCCTTCTTGGTTACTGCTTCCGTACAAGGAATGTAACCATTATCCTTCTATTGAATTACTGCTATCTCTAATTCTTTCTGGTCTGTGGAGATATTGTCAAAGAAAATATTTTGAAAGAAAACTCTAGCAACACTGGAAAGAGTGATTACAACTATTGAACTTGAGAAACCTATTTTCCGAAAATTTCACATTACTTCAAGTGAAAGGTTAGGAAACAAATATTCTATAAATTTTAGGCTTCTCTCAGAATACTCGTTGTTCGAATAGAGCTAAAAGTGAATATTTGTTCGCTTCGAGATATTCAAAGTAGATAAGAAATTATATATAACGCGTTGGCCCTTGGGGTCAGAAATGACAGCATAATATTGATATTGATTCTTCTTCTTCTTCTTCTTCTTCTTCTTCTTCTTCTTCTTCTTATTCCATGTGCCCTGTCCTATCAGGACGTAGTCTATCATGGCTCTCCCCGTCTCCCTTTCCCTAGTGGCTCTTAGCACGCCTTCTTCTGTTACACTATGCAACCCTCGTTCCATCATCCTTCTGATTAAGTCCTTCAAATATGTTATCCGTTGCTTTCCCCGTCTCTTTTTCCCCTCTATCTGGCCTGTTAGTATCAGGTTCTCCAAGCCCTCTTTCCTCATTGCATGCACCAGGAACTTTAGCTGTCTCTTCATGATGCTCAGTATTAATTTCCTTTTCGTTTCTATCCTATCCAAAACCTCATCATTGCTCACATGCTCGATCTATGATATTCGCAGTCTCCTTCTGTCGAACCACATTTCAATTGCTTCAAGTTTTCCCTTCATCTTTGATGATATTGTCCAGCATTCACTGTCATATTGAAGAACTGACATCACATTGCAACCCAGTAATCTTTTCTTTGTTCCTAGCGAAATTATCTTGTTTCTTAATACTTTACTCAACTTCTGGAATGCTTCTTTCGCCATGTCAATTCAACTTCGGATCTCTGTGTCGCATTTTCCGTCTTCCGTTATAACACTTTCCAGGTATTTAAATTTTTGTACTTGCTTGATTTTAGTATCCCCGACCTGTATTTGGCATATTAGGCTGCCCCTTTTACTGATGATCATACATTCGGTTTTCTTGCAGTTTATTTGTTGTCCCTTCTTGTCACACTCTTCACCTACCTTCTGTAGGAGGTCTTGTAGTTTTTTTCTGTGATACGTCTAAAATAACGGCAACATATATATTGATGTTCTTGCTGTTGAGTATTTTACATTAAGACATAAAAAAGAATAATCAAAACCACTGAGCTTGACAGGAGGTAATATATATATACTTTGATATTTTACTCGCTTGATCTACTCAGTCGAATTAAAACTTAATTGGGTGATTTAAGTTTATTGCTTTACTCCCCCTGCGATCGATTAAAAATAAAAGGAAATCTGATTTCTTTTACAACCCAAATGAACATTCACAAGTTACTTATATTGACGTACAATGATATTATTGAAATCTTGGCTTTATCGTCCCGGTCAATGTAAATATTCGTTTAATTAACGCTTCTAGAGTGGAGCCAAAATGTCTCTGTCGCTCAGATCAAAGACGCTCACAGATTTTTAGAAACTCATTTGGAAAAATCTTATCCTATAAATCCTCCCTGCTTACGAAAAGTAAAACCGAACACTTGAAAGAAAAAAAAAGTACGCATACTTCTTTCAACCACGCACAAACAAATTATACTAGTTAGAATTTTTTTTAATAGAAAATCGTTGAGAAAATCAGATTTGTTATGTTTTTTGTATTATCTATGAGATGGAGGCTGTAGTCAAACAAAAGAAAGAAACTACGAATTTATGTACCTCCACTCAATTGCCAAAAGAAAAACAATATATCATGATGTTAAAAGGGCTCAAGCGTAATAAAAACAAAGTTTTATCATCAAAATGTTTATGCTGTTATTAAGAAGAAAGATAAAATTTTGTTGCAATAACTTTAAAGATTTTTTAAAATCTTTTCTAACACATTCGAAATTTTAATTGAACTTTCAATTTTTTGTTTTCTATCAGCAATTCACGCTGTTTTTACGTAAGGCGACAATTAAGAAAATGGTGTCAGTCGAATAAAATGATTTTGGGGCGTATAAATTTTCCCTCCTTCTCGACCGCCGGTCGAGTGATTTTTTTTTAAATCTCAAAGGTTATATATATATATATATATATATATATATATATATATATATATATATATATATACTTTACTACTCAATGACATAATTAAGGCAAAAAGAAAAAAAGAAATAGAAAATAATAAGGCACTGTTAACGAGCAATCATGTAGCAAGAGCTTTCATAACTGGTAGTAAAGAGAATGAACTGATCTGACGCTACCTCGCTATGGTCTCTCTTTCCATGAGCGCGACATGAGGAATATATCTATCTATGTAATCTATCTATCTATCTATCTATCTATCTATCTTTTATAAAAATTTTAGATTATTACAATGGGTAACACATATTTCACCGCGTCATGATGTTATTATCGCGGCTCGTCAGACCCAAATGGTACAATAGTTTGTCCTCAAAAATATTCCCCCCAAATTCCTTTTCTTTGAATTTTATTTTACATAAACGCTCACAAGTCCATAGTAGAATAGACGTTTGTAATTGTCTCGTTTACTGGAAAAATCCCCAAAGAAAGGAAAGCAAGGATAAAGAAAAGATAGACGATTGACGAGCTGCAATAATAACATCATGACGCGGTGAAATATGTATTACACATTGTAATAATCTAAAATCTTTTATAAATTATATTACTCTGTTAGTTTAAACAAATGAATTTAACATTGAGTTTCCTTGTGTTCGTCTCTATTAGAATTTACCTGGATAGTATACCAAGTGTTACCTATATATATATATATATATATATATATATATATATATATATATACAAATAAATTTTTATCAGCAATTTTATTATAATAAATAGGATTTCTAACTGTAATTTACAGTGAACGGAAACTTTAGACGCATACAAGCATATTTATTTAAAATAAATATCTACAACACACAATTATACAAACGTATGAAGAACAGATGTTCTTCTATGTACTAATTCCCTTCAGGACATAGGCACCCACAGCTTTCTTTTTCATGTGGTTGTTAGCAGCTTTGCTTCCTTTACTAAGACCACCGACCCTGTTTCCCCAACAATTCACTCAGTCTCATCCGATAAGTGGCTTCCTACCAACCCATATTTTTCTTGCCCCGTTAGGATTAAGTTTTCAAAGCCTTCCTTCTTTATTATGTGTTGAAAAAATGTCAACTGACTAATCTAGATTATGAGAATAAATCTTTTTTCTTTTTTTTTTGTTACTGTTATATATTACGCTGTAAACAACGAGGAAGGCATGTATGCAAAAAATATAATCTTATATTTTTATTCCTCATCGGTGACGTATGTGTGAAGTAGGACGGCAGTTGGAGAATGATCGCACATACGAAGGAGCTGTCGGGAGTCGTTAGCTGTCTCTTCAGCCAAAAATTTTAGACTTTATATAGTCATAAAATCCCACGCAATTTTGCTTTTGAGGGGGGCATTTTTGTCGCTTTGTTGACGTCATGTACGGCTGGATATATATTGGGGCGCTCTCCACCTTTCCACGGAAATGGACTATTCGAATCACTATATAAAATAGTAGTGATTATATCTCGAGGAAGGAAATCGAGTATGGAAGTCGGGTATTTCCAGTATTGCACCGGAAGGGTTCTACTAGTCAATCTATCACGTCTCTACGACGATACTTTATACTAATTACCTTGTTCTGTATTCTACTAATCCTCACCTCTTGTAAATATTTCTCTTTCCTGTCAATACACCTTATATTATTACGTTGTTTTGTATTATTCCACATAATTCTGTTACCCGACGTAACAATATATTTGTCAATCATCCCTTTTTTTTAAGCCGTTTGTCGCTTGTTTGTTTTTTATTGTTGCACAATGTTGACATCATCTACGGCCGGATATATCCTTTGTTGACCTTATCTACGACTGGAAGTCCCTGTCAATTACCCCCGCCGCTCAAGGTAACATTTTCCTTCAGACTTGAGTTGTTTTGCGCAAACTCTACATGCAATTTGCAGCATGTTTCTGTTGAAACAAATAATGCCTCCAGTATTTTTGGTCTGTGTGGAGATTGTTTAGTAAGCCACTGCAAGAGGATTGACGTTACCTAACATACGATTTCTCTTTTCTTTTATTCTGTAATTGCTTTCTGTATCTCTCGAGTTACCCCTTCGTCTTCCTTCTAATTCTCTACAGTCGTTTTTTGTTCTTTCCTATTATGTTCTTAATTGCTTCCTTTCTTTCCTGTTAGTTTCTTTTGATGTTAGTTTTATCGTAATTTGCAAATCGCACGTTCAAATGCAAATTACAAGGCAGACTATTTTAATTGTACCTTAAACGCTTTACTTGAAGGCCCATATTGAATATTATACACTATTATTCATTTGTTACAGAAGCTGAGGAACAAGACACTAAAATAATCAGGCGGACGTAACTGACAAACACAGAATGGGTTATTGCGTGACAAAACATAAATGAAAAACAGAGAGTTTTTCGGAGAGCTGGGTTTAGCTACTGGGAAGATGTAAGTCATAAAACAATGACAGGTTAGAATATTAGGCGCTGTCTTCATAAAGAAAGTGAATTGGTTTTATAAGCCTCAATGATCCAAAGTCAGCCACATTATTCTTGAACGCCTTTCGCTTTTCAGAAATCATTTGACGTGCTTGGCATTGCGGATTCAGGAGATTTTTTTATGACCGAATCACATATCATAGAAAATGCAAAAGCTTCCACCGAGAAAATAAGTACCCAAGTCCCAAACCGTTATTTCCTTTTCCTTTATTTTATTATCTTCTTTAAGAATAGATTACAAGCGCAATACTTTCCGATTCATTATGCAATTTTCGTTCAAACATTTAATGATAAATATCGTTTATATATTATCCATTAAATAGAAAACCTCATCCACATCTATTGAACAGGTGAAGAGGCTCATCCCTTGTTTCCTGTTTAGGATGCGGTTTCCAGTTTTTCTCTTTAACAATCTTCTCACTTTGATTTTTTTTCAATTAGAGTAGATAGACTAAACTATCGCCCGGTTCACACTCCACCCACGTCTATTGAACAGGTGAAGAGGCTCATCCCTTGTTTCCAGTTTAGGATGCGGTTTCCGGGTTTTCTCTTTTCCAATCTTCTCACTTTGTTTTTTTTTTTTTCAATTGGAGTAGATAGACTAAACTATCGCCCGGTTCACACTCCACCCACATCTATTGAACAGGTGAAGAGGCTCATCCCTTGTTTCCAGTTTAGGATGCGGTTTTCGGTTTTCTCTTTTCTAATCTTCTCACTCTTATGTATGTAGCCCCCTGCACATCAGTGCTGTTACCGCCTTGCTTGGGGTGATATGATTAACAAAAAAAAAACACACTCGGTTGTAATGGTGTAAAAGGGCGAAGTAAAAAAAATTATTGATTGATTCGTTTTTTAAAAACTTATCAACTCTTTGCGGTTTATTTAAAACTAGAAAATATTTTTACTTGTTAGATATGTTTGATAGATAATAATGGTTTAATGATACCTATTTCATTAATTAACCCATATTTGGGGAGAGAAGAGGTCTATTTAAGTGAATATAAAGAACCCAACGTGCCATCGATTAACAATTCAGAGCCAACATCTATTACATCACCAGACACATCCAAGCTTACAGCACCTGGTATTCCGAAGCGGACACCCATCGCAGTACTGAGTAGACTCTACATTGATTGACTTCGGTGAAAATACGGGAACCTGTGTTTCAACGTGATGTGTCCGCAATCTCTGATGTAAGAAGTGAAGATCATGAGGTTTTAATATCCTTAACAATTAAACTTGAAGAGTAGATCCTGTGTACGACGCTTGGCCTGTTCTTGTTGTTGACTGGGTTAAACAAAAAATATAGCTCGTCAGTTCATTATTTAATCATTTCACCGCAAGAAAGACAATAAAGCCACTACGATGCATGATCGTGATGATCTTGTTTGATGGAGGAAAATAGATCCCGATAGTCTCTGTTAGTCTCCGCGCCAACACACTTAACAAATCCGAATCTTCCACCTGCCGAGATTGCTCGTTTTATATTAGTTCTAGCTGGCCGAAATATGCATATGTTACACCTTCGTAACTTATAAATTACATCCTCCAAGGTCGCTCCTGCACTTATTATTGACTTCCGGCACTGTGCACGCGAAACGCATTCGCGCTCGTTTCGAATTCGAATTAGGCCATTTTAAATCAGTTAATTTTTTTTCATTGTTCGACCAACGTTTCATCTAGCCAGGGACGGTTGCTACAGTTGCGTAAGCTTTCGCTATTATGCTTGCATATCACGTATGCAACTCGTTGCCTCTTTGAATAGAAGACTGTAGCCGGTTCAGCAGAACCCACAGACTGCTACCTTTCAGTTCTGCTATAGGTTTACTGAGTGTTAGAGAATATTAAGAAAAATACTACAAAGGAGAAAGAACAATATAAGATCAAAATTTAAGAAGACAGAAAATGACGATTAGCACTGAATTTAAACTTTTGAATATCAAAGCTGATTGGGAAACAAGAAGAGGGGAGAATTCAACAAGCGAGAAGTGCGAGAGAAAACACAGATAATATGGTATATTTTGGTTCTATGCTAACAGTTTCTTATGATCGGCCATGAAAATAGCGGAGATCATCCAGAAGCTTGCGACGATTCGTCTGCGTGGGAGGATGACAAAATTTGAATAAGTCATCACTTACAGCTGTGTACAAATTAAATGAAACAAAACGAATAACATTTAAATTATTCGGGCTATTGTTCTCATCTTTATTACTATTTATATGATGTTATATCAAGAGATATGTTCTTTTTATATGAAATAAAATTTTATTGGTAATTAAGACTGGGGCAACGAAATAAAGTGGTATCTTTTCAAAACTCAAGCTAAAAAAACTATTTGTCTATATTTTTGAGATGAGGTAGCATTTACAGTATTTACATTATTCGGACTATCGTCATCATCTTTGTTGCCATTTTTGCACGACGTTTCGGCCGTTGTACACTCCGACCTTCTTCAGGTGCTAGGAATATCGAACCGTTTATTATAATCACTGGGATATATTATTCTCATTCCTAGCACCTGAAAAAGCCCGGAGCGTACAACGGCCGAAACGTCGTGCAAAAATGGCAACAAAGATGAGGACAACAGTCCGAATAATGTAAATACGGTAAATACTACTTCATCTGAAAAAATATAGACAAATACAGAACGAATTATGCTTTCATAGGATCTTTCACACTTTCCCTGATCACATATACGTTCTCTCTTCCAACCGCATTTTTCTTTGTTTTGGACTTATGGATCCAGTTTGTTTCTTCGCCTTGATGACCCGACTGGAAGTTGAAAAACTGACACCAACAATGTCCGCGACTTCTATGTAAGGCTTGCCAGTGTGTTCGTGCAGCGTTACAATTTTTGTATGCTTCCTTGGAGTAACGTTCATCGCAAACAAAAGCCGTAGAACAGTAGTGTCTGGGCGTGAAAACATCTGATGCAATCACGGATGACGCAATATTTTTCAAGGTCAAACAAATTTCACTATACACCCCGAAAATAGATTTATATTACTGCACACCACTACAAATGACCTAAGCTGAGGAAATGATATAAATCGATTACACCCTGTCACTCCAGTGGGTCTAAAACTAACCGTAGGCTGAATGAAAAGAAACTAAAGCAGTTGTTCTGATTAATTTGCACAAGTGTGTTCGAGGTTGTATGAACAATTTTCAGTTCCGCATAGTCTATTAAAAAAGTATTGGTTGATTGATTCAAAAAGTAATTTGACGCAAAGAGTCGTGCGTTCAATCCCTGGTCTCAGCGGAGAGAACAAAAATTTGGTAAGTTATTTCGACGAATTAACTAAAACTGAGGAATCAGAAAATGCAAGGTACGTGGAATTAGAACAATATAACTCCCTAGACTAAATTAATGGTTCGGTTCAAAATTCTAACGAATAAGACGGCCAGCGGTCCAACTGTTGTGACCATACACAATCGTTCCTACTCCCGCATTAGCATGGATCTGGATAGTCTCTCCTCGGCATGAGACTTTCCCCCGACTTCAAGTGGAATGATTACATCGAATCCATAGCTGAATCGTCTGCTAAAAGGTCAGTTAACTGTGTAGGACCAGGAAGGTTTTCCGTCTGAATCCATACTGGACATATATAAATCTGCTATATGCTAATGTATTGAATATTGCTGCCACATCTGGTCGGGTGCCCCTGCTATTCACCACGCGGTTCTTGACAAACTAATACGGAGAATCTGCAATGTGATCGACCCTGACTTGGTAGCTCAGCTCCAGTTACTTTTTCACAGGCGTAATGTGGCTTCCTTCTGTCTCTTCTAAAATATTTTAACATCTTCTGCTCCAACGAACTTATCTCCCTGGAGCCCCCTCTGCATGAATTTACTCGAAATAACTAGGAAGTAGGTCTTACCTTTTTAAAGTGAAACCAATAAAATTTCTATTCTTTGAGCTTCTTTTCTCGCACTTCCCGGATGTGGAATTCTCTTTCGTATAATTGTTTCCCTGACAGCTACAATCTCCAAGAAATTAAATGTAAGGTCAAATGCCATCTCATATCCCTCTGACTTACATCCTTTCCCACATGTTCTTTTCTCCGTCTACTCTACTTTCATCAGCCCTCTTCACACCAGTGCTCTCATCCTTCTCTTACCCATTCTCTGATACCCGCTATATCTTGTTTCTTTTTCTCATCACTCTCCTCTTATGTAACCCCCTGCAATTCTCGCCTGCGGAATTCTCTTATGTATACTTGCTTCCCTGACAGCTACAATATCCAAGAAATTAAATATATGGTTAGTTGCCATCTCCTATTTCTCTGACTCACATAATTTTCCTGATGTTCTTCTGTCCGTCTACTTTACTCTCATCAGCTCTTTACACACCAGTGCTCTCGTCCTTCTCTTTCCCATTCTCTCACACCCCCTATAACTTGTTTCTCTTTCTTATCACTCTCCTCTTATGTAACCCCCTCCGCACCAGTGGCAGTACGGCCTTGCTTGGGCTGAAACTATTATATAAATAACAGTAAAGGTGAGGACAATAGTCCAAACAATGTATATAGTGTCAGTACCTACTATTGTGGTGCAGTGAATATCGACTCGGAATGACAAATCGGGGTGCCGAGTTCGAGTTCCAGTTGAATTCCTTGCATTCAGTTACGCACAAATTCCCTTGAGAAAAGTATCAATCTGTCCCTTCCCTCAAGTTATGTGTTAAATAATAGAAAAGATTGGGTTCTATAGCCTTGGCTAGCAACCAGTCTACCGTAGAAAGTAATGGCAACCTACTGCCCAGTCAGTAATGTCTCTTTCGCGACATGATCGCCCAATGCGTGTAGCATGTATGGTACTTAACTGAACTACTACATATACTCGTATATCATGCAAATTTTAAGACCTAATTTTGAAGCTAATTTTAAGAGGGTCACATTATACACAAGAATACATATGCTAATTTTATATCTCGTGTATAATGTGGCTCCTTTAAAATTAGCTTCACAATTTGATCTTCAAGAGTCGCGTTATATGAGAATGGGTACGGTATAGATATTGTTTAAAATCTGCTATATCTATAGGATAAGAGGATTATATATCGCATAGAGTGTTTAAAGATATTAACGTACTGTCTGGCGACTGTCACTTCATGTCTCAATGCCATCTTCAGACTTGGTCGTATTCAAACGTTTAACTGATAATCTTCACACAGCGTTTATTCTTGTCCCCATAGTATATCTATAGTGTGACGACGCACTCAGGTCACAAGTCGTGATGACTTCGACACCGTAGCTGGTATTCAAGTCGGCTCTTACAACGGTGTTCTTCCTCACCCACGCTGTGAACCTTGATCCGGAGGAAGGCAACTTGAAATCTTGCCAGCTGTCTCTTTAGCACGTTAACCAAACCGGACGAGCGCACACAGTTAGGTTAATAAGAACGGCACCATAAATAAATTGAAGAAATCCTGAATGAGTTGCGGAAAAGTCTTTATATATATATAAAAAAATAACAAAAAAAAACGAAATAGAATGTAACAGTCGTCAATTACTTATGTTCACAACAGAGCGAAAATTTTTAATAAAAGAGTAATGTTTGTTTTCTCAACATCAATTCAAATTTTCGGTTGGTAATGGTTATCACTGGGAGTTTTCAAGTTGTGACGATTCAAAATGTCTTATTAAAGTTTTCAACCGAAACTTTACAGAAACTTCTGAAAGTGGTCTTTATGTGTGTGGATGACGTCAGCGGTTAATTTGTCTTATCTGCCTTAACTCAGCGCAGCAACTCTCTGAATTTGTCCACCTGGGCTCTAGTTTTTATGCCTGTTCCAAATTCTCTTATGGGAGGCATGATGGACACGGAGTGTCCATGCAAATCAATTCTTTAACCAGTGAAGTAACAATATTTCCAAATGACATAATTTCTTTTCTTCTTCTTACCATTTTGATTACATCTTTTTTACTGACTTTAAATCTGTTCTCAAGATTTAATCATTTTGATGATTTCACCTTAATTGACCTCATCAGAAGTTTGTGACAAGACTGAAATAATATTCTGGCTAAAGTTTATTTTTCGGTTTCACCAGCTGCAAAAGCTTCCGCTTTATCACATAATGGCTGACAATATGATGACCTCATCTGACCTGTCGCTTACACCTGCAAAATGTTTTCCTCAAGTCACTTTCCAGTCAGTTCCCGAGATCCTAAAAAATTGTAACATATTTTTTTCACAATTCCTTAGCCACATTTATACTGCAACCGACAAAAAACAATTTCATTATTTCTTAAACTTATTTTCCTCTTCACTCATATTGGAACCAATAATTTGCAGAATTTATAATACCAGTAATAATAATATCTCTCACTCCGTCGTACTAAATTTAGGATTACATTTTTCCATATGCAAAAATGGTGTTACATAGTGGGTTATCTGTTATAGTGTGTTGAAACAGATTAGTTTTATTTGGCCTTGTGTCAGACATAATCGAACTCCCAATGGCTTACAGGATTTATGCAGAATTATCATCATCAGAATTATCAGAAGGTTGGTTGTCGGCAGGATGGAATGTGCGGAATAGTATAAGAATAAAATATACATTTTTCATGTTAAAATAGAAATTTATTATAAGGAAAGAATAACACAAGTTGTAGAAGTTAGTGTTTAATTAGAAACACTATTAAGAAGTTAAGGGTAGAGTTCGTGTTCAATAATAAAGTTATGGATATCAAGACTTGTAGAAAATGTTCGTCGTATTAATAGTTGAAAGAGTGTATGTGTATATATGTATGTATGTATTCAGTAGGAATGTCTTTAGATGGAGAAGTAGAAGTAAAAGAAATCAGGAGAAGGAAAGAGAGAGGACAAATGTCCGGGTCAGCTTGAAGCTTCTCTCATTACATTATAGCTTGTCGTCTTTGCAGCTTCCATCCTCTGACTGACTCACTGACACTGATCGGGGCCCTTTTATTGTCATTAGATTTTCGCACTGACTCGCGTAGTCCTCAAGTCTTCCAAGTCGCTACCATTAGCCAAAAATCAATTTAACACCTACTTGCGAATTGTGGATTCGAATTTTTCTTTAAGCACATGGTCAAATTTGTTTTCTATTTGGTAAAACCAGGATTTCACGCGTCATAGTGAATTTTTGTAAAAGTGAAGAAGAAGGTTGATTTTAATTAATTTCTTATCCGCTGCATATCTATCTATCTATCTATCTATCTATCTATCTATCTATCTATCTATCTATCACAGTTATGTAAGAAACACCATTAAATATAGAACGAATTATAACAGAATTGACGATTTTTTTCTGAAATATTGTTTTAATAGAAAGACTTCATAAAATTCAATAGACTGTAGCAATTCTTGATCGATTAATGAATAACAAATATTTCCACAAACGGAAGTTCATTATTTCTCAGATGAAGTATTCCAATTATTTACCTTATTTACATATATTCGGATTGTTGACCGCTTCTTCGTTGTCATATTTACAACGATTCGGTCGTTGTAACTTTCGGAATTCTTCAAGATCTATCTATATTTCTGAGATGAGTTATTGTAAT